>CM033328.1:31895771-32372518 GCA_019359835.1 Pharus latifolius | reverse complement strand
CCTTGGTCTATGTCCACGCGAGACATACGACCATTTAAGATTACAGCCGCTCACGGCTTAATCAGGTCTAGGGCGTCTTCCTTCATTTACGCCTTTTTCTCTCATCATTTTTCTGACTCACATCACTCATGGCCGAACCTTGGCCTTCCAGTTTCCACGCGAGAAACCAGATCGTCAAACCATGCAGGGAACTGCTAATACCAAAAAGCTACTGAGTTGTGCCTGTCCCATACCAGGCAAGTGGTTGGTACGTTTACAATTCGTATAGAGACACAGCACAAGGTTCTCGTCCTTATGAACCAATAGTGAGGAACATTCACATACCCTGGTGCGCACCGCACCCTCTCCATACAATCCAATCCTCACTACTGATCCCTTTTATCATTTTTCTTGTCAAAACGGTTTTTATTATAACTTCTCATGCATTTGACCATTTCAAGTTTAATGTGGATATTCAATATATGAGTCCTAGGGTGACAAGAGCATATATACACGAAGGTTCAATAACAAAAAGGGTTTCATGATCCATTAGGTAATATCTACTCATGTCATTCAAACATAACTTGTATTTCAATTAAGTATGCATAGTAAGAAACAGTGAATATACTTCATATGAAAATATTGGGTGAGACATGATCAAAGGAATGAGGCTTGCCTTGCAATGTTGGGTCTAAAAACTCAGACGGCTCTTCAAAGACTTCTCCCGTTCCTTCCGCTTCTGACTCTGCGGCAAACAATTAACACACAAACACATACCACATAAGCATACTGAAAATAGTTTCTATAGAAAGTATTAAGTAAATAAGTCATGCATGCAGGGGAAAAAGTTAGGGCAAGGTCACAAGGGCTCTGGTCGAAGAAACGGCTAAAAAGGATTGAACGTCGAGGGGTCGACATTCAGTTCGTGGCTTTGACATAACTGGAAACTAGTCTTAGGATGGTTTTCTGGAGAAGTGACAGTAGAGAAAGTTGTAGATCTCAACTCCAGGAATCTAAAGGACAAGGTGGCATTTCAATTGCTCAACCAGAAGGGGTCAAACAAGGCTAATGCCAGTGGCTGACATGCACTGACATGGTGCTGGACATGGCCAGAAACTAGGGCATGGCTTAACTTTTGATCCAGGGCTCCAAATGATGCACCACTTTGTCTGGGAGGTAGGCATTACTAACAGGAACAATATACTCAACAGGCACAAGGGCTGAAAGTGGCCGGAGGGTGGCCAAATCCGGCGATGAACCACGGTGGCCTGGACATGAGCTGAGTTACTGGACAGTAATCTTGGCATAGGCATAACTCACAATCTAGGCAGATCCAGGTGTCGAGCTAGTGGACAATATTTCTCAGGGTACTGGAATCTATCTAAGGGACAAGGTTTCAGGTGCTGGATCGGCCGGGAACAAATTCCGGCGACCGGCGCTGGAGAAGACGACACTGGAGCTTGGGTATTTTCGATACAGGGCGAAAGAGCTCAATTCCAAGCTTGGGAATGATCTCTAGGGCACAACAAAGCTACTGGGGAGGTTAATTTCATTGGATATCGGCCGGAGAAGCTTGGCGCCGAAGTCCGGCGAACGGCCGAGGTTCAAATTTGGGATTTCTTCGATTTGAGCTTAATTGGGGATTCTGGTTCTACAGGCTTGCTCTACTAGGCTTACTGATCAACTTCTTCTACAGGATTGAGGGTTAATTTGGGCTGAATCGAGTGGCATTGGGGAAACAGGGCAAATCGGGAATCCGGCGATCACCGGCGATGGGGATCGATCTAGTGCAATTGGTTGCTATGACACAGAGAGGGGAACGAGGGGGACTCACTGGTGAACCTGGATTGAAGAGAGGGGCTGTGGAAAGGGCTGGCACCGTGAGCTCTCTCACTGGCTCGCCGGAGAAGAAAGCGAAAACGGCGAGAAGCTGGAATTTTGGCTAAGTCCTGAGCTTGTGCTTCTTCACAGCGTCGAGGGGGTTTAAATAGGTCCAGGGGCGAAGCTTGCGAGGGAAACGCGACAGCGGTTGCTTGCGCCGGGGAGAACCTTGTCGGGCGCAGGCGCAACGACGGCGACGGCGACGTGATCGCGCTTCAGGCGGTGCTGCAGCTTTGCCAGTTGCCTTGGGACTTCGTCCGGGACGGCGCAGATATGGAGGCGACAGTGTAGCTCCGGCAATGACACGTAACGCCATGCAACTGCCACGGCAACGGGAGCGCGCGCGAAAACGAGGCTCGGGAGCGCGGCCGTTTATCCGCTGGGCGAGGCGATGCACTGCTGGCACGTGCGCACGGGGTGGCACAGCAACTCACGGGCACAGGTGACAGAAACGGTGGCCGGCGGCGAGCAAGCACGGCGAGAACACAGCGCGGCAACGGTGGCTCGGGCACTGGTCGTGGCAACGACCAGGGGCTGGTCGAAAGGACCTGAAAATAATGTTTGGGCCGATTTGCAATTTCTGCAACTTGCTCCAGGGGCTGTTCTGTGAGGAATGTTTGAATAGGACTTGGGCCTGTTTGCAAATCTGGAGATCTAAGAGTCCGATCTGAAATCTGATTTCGCAGCTAAGTCGCAAAAGATTAGTAAAACTTATCTGGCCAAAGTTTGGTAAGATCAGGCAAGATCTGAAGGGTTTCGACAAAATTGGGGAAAACAGTTTAGGGTAAAACAGGGTAATTAGGGTTTTAAAAATGGTGAGGCTTGAAACTCGGCTTTAGGGTGAGATTTTGGAGATGGTCCCGAAGGGAAAAATGTTATGAACAGCATTTAGAAGGGAATGGCTGAAGCAGATTAGGTTTTGGGGTCCAGATGTGGATTTTGGCTATTTTAGGGTTTAGCAAAAACAGGGGTGTTACATATATTCACCGTTTCTTACTATGCATGCTTATTTGAAATACAAGTTATGTTTGAATGACATGAGTAGATATTACCTAATGGATCATGAAACCCCTTTTTGTTATTGAACCTTCATATATATGTTTTTGTCACCCTAGGACTCATGTACTGAATATCCACATTAAACTTGAAATGGTCAAATACATGAGAAGTTAAAATGAAAACCGTTTTGCTAAGAAAACTGATAAAAGGGATCAGTAGTGAGGATTGGATTGTATGGAGAGGGTGCGGTGCGCACCAGGGAATGTGAATGCTCCTCACTATTGGTTCATAAGGACGAGAACCTTCTGCTGTGTCTCTATGCGAATTGTAAACATACCAACCACTTGCCTGGTATGGGACAGGCACAACTTAGTAGCTTTTTGGTATTAGCAGTTCCCTGCATGGTTTGACGATCTAGTTTCTCGCGTGGAAACTGGAAGGCGAAGTTCGGCCATGAGTGATGTGAGTTCAGAAAAATAATGAGAGGAAAAGGCGTAAAAGAAGGAAGGCGCCCTAGACCTGATTAAGCCGTGAGCGGTTGTAATCTTAAATGGTCGTATGTCTCGCGTGGACATAGACCAAGGCTATGTGTCCTGCGGGAACATAGACCAGAGAGGCTAGGAAGTAAGGCAGTGGGGAAGACCCACAACGGTACTTGAGACTTAACTGTCTATTTACCGGGCGGGGATACTGTTAATACTGAACTGTAAAAGCGTTGTGTGATCTCGGCCTTGTCACATGTGTATAAGTCACATGGAGCTGATCCGACTTGAAAGCCGAGTGAACCAGTGGATTTAAAAAGAGGTACACCTTTGCAAAGTGTAAAAGAAGTATCAGATACTCTGTACTCCCAGGTTCAGGAGTCTTTTCGTAGTGGATGTTATCCATGGGTTATAGCACAAGTAATGTTTTGAAATGTTTTCATAATGCGGTTAACAAAGTAGTGACTCATGGGAAACCACTACATCTAATGTTTTATTGAAAACCTGTTTAATGTTTAAAGTATCATTTTAAATGACAAAGTACTGTTTTACCGAACAAATGACTTGGAAATCTATATATCTCTATCCATATGAAACTAAAACCCCGGAATCATATGTTTCACCCTCATGTAAATACAATTGCATTAATCCCCGGAATGAGTGTTGCTGAGCACCAAGTGCTCACCCTTGCATTTATATCTAACTGTAGAAGAGGGATTCGAGGATCCCGATTCCTTCAGTTACGAGTACTCAACAGAAGATGGAAGTGCCCCGGACGAGCCCACGTTCTAGAAGGATTATGCACCAAGTCAAGTCAGATGTGGGAGAAGCCTCTCCAACTCCGCTGCTGATTGAAGTCAAGCTGTTTGTCGTTGCTTTGTGCTTTATGTTGTGTGTTCGGTACTTGGATACCGATTTTGGTTCTGATAAACTGGTTATTTTCCTAGCAACTCTACTTAGCGCCATTTTCGGTGCTTTGGCTATGTAATATTGGCCATGTTGGTCTGATACTTGTTTAATGATATTACTATGCTTGTGTGGTTTGAGCTCATGTGGCATCATGCTGTGTGTAACCTACCTGGGCGGTTACCAAGGTGATCCTCAAATGGGGGTCTCACAGCCATGGGGAGCCCCAGTTTTGTTTGTAAGGAAGAAAGACGGAACTCTACGAATGTGTGTAGACTACCGAGCTTTGAATGAAGTCACTATTAAAAACAAGTATCCATTACCAAGAATTGATGACTTGTTCGATCAGCTTCGAGGAGCCAAAGTATTTTCCAAGATAGATTTGAAATCTGGATATCATCAGCTGAAGATCAAAAAGGAAGATATACCGAAGACTGCTTTCACTACCAGATATGGTTTATATGAGTTTACAGTAGTACCTTTTGGCTTGACCAATGCTCCGGCAGCTTTCATGAATGTCATGAACAGCACATTTATGGATTTTCTTGACAAGTTTGTCATAGTATTCATAGATGACATTCTGATATATTCCAAGAGTACGGAAGAACATGAGCAACATTTACACCTAGTCTTGGAAAGGCTACGAGAGAGGCAATTTTATGCCAAGTTTGACAAATGTGAATTTTGGATGTCAAGAATTTCATTTCTTGGACATGTGTTGACAGCAGAAGGAATTTCAGTGGACTCAGCTAAAATCTCTGCAATCAAGGAGTGGAAACAACCTACCTCAGTTTCAGAGATTAGAAGTTTCTTGGGATTAGCAGGTTATTATAGGAGATTCATCGAAGGATTTTCCCAGATTGCCAAACCACTTACAAACCTGCTAAAGAAGGATGTTGCATTTGAATGGACCACCAAGTGCGAGGAGAGTTTTCAGAAGCTAAAGCAGAAATTGACAACAACACCAGTCCTCACCCTACCGGACAGCAAAGAAGATTTTGTAGTTTACTGTGATGCTTCAAAGCAAGGAATAGGCTGTGTGTTAATGCAGCAAGGTCGAGTAGTGGCTTATGCTTCACGTCAATGGAGACCACATGAGGAAAATTATCCGACTCATGATTTGGAGTTAGCAGCAGAAGTACATGCTTTAAAAATATGGCGGCATTATCTCATTGGGCGTAAGTGTGAGATCTTTACAGATCATAAAAGCCTTAAGTATATTTTCACACAGACAGAGCTCAACATGCGTCAGCGCCGATGGCTGGAATTGATCAAAGATTATGATCTTAGTATTCAGTACCATCCAGGGAAAGCTAATGTAGTGGCTGCTGCCCTAAGCAGAAAAGTTTACAACCTACAAGGAATGGTTATGTTGAAGAACCCTTACCTACAACAAGAGTTGCAGAATCATCAAGTGGAAATAGTACCGCAGGGAACGGTAGCTACTTTAACAATAAAATCTCGACTTGAAGAACAGATAGGAAATGCCCAGAAGAAAGATGAAGAAATTTGTAAGATCAAGAGTCGAATCAAGTTAGGAAAGGCTCAAGGCTTTACTAAAGATAACCAAGGGATTGTATGGTATCGAGGAAGAATCCGTGTACCTCAAAACGCAGATCTTAAGGAAATAATTCTCCATGAAGCACATAAAACTCCATACTCAATACACCCTGGTAACACAAAGATGTATCAAGATTTGAAGACCAGATTCTGGTGGGATAATATGAAGAGAGAGATTGCAGAGTATATTGCAAACTGTGATACATGTCGACGAGTTAAAGCAGAACACCAGAAAATAGCAGGAAAGCTACAACCTCTACCAATACCATTATGGAAATGGGAAGAAATTGGTATGGATTTCATTACAGGATTACCTAAAACTCAAGGAGGATATGATTCCATATGGGTTATTGTGGACAGACTTACTAAAGTAGCTCATTTCATACCAGTCAAAAAGATTTATGATGGCAGTAAATTAGCAGAGTTATACATGCAAAGAATAGTGGCATTGCATGGTATTCCTAAGAACATAGTCCCAGATCGTGGAACACAGTTTACCTCCAAATTTTGGAATAGACTGCATGAAACCCTAGGAACCCAGTTGGACTTCAGTACTGCATATCATCCACAGACGGGAGGACAGACAGAAAGAGTCAACCAAATCCTAGAGGATATTCTAAGAGCTTGTATACTAGATTATGGAACATCATGGGACAAATGTTTACCATTTGCAGAATTTACATATAATAACAGTTATCAAGCTAGTATACAGATGGCACCATTTGAAGCTTTATATGGACGTAAATGCAGAACTCCATTGCATTGGAATGAGCCAGGAGAACGAAAGGCCATAGGACCAGAGATAGTAGAAGAAGCAGAAGCTCATGTCAGACTCATCAGGGAAAGGTTGAAAACAGCACAATCACGACAAAAGAGTTATGCAGATAAACGACGAAGAGAATTATCTTTTGAACCAGGAGATTTTGTGTATCTCAAGGTCACACCATTCAAAAGATTACAAAGATTCCAAGTGAAAGGAAAGTTATCTCCAAGATACATTGGACCATTTAAGATAATCAAGAGAAAGGGAGAAGTATCATATAAATTGGAATTACCTGTGGGATTAGCAGGAGTGCATGATGTGTTTCATGTCTCTCAGCTCCGGAAATGTTTGAAGGAACCTACTGACCAGATAAATGTACAAGATGTGCCATTACAGAAGAATCTCACTTATCTTGAGCACCCAATCAGAATCCTAGCCACTGATGAACGTCAGCTCCGAAGGAAGAAAATCAGATTGTGTAAAGTTCAATGGAAGAATCATTCAGAGCAAGAGGCTACTTGGGAGAAGGAAGAAGATCTTAAGCAAACCTATCCTTATCTTTTCCTGTCTTAGGTAAATCTCGGGGCGAGATTTCTTTAAGGAGGGTAGATCTGTAACGCCCTGAGTTAGGGGTGAAAACTTCCTTTTTCATCAATAGCATGCATGCTTGTATCTGTAGTAATAGCCAGATCAGTATCTATCCTAAGCCCTAAAATCTCCAAAATCTATCCTGTGACCTCAAATCAAGATCAGATTGTTCAGATGTGATCTATTAGTTATCCTGAATCTAAAAGTCTTCAGAACCTAGATCCAATTCTATCTCTAAATTCCAGATTTATCAACTTCTTCTGTTTTCGAAAACAGAAATACCTTATATTACCCAAATACCCTAAGTTTCAGAAATGCAGATTTAATCAAAATCTTGACCAAGTTCAGACCAGATTATTCCTGGAATATGATCATGGGTATGTCAATACCTTAATCTAAAAAGTTGACAGCCATATTTCACCATCTAGATTCTTTTTACAAATCAGTCCAAGAGTTATCGCAAATTAGTCCTTATCTGTTTTTTTGAAAACCCAAAAAGGCTAAAATCTCCAGATTAACTTTAAATTCAGAATTTCTTCGACAAATCTTCTCAAAATGCTATTTGCCACAAGTTTCTCTTCTGTGCAGATATCAAAATTGAACCCTAAATGCTAGAATTCGAAATCAACAAAACTTAAACCTTATTTTACCCTAAAATTACCCTATTTTCAGTTTGTATCGAAAACTATTCAAATGTGTCAAATCTTATCAACCATCTTTGCCAAATACCTTGTTGAATATAATCTACCAGATTAGTGAAATCAATTTCAGTTTAAACCTTCCAGAATTCCAGATTTGCATTTCAGTCCAAAACAAGAAATCGAATATTGCAGTTCAGTCCATTTTCGACCAGGTCAACAGTAGCATTCGACCAGGCCGTTTGCTGTACACGACCAGGGCTCGCCGTGGTTTCCTTGCGCCGTGCACGCTCGCCGCCGGCCAAGCTTTGCCGCACTTGTGACTGTGCATGCCAGTGCGCACGTGTCCTCGCTCCAGCTGATGCCGTGGCAAGGCCGCTGCAACGTCGACGACCAGCGCCTGCTTCCCGCGCGCGACCAGCAGCGACTTTGTCAGCAATCCATCGCCACGTAGCCTTGCCGCGCCAGTTGTTGTCGCCACCGCTTGCTCCATCTTTGCAAAGTCCCGATGAACGACAATGTGGACAGTTGTAGTCCTGTCGCCGTCGCAATCACCGTTCTTCGCTGTGTCTTCGCCGCTGATGCTCAGCACGCAACCGGTCTCATCCCCAGTTGCCAATCACTTCGCTGTTTCCCCTCCTTGCAAGCTTCGCCTGCCTATTTAAGCATCCCTATGTTCAGCAGCTTCTCCACACTTCACCAGAAACCAGCCAAGTTCCAGAATTTGCTGTTTTCGTTTTCTTCTCCGGCGAGCCGTCGAGGAAGCTCACGGTGCCAGCTTCATCCGATGCATCAGCCTTCAAATTAAAGCCATCAGTGAGTTTCCCAACTTATTCTCTCTGTGTAGTACTATTTAATTGCTCACCGGTGACCCCTAACGCCGGCGATCACCGGAATTGTCGATTGCCCTGTTCCGGCAATGCAGACCAAATCACTTCGAATTAGCCCTCGAACCTGTGAAGCAAATTGATCAGTGAGCCAAATCAAGCAAGCCTGTGAAGTTGAATTTCAAAATTAAGCAGGAATCGAACCTTTTCCCTAAACCGAGCTTCACCAGAAAACCGGCGATCGTCGCCAGGCTTCTCCAGTGATCCTCCGGCCAATACAATTGTACCAGAAGCTTCCCTATACCTCCTAGATGCTCTCCAAGCAAGGAATTAAGTTCTTGTTGCCTGTAGCAAAAATGCCCAAATCCAGAGTTTCTTCTCCGGCGCCGATGACCGGAAAAGTGTTTCCGGCCATTTCAGCCCTCGAAACCTTGTCTTTTAGATGTGCCTTAGTCTCCTGAGTACTTTTGTCTTCTAGCTCGACACCTAGATCGGCCTAGATTGGAAGATATAGCCATGCCAAATTTGTGTCCAGAACTGCTCCAGTGCAGCCAGTTCATCTCTGTTCATCATCAAATTTCTTGCTTTCCAGCCATTTTCTACCCTAGATCCTATTAATTTAATTGTTCCTGTTACTCAAGCCTACCTCCCAGACAAAGTGGTGCATCATTTGGAGCTCCAGATCAAAAGTTATGCTAAGCCCTAGTTTTTGGCATTGTCAGCTCTATGCCAGAGCTTGTCAGCCAGTGGCAATGACCTTGTTTACCCTCTTCTGGTTGTGCAATTTGAAATCCACTTTGTCCATTGAATTTGTAGAGTTGTGATCTACATTTTCTTCTACTGCCACAACTTGAGATAAGCACCCTAGCTTTTCTTAAAGCTATGTCCAAGCTTTGATCCGAATGTCGATCTGTTGACATTCGCTGTTTTGATTAAACCAGCCACAAAATTGTTATCCCTATTGAAAACCTGAAACCCTAAGATTATCTAATCACCATCCTTAGCCAAATTCCTTGAAACCCTAGAATCTCGACTCAGTTCAGTTTGCAGTTCAAATTATCTCCAGTCTAGTTCAATCATTCTTGTTGAGCATTTCTGCATATAAGTCATAAAACATTTTAATATTATAAGTAATCATTGTGTGCTTGTTTGTCGTCGAGCAGATTCAGAAGCTGACTTTGAAGATTTTGCTGTTGACCCGTCATCGACTGCTGTATTTTACGACGCGGAAGGCAAGTCATATCCTTGGTCATCTTGAACCTATATTTTAAATGTTGCTAAAACATAACCTTGAATATAGGCAATATTGCATGTGAAAGATTGAGAATGGTTGATTTATGAATTGGCAGTACTAGACTGGTTATCTGTGAAATGTGAAATAAACAAGTTTTGAGCCATGAACTATTATATGTATTTATATACTTATATTCATGAAATAAAACCCCTAGCCGTGACCAGAAAAATGGTGTGGATGGCTGTAGCACTGGAGGTGCTAGACTGCAAAGGAATGCAGGCACTGAAGGTGCAGGATTGTGGATGGTCTGGTCACTGGCATATAAGGACTAGAACCTTGTGTTGTGCGTCTAGTGGCATGAACAACGTGCTAACCGCAAGCCTGGTATGGGACAGGCCTGAACAAGTAATTATGTGGATCGCACATGAAACCCCTGCATGAGATGTGTAGTGATGCACGATAAACACGGAGCGCGGCTCCCACACATATCACTGAAGGTGATCAAGCACGCTGACCCAGTAATGGGAATAAGCAAAGGGGTGGAGGTTTGGATACAACCTGCCACAACTGTGCCTCGCTGAGAGCCACAGGGTCGGGGGTGAATTGTAAGTGATACATAACAAAAGTTCTTGTTATTTCCACCTTGCCGCTCACAATATGAAGTGAGTCAGGGGTCCAATCATTTTGTTATGATAGGAAAGGTTTGAAAGTGGAATATCTTGCGGGTAAATTGGTACCTCTCTGCAGAGTTAAAAACGTATTCGAATACTCCGAGCTCCCGGGTTTATAGGAGTCTGCTGCGGTGGATTAAATCCACAGGGTGTGACACAAGTACTATTTTCTAAATAAAATATGTTTAAATCAAGATTACCCAAATGACATGTGTTGTCATGATAAGGAGTGCTGCCGTGGGCTGTCGTGTGTCGACGTGTCGCGGTAGTGCTATAATCTAGTGAACATGTTTGATGATGTTATATTATGAAAAATGCTGCCATAAGATGAGTTGAGAAAGGAAAAGATTATTTTACAAATATCCATAATTCTTGACTAGTCTAGGTTCATATCATCACTACTATATGTATCTACTCTTACCTATGACTTGCTGAGTACGTAAGTGCTCACCCTTGCAACATTCAACTCAATAGATGGAGCCTACTTTGATCAAGATGATGGCACAGAGTACTACGTGGATCCAGAAGAAGGAGAATTAGTTCCGCCAGAGCCCTGAAGTGTGTTGTTCTGCCGTCAACTTCTTTTGTGGGAGGGTCACCTATCTTCTGCTGCGTAGTTAAATATTTTGCTAAACCCTGAATGCCTTGTAGGCATTGTAATCCTCTTTATGTAATATTAAGGCCAGCAGGCCACACTGCTTAATATTTTGTGAGTACTCTGTTGCAATGTAATATACTCCTGTGTTTGACTTATCCTGGGAAGTCAAAGGTTTGTGAGAATGGGACTTGCTGCAGCGAGTTAGGTCTCTACAGGAGTAGTCGTTGTCCTAGTCTCGGGGCGCGACAAGCACTTTGCGGACTTCCTCGACCAGCGTGAGCAGGGGGGGGACTCCGGCCTCCTTGCTCCCTCGGCCAGCTGTTCCGGCCCTTCCCGCTCCCACAGGGGGTCAGCAGACGCAGGAGGGGGAGCCTTCAGAAGCTCTCCCCTTTCAAACTTCGCAGCGGCACATCAACGTCATCGTGGGATGATCTGCCTCTGGGCGGGACTCTAAGCGCCAGCGTAAGGAGTACGCGCGCGAGGTCAAGGTTGTGGGGGTGCTACACGCGTCCCCGCCACCGAAGTGGTCGGACGTCCCCCTCACCTTCACGGCAGAAGACGCGCGGGGGGTTCGCTTCCCCCAACACGACGTGCTCATTGTCTCCGCGACCATCTACAACTGCCATCTGGCCCGGATCCTGGTGGACGGCAGGAGCTCCACCGATGTCTTATTCCTGAAGGCCTTCAAAGAAATGCAGGTGGATGAGAAGCTCCTGCAGCCCGCTGCCGGGCCCCTACAAGGCTTTGTCCCGGGGAAGGCGATCCACCCCGTGGGCAAGGTAAATCTTCCAATGACATTCGGCACCCCGGAGAACTACCGGACCGAGCTGGTCCGCTTCGACGTTGTAGACCTCCCCTCTTCCTTCAACGCGATTATGGGGAGGACGACAATCAACCGGCTGGGGGCTGCCACCCATCAAAATTATCTCTGCATGAAGATCTCCGGGCCGCACGGTGTGATCAATGTCCGGGGAGACCAAGACATGGCCCGTGCTCTATACGAGCGCGCTGCGGCCACGATCGGAAGCGTCAACCTCATAAAGACGCCCGGGGGGGAGGCTTCTCCCCCAGAACTAGATGCTGCTGCGCCACCACCCGGGAGGCCCCTCCTCAAGCCGCGTCCGGAAGGAGGCCTCTGGAAGGTCCTGCTATCCCCGGGCAACGAAGACAAAACCGTCCGGATCGGGGCGGAGCTCCCCCAGGAGCACACAGCGCAACTTGCGGCTTTTCTGCGCGAAAACTCCGATGTTTTTGCATGGAAGCCGTCAGACATGCGGGGCGTCGCCCGGGGGGTCATTGAGCACAAGCTTGCAGTGGCCCCCGGCCACCCCCCGGTCAAACAGAAGCTGCGGAAACTCTCCCTCGAGCGCCAAGAGGCAATCAAGGCGGAGATCACCCAGCTCCGAGAGGCGGGGTTCATTCGGGAGGTCCTGCACCCCGAGTGGCTCGCGAACCCCGTCCTTGTCAAGAAATCAACCGGCAAGTGGCGGATGTGCGTGGACTTCACCGACCTTAACCGCGCCTGCCCCAAAGACAACTTCCCGCTCCCGCGGATTGATCAGCTCGTCGACTCCACTGCGGGGTGCGAGCTCATGAGCTTCCTAGACGCCTACTCGGGCTACCATCAAGTCCGGATGGCGGAAGGGGACGAGGAAAAGACGAGTTTTATTACTCCCCTCGGAACCTTCTGCTACGTCCATATGCCCTTCGTGCTCAAGAACGCGGGGGCGACCTTCCAACGCCTTATGACACTGGTTTTCAAAGAGCAAGTCGGCCGCAACGTTGAAGTCTACGTAGACGACGCGGTTGTCAAGAGTCCTCGCGCAGCCTCCCACATCGACGACCTGGCTGAAACCTTCGGAACCTCCGCGCATTCGGGCTCAAGCTGAACCCAGAGAAGTGTGCCTTCGGGGTGCGCGGGGGGAAGCTCCTAGGTTTCCTCGTGTCCCAGCGGGGCATTGAGGCAAACCCCGAGAAGATCCGGGCATTCCTAGACATGCCCCCGCCGCGCTCTGTCAATGATGTCCAACGGCTCTCCGGCCGCCTAGCCGCACTCAGCCGCTTTGTCTCCCGGTCGGGGGAGCGGGGCCTCCAGTTCTTCAAGATCCTCCGAGGGCTCGAGGGGTTCCGCTGGACCCCCGAGGCCCAGGAGGCGTTCGACGACCTCAAGAAGTACCTCACGAGCCCTCCAATGCTCGTGAGTCCGTCCCCGGAAGAGCCCTTGCTCCTCTACCTCGCCGCGACCCCTGCCGCCGTCAGTGCGGTCTTGGAGAAGGAGCAAGGGGGGCAGCAGCGTCCCGTGTACTACGTGAGTGAGGCCCTCCAAGGGGCCAAAACCCGGTACACGGAGATGCAGAAGATCTGCTACACCCTTCTCATGGCGTCCCGGAAGCTTCGGCATTACTTCCTAGCATTCTCTGCTCCATGCGCACGACCCCGTCCCGGGCGACCGGGCGTACTCCCTTCTCCCTGGTCTACGGGGCGGAGGCAGTCCTTCCTCCGGAGATTGGCTTCCGGTCACTGCGGGTGGAGCTCCTGGAGGGTGCCACTCCCTTAGCATACCAGGCCAACGAGGCCAACCAGCGTCTGGAGATCGACCTCGTGGAGGAGGAACGCGACCGAGCGCTCCTCCGCCACGCCATCTACGAGCAAGAAATGGCGCGCGCGTACAATCAGCGCGTGCGCGAGAGAGCTTTCCGCCTTGGGGACCTTGTCCTCAAGCGCGTGACGCACCCCCAGGCCCAGGGTAAGCTCTCCCCCAAGTGGGAGGGCCCCTACAGGATCTCCGCGGTCCTGGGCTCGGGGGCCTACAAGCTCTCCAACCTCCAAAAGCAGGAGCTGAAGCACACGTGGAACTTGCGTTTACTTCGCAAGTTCTATGTTTAGCCTTACGGGCCTGTCCCCTCCCCCGGAGCGTTCACGCCGGAGGGGGAGGAGGGACGCTGTATTTTCCTCCCCTTTCGCGGCTTCGCAGGGGGAGGCCCTGTACTTCATTTCATTAGCAATACATAGGTCTTGCTTTGCAAACTGTCTCATTGCAGGTCTTTCTCATTACCGCCCCTAGCGGTGATGCCCTCCCCGCGAGGAAGCCCTCCCCGCGAGGATGCCCTCCTTGTGAGGATGCCCTCCCCGCGAGGAAGTGGGCCAGCCCCAACAAGTCCCTACAACGGAGCCTGCACTCCCGTAGGGCGGCTTACGATCAGCCCTCGTGGACTGAGGGTGTAAGCGGCAACCCGGTCACAGTGGCCGTGGTAACGAGTCACTTTGGGAGACTAGTCCCCTGCCCAAACACTCAAGCCCCGTCTTCGGGCATTTCCTCCTCCGGGAGTCGACGTTATTCCCGGCTCCCCGTTTTCACGGCGACCGGAAGATCGGCCCCTTGCGGTTAGATTGGATCTATCTTCCTCCTCCGGGAGTAGACGTTATTCCCGGCTCCCCGTTTTCGCGGCGACCGGAAGATCGGCCCCTCGTGGCTCGATTGGATCTATCTTCCTCCTCCGGGAGTCGACGTTATTCCCGGCTCCCCGTTTTCACGGCGACCGGAAGATCGGCCCCTCGTGGCTCGATTGGATCTATCTTCCTCCTCCGGGAGTCGACGTTATTCCCGTCTCCCCGTTTTCACGGCGACCGGAAGATCGGCCCCTTGCGGCTGGATTGGATCTATCTTCCTCCTCCGGGAGTCTACGTTATTCCCGGCTCCCCGTTTTCACGGCGACCGGAAGATCGGCCCCTCGTGGCTCGATTGGATCTATCTTCCTCCTCCGGGAGTCGACGTTATTCCCGGCTCCCCGTTTTCACGGCGACCGGAAGATCGGCCCCTTGCGGCTGGATTGGATCTATCTTCCGCCTCCGGGAGTCGACGTTATTCCCGGCTCCCCGTTTTCACGGCGACCGGAAGATCGGCCCCTCGTGGCTCGATTGGATCTATCTTCCTCCTCCGGGAGTCGACGTTATTCCCGGCTCCCCGTTTTCACGGCGACCGGAAGATCGGCCCCTCGTGGCTCGATTGGATCTATCTTCCTCCTCCGGGAGTCGACGTTATTCCCGGCTCCCCGTTTTCACGGCGACCGGAAGATCGGCCCCTTGCGGCTGGATTGGATCTATCTTCCTCCTCCGGGAGTCGACGTTATTCCCGGCTCCCCGTTTTCACGGCGACCGGAAGATCGGCCCCTCGTGGCTCGATTGGATCTATCTTCCTCCTCCGGGAGTCGACGTTATTCCCGGCTCCCCGTTTTCAAGGCGACTGGAAGATCGGCCCCTCGTGGCTCGATTGGATCTATCTTCCTCCTCCGGGAGTCGACGTTATTCCCGGCTCCCCGTTTTCACGGCGACCGGAAGATCGGCCCCTCGTGGCTCGATTGGATCTATCTTCCTCCTCTGGGAGTCGACGTTATTCCCGGCTCCCCGTTTTCACGGCGACCGGACGATTGGTCCCCAGCGACCTTATTCCCGGCTCCCCGTTCTCACGGTGACCGGAGGAATGCCTCCCGGAGATCCTATCCCCGGCTCCCCGTTCTCACGGCGACCGGACGATTGTCTCTCGGAGAAGTCACGGATTTCTCGGGCGTTCTCTTCCCCAAAGACCCTATTTCCGGTTCCCCGTCCTCACGGCAACCGGACGAATGTCTCCTAGGAAGCTCGCCTCTGGAAATCTCGTCGGGTTTTCTTGGATGTTTCTTCCACATGAGGCCTCATTCCCGGCTCCCCGTTCTCACGGCGACCGGACGATTGTCTCCCGGAAGGTCTTCTCCTTGAAAACCTCGTTTTAAAATTTTCTAACTTAGAAGATTTCCTATGCTACAGGTAACTTCCTTCCCGGGTGCCTTGTTACCCCCACAGCGCGCGGAGCTATTCTCCGGCCCGCTGTGGGCGGGGGGGGGGGGGGGGGGGGGGGGGGGATAAGGGACCCCCGGGCGTCGACCGCATCACCCACGAGGAAACAGTTCATCCTTGTTAAGATGAGTCGTCCAGACCATCCAAGAAGAAGAAAATAAAGAGGCGCAATAAGAGGAAACAACAACACAGCGCTTTATTGATCAGCAAACCCGGAGGACACCTTCCCCCTCCGGTGGGCTTCGGAAACGATACAACCCGGGTTCTAACCCGGGGGATTCTCTAAGCCCTAAGGCTCCTACGCCTAATACTCCCGGAGGCTCTCCGCTAGCTCCCGGGTCAAGTCCCGGTACAACGCCCGCACGCGGCGCCGAGCGTCCCGGAGCACATCTTCAGGCCAAAACTCGTATCCCGCCGGTGGAAGTATCCGGAGGGGAGGGATCATCTGGAGCCCCGGTCACGGAGGGGACAATTCGGCACGGTGATTATCGAAGTTGTCCAAGTGCCACTCCGGACGCCACCTCAACCGGATCGGCTCCCGGACACTATTCTTTCCGCGATTCCCGGAGATAAGGCTGAGCAAAATCAAAGCCGCTTGGCCGTCCCCCGGGGAGCCCCTCCTAGACCTTCGCCCGGGAGTAACTTCCCGGGAACCCTGGTAACAATTTCAATTCAAAGACTTAGAAAAAAACTCTAACTTCATTGCATTAAAAATTTTTATGTACAAGTGCCCGGGGCTTCTTCTGAGAAGCTACCGGAATCAAAAAGTCCTAAAACAAAAAAGGGCCCTAACTAAGACCCGGGGGGAGGCTCATACATGTTCATTGGCGTCCTCCCCCCGGGGGGCTTCCTCCGAGGCCGGGGCTGGGGCGTCTCCCGCCGGAGGCGCCGGAGCCAGGAACCATGCCCGGATGATCCGGTCGTAGAACCCTCCGGCGAGCTGCTCGACCTCCCGGCGCGAAGGCTCGAAGGAGTCCGGGAAGCTTCGGGAGATGCGGCCCCCGATCGCCCGGGCGCCGACCCCCCGGAACTTGACGAGCCCCGCAGCGGCCGCGACGACGGGGATCGCCCGACCCCGCACCCGAACATCGGCAGCCTCCGGGATGGCGGAGACCTGTGCGTTAAGGAAACGCACAGCCTCCGCGAGGGTCGCCGGCGGCACCTCCCTGCTCCCGGAGCCGAGGCTTACGCCAAGGCCCTCGAGGGCCGTCCGGACGGAGCAGCCCACGTCCGCCACCGCCCGGACGCTTGAGCTCTCGAGCTCGCGGAGCGCCTCCTCCCTCGCCTTCGCCTCCTCCCGGAGGCGTGCGTTGATGGCCTCAGAAATATGAACCTGGGCCCGGACCCGGGTCATTCCGCTAGGGCTTCGTCACGTTCCCGGAGGGCCTCCTCGCGCTGCCCTACGGAGGCCGCGGCCCGGCCCCCCGCCTCCCTAAGCAGCCGGGCGACCCGCTGCTCAAGGCCCCAGGTAACAGCTGCCACCTGCAAAATACATAAGAGTTAGAAAAATTTCAAAGTGCAGGGGGATGAGCGAAGGCGTTATCGACTCGGGTTACCTACGCCTTCCGGGTATGCAGGCCCTCCGAGTAGCGGGCGACCTCTCCCGCGGGGAGCAAAGGGGTCTCCCGTCCGGAGCGGCCGGCGTCTTCGTCGACGAGGTAGTGCCCCCCGAAGACGTGGCCGAGGAGCTCTCGGCGGGAGCCTCCGCCCGGGGGGAAACCATCAAGCCTTTCCCTGCCCCGGGCCGGAAGGTCCTCGGGGCCCCCTCCTCCGGAGGAACCTCGTAAACCGAGGGGCTCCCCCCTCGTCCACCGGCCAGACCCGCGGGGGCGAGGCCCCCGCGAATCTCACCTCCAGCCTCTCCGGCTCCAAAGAGGTCGGAAGGGGCGGGAGGAGCTCCACCGCGAGCGGCGACGGGGAGTAGTTCGCCGAGTCGGATGCCGCCCCGCCCGCGGTCGCCTCTTTCCCCCGCGCCTCGACGGGGCCCTTCGGGGGAGGAGGCGTTGCCTCCTTCCGGGACGGTGCCCGGGCACGCTCGCTCCCGGGGGTCTCGTCCCGGGGCTTCGCCGGTGTCGCCGCAGGCGTCGTCGATGGGCCGGGGGTCTTGTGAACTCGGGCCTTCTTGGGCTCTGAGCCCCCGGCCGCCTCCTTCCCCCGTTTGTGTGAACCGGGGGTGGGGAGAGGCTTCCTCTCCGGCAGCTTTAGCCCGAAGGCCGCCGCTACCAGGTTCTTGGGGGGGCCCTCGCCCACGGCGCGCACGACGCGCTCGTGCTCATCGGCGAAGTACCTCCCCAAGAGGTTCTCCGCCTTCTCCCGCGCCGCCGGGTACGGCCGGACTGCAAGAGGTAAAGAGTTAGTTAATTTCTTAAAAATTTGTAAGTGCAATGCAGCGGGTTCCCGGAGCTTATGTCGCGTCACCGGCTTCACCGGGGGCCGCTGCTCGGGGCCCATGCCGATCCCCCTCTTCCCGCCGGTGAAGGGGGAGATCCGGAGGAGAGCCATCTCCTCAGCCGCGTCCCGCATCGAGCGGGTCTTCTTGGAGAGGATCACCTTGCCGAGGAGCTCGTACTCCTCGTCCGTCCACACCGACGGCTTTGGTGCGGACGACCGGCTGTAGGTGGGGGCCTCCGGGGCGTACATCACCGCGTCGTCTCGGACCCGGAGGTAGAACCACCTCCGGACCCAATCCCCCCAGTGGTCCCGGGAGGCCGCCGCCGGGTAGTCGATTACCCGGGCCGGCAGCATCTGGACCATTACCGAACCGAAGGGGGACTTGGGGCCCCCCTTCACCAGGTGGGAGGTCCGCGCCGCCGGTTCGTAGAAGTACCGGAAGGCGCGAAGGTCGGGCTCCCGCCCGGTCGCTGTCTGGAAGAGCCAAATGAAGAGGCCCATCCGGACAAGCGCGTTCGGGGTGAGGTGGTTGAGAGCCACCCCATACTCCATGAGAAACTCCCGGAGCAAGGGATGCACCGGGAGCCGGAGCCCCGCCTCGAGGAAGGCCTCGAAGGCCACGATCTCTCCGGGCCTGGGGCGGGGGGCTCCGTCCTTCTTCACGGGGACTCGGATGTCCCCGGCCGCAACGATGCCCCTTTCGGCCAAGGACTCGGCGTCCTCGGCCGTAAACTCGGATGCCCAGAGGAAATCCGAGGGGATTTCCTCCGGGGGCACGTCCGTGGTCTTCGTTCGACCCTTGGGTGCCATGAGGTTAGTTTTCTTTTTGGCTAACTTTGCAGGAGGCTACTACCAGAAACTCCCGGACGCCTACTACCGGAAAAAGCTACCGGGAAAAGCTACCGGGAGAGGGCTACCGGGAGGGGGCTATCGGGAGAGCAAAAATCGTTGGGGCTGAGAATTTGGAATGAGCTTCCGGGCGCCGTGGTCTAGATGCACGCCACGTGGCACCCGCGGATCAATCTAGACCGTAGAAGTTCGAACCGCGCGCGCACTTATGGCGAAACGGCGCGGCTTTAAGTGTGGGGCACGGAAGCCGAAGCGTCGCGGCTCCGGTAACCGGGCCCGGAGATCTTCCCAGTGACCTGATCCATACCCACCGGGGATTCGAGCATCATCCCCGGTGGACATGGGGGGCTGCTGTTGGGGGAAATCTCCGTGGGACTAAGTCCAGGTAAGTTGTGTCATGGTTGCCCGGGGACTGGGCCTCCCCGGGCGCCGCCTTTTGGCTCCCGGGACGGGGCCTCCGGTGCCCTCCCGGGCGCCGCCTTTTGCCCGGGGACTCGGCCTGCGGGGCCTCCCCAGGCGCCGCCTTTTGGCTCCCGGGACGTGGCCTCCGGTGCCCTCCCGGGCGCCGCCTTTTGCCCGGGGACGTGGCCTCCGGTGCCCTCCCGGCGCCGCCTTTTGCCCGGGGACTTGGCCTCCGGTGCCCTCCCGGGCGCCGCCTTTTTCCCGGGGACTTGGCCTCCGGGGCATCCCCGGGCGCCGCCTTTTGGCTCCCGGGACGGGGCCTCCGGTGCCCTCCCGGGCGCCGCCATTTGCCCAGGGACGGGGTCTCCAGGGCTCCTTCGGGCGCCGCATTTTGGCTCCCGGGACGCGGCCTCCGGTGCCCTCCCGGGCGCCGCCATTGGCCCGGGGAGGTGGCCTCCGGGGCCTCCCCGGGCGCCGCCTTTTGGCTCCCGGGACCTGGCCTCCGGCACCGTCCCGGGCCTCACCGCCCTCCTGAAGGTAAAGTCTCGAACTGTTTCACGTGCAGGTCACGCGAGGGGCGCCTCGGGAACTAGCGACCACCTGTCAAGCATCCAAGGCGTTTGACCGGGAGAAGGACGGTCCTGCCCTTCAATCCGACGGTGGCTTCCGGGGTAGTTTAGGTTTTTTGCTACTTTTTGGGGCTATAAATAGCCCTTGTACCCCTCTGTTGTAAGGGATCGGTTCACTTATTGGAATAGCTAAATTCACAGGCGTGCTCCGGAAGCCTCTCCCCCGGAGAGAGCCTCCCCAGCCGACTCCGGTCGGGAGCGCGTCGACAGGACTAGGGCCCCCACCGGGACCCGAACCTGTACAAACCCGTGTGTCATTTTTTGTGCTTGTCCGGCGGGGGAGGACCGGTCATCCGGTCAACCCGCGCCGCGTAATCTTCGCTAGGATCACTCTCAAAACCTGCCGGGGTATTCGCAATACCATGACAGTGATGATCAGGTCATACATGTGGCGCATCACGTAGAACCCACATGTATTGTCGTCCGGCTACTGATGGCACTGCCAATTTACAGACCGAGAGTTAGGTGGGGACAAGTTATAAAGTAAAACAGATGCCAGTTGAAATTTGTACCGAAAATTGTAACCACTGAAACTTATCGGCTCGCCGCTTGTGTTGTCTCCCTAGCACGGCAAAGTACTTCGTGAAAGCCCTGTAGATAGTCAAAATTGACAGTTTGAGGATAGCCGAAATTGACAATTTGAGGACAGTAAATCTAGATGCATGCAAGACAGGTCCACATCACCTTTCGAATACATCTCGTGCGCCGCAATACGAGTACCCTTTCCTCTGCAATGAGTCAAGGTAGAACACCTTGATTCTTTTCGGAATAAGTAGTAGCAGGATCTAGTGGTAGCTACACATTACACGTAAAGAATTAAAAATTTAATCTAAATTTGGGGGTGTGCACATGGAGACACTAATCTACAGGTGAAGTACTGATGAAAGCACTCACCTTTGGTTGTAGGGTACAAGTATATACTCCTTGTCGACCTGAGCAAGCAACCCTCTTTTGATGTAGTCGACAACGAAGTCTGCGTCGGTCCTAAACATCACCTCGGCGACCATCTGGGGGTCCAAGAAGCCAATAGGTATGCCCTTAGATTTGGCATAGTTGGTCATGCAGTTGCACGGAAGTAACCAATTAATAAATGACATATATCCGTATATGCACGGATAGTAGGATACTTACAGCACCAAGACCGTAGGATTGACAAGTCGAGCGCATCTTTGTTCAGTAAATTGTGCAGGTCTTCGAAGGTCACCGAGTAGGTCCCAATGTCGTTATGAAACTCTGCCATGGTGTACTTGATCATGATGTGCGTCAGACGCTGCGTCCTGGTCTGGTTTGTCCTCTTCATGTACCATGCATGCAGGCTCTGGCATGCTAACCCCATGGTCGAAATTGCGGTATCGGAGGCCATGGGCATCGCCAGAGCGAACGGTATGAGAGCTGGCGCACTCTTCTCGCTCTCCTTCACCGGGCTCTTCTTTGCTTTTCCCCTACTAGCCAGCCTCTTGAATGATTGCTTCTTAGTCGGAGTCAGCTTCGTCATCGGAGGGGTATGCTGACTAGTAGGCCGTGTGTCGGTCTGTGATGTCTGTGATGTAAGAACCTACGTATTAGGACACTAACTCTGAGGGCTATTATTACAGTACGAATTATGAAACTGGTGGGGGAATTACCTCATACAGGACGATGTCGGGTTGAACTCTCCGGATGCCGCCTGCGCACTCAGCGTCACCTGCAACAGGAGAACTTAGCAATACAGCCCATTGCATGCATGTTACGAGGATAGTACGTGATCAGACAATCTTACCAGTCGGTCGATCACTTCCCTGTCCGCAGGGTTACTCACAGAGACGCTTCCGGAGGAGTTCATCGTCAATCTTGCTCGGCACCAATTGCGGGCGCGCACGTCCGTTATGCCCGCATAAGGACTGCCGGCCGAAGACTGGGAAGCCTCCTCGTCCTGCTTCCTCCACAAGGCCTTCTTCCCCACATACCCACCACTGCCTAGTCTGTGTGGGTGGGTATTCTTGGCCTGGTTAGCCTGGCCCTTCGCACTAAGCTCCTGGAACTCTGGCTTGGCCTTCATCTCGATGAACTGCTGTCATGCCTCGGGAGTCACGAAAGGGAAGTCATCGAAGGGGGTCTTCGACTCCTTCACATAGAGCCTGACAAGGTGGCTCTTGAAGTTCCTCCACGCCTTGTTTATTGACATCAGTGTCCTCCGACGAATGGTGAAGTGGCGATCCTCGGGAATGTGAAATGCCGCGTGCATTTCTTCCCACAGTGCATCCTTGCACCCTGGGGGCACTTGACCCCAGTCGGAGGTGGTGATGGGCACCCGCTCCCTTGCCACTTTGCCGCATAGTGAGCGGTACTGACCGACAAGTTTGTCCGGAGCTTCCAGCACACCATTGTCGTCGAACAGGACGTGCTGCTTTTCCCGCTTGTCCAGACGCGCGCATGTCGTCCGGCCTCGCCCCTTTCTCTTTTTCTGCGGGGTCACGGCGGATGAGGCGACCTCCGGCCTAGGCGTCTCATCGCCAGCGAGGTCACCCTGACTCCCCGAGTGGTGCATTTCATCACCAAACATAGTTCCTAACATAAGTGAAAGAGAGAACAGTTTAAGTAAATCTGCAATTAATAATTCTATAACAAAACCCATATACTTATAATTAACCAAGAATGACAGAAACGGTGGGGAGGCGATGGAGGTGATCACGTCGGAGGCGGGAGGGCGTGGAGGTGATCGCGCCTGACGGTGGAAAGGCGATGCAGGTGATCGCGACGGACGGAGAGGAGGAGAAGGTAGGAGGTGATGGAGGTGATCGCGACGGACGGTGCGAGGGCGGAGAGAGCTAGGGCAAACAGTTGCGAAGACTGGAATGAGCGGGACAAACCCCGCCTTGAACTATTAACCGCGACGATATTATCACAGTCGGTCCAACGCTCACAACCGTCTGTGATAATATTATCACAGTCGGTTCTCGCATCAGAACCGTCTGTAATAATCGACATAGTGAAAGTCACCAGAGAGATTATCACAGACGGTTTTGAGTTGAGAGCCGACTGTGACTCTGATTATCACAGACGGTTATGAGTTGAGAACTGACTGTGACTGAGATTATCACAGACGGTTGCGACTTGAGAACCTTCCATGCACGTGTACACTTGAAGAGTCGGAGACGCTGTTGGGAATATCACAGTCGGTTCTATATTCATACCCGTCTGTGATAGGTCAAAACCGTCCGTGATAATCTCTCTATTGAACGTTAGTTTTACAACTTGAAACTGATCTGTAACTTTCAACTCTGAATGCTCGAAAACTTGTTTTAAATGAACACTCAGATATTTCAAATGTAGTCCAAATGCTCTGTAAATTGGTTACAGTGTACGTAGATCCGATAATTGGTTACAATGTGGAGCATGCTCAAATAAATTTAACATACAATGTACGTGGAGCATGCTCAAGTTAATGTTACATACAAATGGGAACTTTCACCGACAATTTCCACGTACACAGCCATGTTATCCTCAACTTTCCACTTGCCGCGGCCCTGCAAAGACGAGAATTACAGAAGATATAAGCTATACCGATGGAAACAGAGAGATAAGGACGTACAGTTGATTACCTTTAAAGTATAACCCTTCCTAGTGATCCATACGCACGTAACTGGTTTTGTCGGTGTGTTCAGTATCGACCTGTACACCATCTCCAAATGGAGGAATCTCATCAAATTGATTGTATTCCTCCTCGTCTACGACATTTTCAACTCCAACAATCCTTCTCTTGCCATGAAGGACGACGTGCCACTTCTTATTGGCCGGGTCAGTGACATAAATGACCTGAATGGCTTGATTTGCAAGTATGAATGGCTCATCTTTATAAGCAACGTGATCGAGATCCACAGAAGTGAAACCGTAACTGTCAACCTTCACACCCTGTGGGATTTGGACCCATCGGCATCGAAACAGGGGAATCTTGAACAGTACGTAATCGAGCTCCCAAATTTCTTCAATGAACCCGTAGTACGAGTTCAATCCACGTACTACCCTTGTTGGGCGTGTCTTGGTGAACCCCTCATGGAAAGCTTCTACGCTCACTCCACTATTTTGCACAGTGCTCTTTCGATCTTGAGCTTTCGTGTAAAATGTGTACCCATTGATGTCGTATCCCTGCCATGTCTGTACAGTAAACGTGGGCCCTTTTGCCAACCATTTAAGGTTCTCACTTGCGGACTCTCCGGTGATTCGTACCTTCATCCACGCGTTGAATCGACTGTTATGTTGTCCCGTGATCTGTCGCGCCCCGAGACTGGGACAACGACTACTCCTGTAGAGACCTAGCTCGCTGCAGCTAGTCCCATTCTCACAAACCTTTGACTTCCCAGGAAGAGTCAAACACAGGAGTATATTACATTGCAACAGAGTACTTACAAAATATTAAGCAGTGTGGCCTGCTGGCCTTAATATTACATAAAGAGGATTACAATGCCTACAAGGCATTCAGGGTTTAGCAAAATATTTAACTACGCAGCAGAAGATAGGTGACCCTCCCACAAAAGAAGTTGACGGCAGAACAACACACTTCAGGGTTCTGGCGGAACTGATTCTCCTCCTTCTGGATCCACGTAGTACTCCGTGCCATCATCTTGATCAAGGTAGGCTCCATCTATTGAGTTGAAAGTTGCAAGGGTGAGCACTTACGTACTCAGCAAGTCATAGGTAAGAGTAGATACATATAGTAGTGATGATATGAACCTAGACTAGTCAAGAATTATGGATATTTGTAAAATAATCTTTTCCTTTCATACCTCATCTCATGATATGGCAGCACTTTTCATAATATAACATCACCATTCATGTTCACTAGATTATAGCACTACCGCGACACGTCGACACACGACAGCCCACGGCAGCACTCCTTATCCTGACAACACATGTCATTTGGGTAATCTTGATTAAACATATTTTATTTAGAAAATAGTACTTGTGTCACACCCCGTGGATTTAATCCACCGCAGCAGACTCCTATAAACCCGGGAGCTCGGAGTATTCGAATACGTTTTTAACTCTGCAGAGAGGTACCAATTTACCCACAAGATATTCCCCTTTCAAACCTTTCCTATCATAACAAAATGATTGGACCCCTGACTCACTTCATATTGTGAGCGGCAAGGTGGAAATAACAAGAACTTTTGTTATGTATCACTTACAATTCACCCCCGACCCTGTGGCTCTCAGCGAGGCACAGTTGTGGCAGGTTGTATCCAAACCTCCACCCCTTTGCTTATTCCCATTACTGGGTCAGCGTGCTTGATCACCTTCAGTGATATGTGTGGGAGCCGCGCTCCGTGTTTATCGTGCATCACTACACATCTCATGCAGGGGTTTCATGTGCGCTCCACATAATTACTTGTTCAGGCACCAGGCTTGCGGTTAGCACGTTGTTCATGCCACTAGACGCACAACACAAGGTTCTAGTCCTTATATGCCAATGACCAGACCATCCACAACCCTGCACCTTCAGTGCCTGCATTCCTTTGCAGTCTAGCACCTCCAGTGCTACAGCCATCCATACCATTTTTCTGGTCACGGCTAGGGGTTTTATTTCATGAATATAAGTATATACATACATATAATAGTTCATGGCTCAAAACTTGTTTATTTCACATTTCACAGATAACCAGTCTAGTACTGCCAATTCATAAATCAACCATTCTCAATCCTTCACATGCAATATTGCCTATATTCAAGGTTATGTTTTAGCAACATTTAAAATATAGGTTCAAGATGACCAAGGATATGACTTGCCTTCCGCGTCGTAAAATACAGCAGTCGATGACGGGTCAACAGCAAAATCTTCAAAATCAGCTTCTGAATCTTCTCGACGACAAACAAACACACAATAATTACTTATAATATTTAAAATGTTTTAAGACTTATATGCAGAAATGCTTAACAAGAATGATTGAATTATACTGGAGATAATTTGAACTACAAGCTGAACTGAGTCGAGATTCTAGGGTTTCAAGGAATTTGGGCTAAGGATGGTGATTAGATAAACTTAGGGTTTCAAGATTACAATAGGGATAACAATTTTGTGGCTGGTTTAATCAAAACAGCGAATGTCAACAGATCGACATTCGGATCAAGGCTTGGACATAGCTTTAAGAAAAGCTAGGATGCTTATCTCAAGTTGCGGTAGTAGAAGAAAATGTAGATCACAACTCTACAAATTCAGTGGACAAAGTGGTTTTCAAATTGCACAACCAGAAGTGGGTAAACAAGGTCAATGCCACTGGCTGGCAAGCTCTGGCATAGAGCTGACAATGCCAAAAACTAGGGCTTAGCATAACTTTTGATATGGAGCTCCAAATGATGCACCACTTTGTCTGGGAGGTAGGCTTGAGTAACAGGAACAATTAAGTCAACAGGATCTAGGGCAAGAAATGGCTGGAAAGCAAGAAATTTGATGATGAACAGAGATGAACTGGCTGCACTGGAGCAGTTCTGGACACAAACTTGGCAAAGCTATATCTTTTGATCTAGGATGATCTAGGTGTCGGGCTAGAAGACAAAAATGCTCAGGAGGCTAAGGCACATCTAAATGACAAGGTGATTTGGGCTGAAACGGCCGGGAACACTTTTCCGGTCATCGGCGCCGGAGAAGTAACACTGAATTTGGGCATTTCCAACACAAGCCGATTGAACTCGATTCCTTGCTCTAGGAGTGATAGAAGGGTATGAGTAAGCTACTGGCGACGTCAATTTGGCCGGAGGTTCGCCGGTGTGGCTTGGCGACGAGAGCCAGCAACTGATAAATTGCAAAATTGGGGATAGCTTCAAATTGGGCTCAATTGATTGTTTTAAGTTCACAGGCATGCTTGATTTAGCTTACTCATCAATTTTGATTACAGATACGAGAGCTAATTTGGAGTAATTCGAGCTACATTGCCGGAACAGGGCATTCTTCGACTTTCAGCCATTTCCGGCGATCACCGGCGTTAGAGTCCACCGGAGAGCAATTAGATAGCACTACACAGAGAGGTTGAGTAGATGAACTCACTGATGGCTTTAATTTGGCAGGAGATGCAGTGAAGTGAGCTGGCACCGTGAGCTTCCTCGACGGCTCGCCGGAGAAGATGACTGAACCAGCGAGAGTTGGAATTTAGCTGGTTTCTGGTGAAGTATGGAGAAGCTGCTGCACACAGTAGGGTTTAAATAGGCCAGGCGAAGCTTGCAAGGAGGAGACAACGAAGTGATTGATTGCTGTGATGAGGTTGCTTGCGTGCTGGACATCAGCGGCGAAGACACAGCAAAGAGCGGTGATGCGACGGTGCACTGGCGAAGCAAAGCTGTTGCTACCTTGGGACTCAATCATGTCGGGCAGTGCAAAGCGGTGGCGACAACGGCTGGCAAGGCAAGCGATGTGGCAAGAAAATGCTGACAACAGTCATTGCTGGTCGCGCGGGGAAGCAGGCGCTGGTCGTCGACGTTGCAGCGGCGCTGCCACGGTGACGGCTGAGGCGACGACACGTGCGCAACAGCATGCACGGTCACAAGTGCGGCGAAGCTTGGCCGGCGGCGAACGTGCACGGCGCAAGGAATCACGGCGAGGCTTCTGGTCGTGTATAGCAGTTGGCCTGGTCGAATTTGGGCTGATTTGCAATACTTGATTTTCACATTTGGACTGAAATGTAAATCTGGAGATTTGGAGGGTTTAAACTGAAATTGATTTCACTAATCTGGTAGATTATATTCAACAAGGTATTTGGCAAAGGTAATTGATAAAATTTGATACATTTGAATCGTTTTTGATACAAACTGAAAATAGGGTAATTTAGAGTAAAATAAGATTTAAGTTTTGTCGATTTCGAATTCTGGCATTTAGGGTTCGAATTTGATATCTGCACAGAAGAGAGACTTGTGTCAAATAGCATTTTGAGAAGATTTGCCGAAGAAATTCTGAATTTGGAGTTAATCTGGAGATTTTAGCTTTTTTTTTTTTTGGGTTTTCATATATCAGATAAGGACTAATTTGCGATAACCCTTGGACTGATTTGTGAAAAGAGTCTAGATGATAGAATCTGGCTGTCAACTTTTTATATTAGGGTATTGACATACCCATGATCATATTCCAGGAATAATCTGGTCTGAACTTGGTCAAGATTTTGATTAAATTTGTATTTCTGAAACTTAGGGTATTTGGGTAATATAAGGTATTTCTGTTTTCGAAAACAGAAGAAGTTGATAAATCTGGAATTTAGAGATAGAATTGGATCTGGGTTCTGAAGGCTTTTAGATTCAGGATAACTAATAGATCACATCTGAACAATCTGATCTTGATTTGAGGTCACAGGATAGATTTTGGAGATTTTAGGGCTTAGGATAGATACTGATCTGGCTAATACTACAGATACATGCATGCGTGCTATTGATGAAAAAGGAAGTTTTCACCCCTAACTCAGGGTGTTACAGATCTACCCTCCTTAAAGAAATCTCGCCCCGAGATTTACCTAAGACAGGAAAAGATAAGGATAGGTTTGCTTAAGATCTTCTTCCTTCTCCGAAGTAGCCTCTTGCTCTGAATGATTTTTCCATTGAACTTTACACAATTTGATTTTCTTCTTTCTGAGCTGACGTTCATCAGTGGCTAGGATTCTGATTGGGTGCTCAAGATAAGTGAGATTCTTCTGTAATGGCACATCTTGTACATCTATCTGGTCAGTAGGTTCCTTCAAACATTTCCGGAGCTGAGAGACATGAAACACATCATGCACTCCTGCTAATCCCACAGGTAATTCCAATTTATATGATACTTCTCCTTTTCTCTTGATTATCTTAAATGGTCCAATGTATCTTGGGGATAACTTTCCTTTCACTTGGAATCTTTGTAATCCTTTGAATGGTGTGACCTTGAGATACACAAAATCTCCTGGTTCAAATGATAATTCTCTCCGTCGTTTATCTGCATAACTCTTTTGTCATGATTGTGCTGTTTTCAACCTTTCTCTGATGAGTCTGACGTGAGCTTCTGCTTCTTCTATTATCTCTGGTCCTATGACTTTTCGTTCTCCTGGCTCATTCCAATGCAATGGAGTTCTGCACTTACGTCCATATAAAGCTTCAAATGGTGCCATCTGTATACTAGCTTGATAACTGTTATTATATGTAAATTCTGCAAACGGTAAACATTTGTCCCATGATGTTCCATAATCTAGTATACAAGCTCTTAGAAGATCCTCTAGGATTTGGTTGACTCTTTCTGTCTGTCCTCCCGTCTGCGGATGATATGCAGTACTGAAGTCTAACTGGGTTCCTAGGGTTTCATGCAGTCTATTCCAAAATTTGGAGGTAAACTGTGTTCCACGATCTGAGACTATCTTCTTAGGAATACCATGCAATGCCACTATTCTTTGCATGTATAACTCTGCTAATTTACTGCCATCATAAATCTTTTTGACTGGTATGAAGTGAGCTACTTTAGTAAGTCTGTCCACAATAACCCATATGGAATCATATCCTCCGTAAGTTTTAGGTAATCCTGTAATGAAATCCATACCAATTTCTTCCCATTTCCATAATGGTATTGGTAGAGGTTGTAGCTTTCCTGCTATTTTCTGGTGTTCTGCTTTAACTCGTCGACATGTATCACAGTTTGCAATATACTCTGCAATCTCCCTCTTCATATTATCCCACCAGAATCTGGTCTTCAAATCTTGATACATCTTTGTGTTACCAGGGTGTATTGAGTATGGAGTTTTATGTGCTTCATGGAGAATTATTTCCTTAATATCTGCGTTTTGAGGTACACAGATTCTTCCTCGATACCATACAATCCCTTGGTTATCTTCAGTAAAGCCTTGAGCCTTTCCTAAATTGATTCGACTCTTGATCTTACAAATTTCTTCATCTTTCTTCTGGGCATTTCCTATCTGTTCTTCAAGTTGGGATTTTATTGTTAAAGTAGCTACCGTTCCCTGCGGTACTATTTCCACTTGATGATTCTGCAACTCTTGTTGTAGGTAAGGGTTCTTCAACATAACCATTCCTTGTAGATTGTAAACTTTTCTGCTTAGGGCATCAGCCACTACATTAGCTTTCCCTGGATGGTACTGAATACTAAGATCATAATCTTTGATCAATTCCAGCCATCGGCGTTGACGCATGTTGAGCTCCGTCTGTGTGAAAATATACTTGAGGCTTTTATGATCTGTAAAGTTCTCACACTTACGTCCAATGAGATAATGCCGCCATATCTTTAAAGCATGTACTACTGCTGCTAACTCCAAATCATGGGTCGGATAATTTTCCTCATGTGGTCTCCATTGACGTGAAGCATAAGCCACTACTCGACCTTGCTGCATTAACACACAGCCTATTCCTTGCTTTGAAGCATCACAGTAAACTACAAAATCTTCTTTGCTGTCTGGTAAGGTGAGGACTGGTGTTGTTGTCAATTTCTGTTTCAGCTTCTGAAAACTCTCCTCGCACTTGGTGGTCCATTCAAATGCAACATCCTTCTTTAGCAGGTTCGTAAGAGGTTTGGCAATTTGGGAAAATCCTTCGATGAATCTCCTATAATACCCTGCTAATCCCAAGAAACTTCTAATCTCTGAAACTGAGGTAGGTTGCTTCCAATCCTTGATTGCAGAGATTTTTGCCGAATCCACTGAAATTCCTTCTACTGTCAACACATGTCCAAGAAATGAAATTCTTGACATCCAAAATTCACATTTGTCAAACTTGGCATAAAATTGCCTCTCTCGTAGCCTTTCCAAGACTAGGTGTAAATGTTGCTCATGTTCTTCCGTACTCTTGGAATATATCAGAATGTCATCTATGAATACTATGACAAACTTGTCAAGAAAATCCATAAATGTACTGTTCATGACATTCATGAATGCTGCTGGAGCATTGGTCAAGCCAAAAGGTACTACTGTAAACTCATATAAACCATATCTGGTAGTGAAAGCAGTCTTCGGTATATCTTCCTTCTTGATCTTCAGCTGATGATATCCAGATTTCAAATCTATCTTGGAAAATACTTTGGCTCCTCGAAGTTGATCGAACAAGTCATCAATTCTTGGTAATGGATACTTGTTTTTAATAGTGACTTCATTCAAAGCTCGGTAATCTACACACATTCGTAGAGTTCCGTCTTTCTTCCTCACAAACAAAACTGGGGCTCCCCATGGTGAAGCACTGGGTTTGATAAATCCTTTGTTTTCCAAGTCTTCGAGTTGATTCTTGAGCTCCTCCAAATCTGTAACTGGCATCCTATAGGGACGTTTTGCTATAGGTGCTGCTCCTGGTTTAAGTTCAATACTGAATTCTATTTCTCTGTCAGGTGGCATTCCCGGAAGTTCTTCTGGAAACACATCAGAATATCGTTGCACTACAGGCACTTGTTCCAGGCATAATTTTTGCAATGTTTGAACAGATCTTAGCGGTTTCTTGACTGATGATCTTTCTGCATAGAATAGAACTCTCTCCCCTTGGCTACTGACAAGGCTAAGGGTTTTCTCTTCACAGTCTACTAGGCCTTTATGTTGGGACAACCAATCCATTCCCAAAATAATGTCTAGACCTTGCAGTTCTAGAACTAGTAGATTTGCCTCAAATTCTACCCCTTCTATATTGAAGGTTACATTTGGGCAGATCGAGTAAACAGATAATCTAGCCCCTGGAGTTTGTATAACCATAGAGTACTCTAGTGGTACTTGGTCTATATGCATTTCAACTTCAGATGCAAATGCTTTTGACATGAATGAATTTGTAGCACCAGGATCAAACAATATTAAGGCAGATGCAGATTGAATCAGAAATCTACCTAGAAGAATGTCGGTGGCGCTGCCTGCTTCTTGAATTGAAGTATAGTATAATCTTCCTCCTTGGGTTGCAGTTGGTGCTCTACCTCTTCCTCTTCCTCGATTAGCCATGTTTCCTCCTCTTCCTGCTGAATTTCCTCTAAAATTCTGTGATGGTGATGCTCTGGTAACTACTGACTGTGTTCCTGCTTGAGATCTGGCAATGGACATCGGAAGTTGTATCCAAGGACAGAATTCTTTACGGTGCCCACGCTGTCCACAATGATAACACTCAACGCGAGGATGAGGGCAATCCTTCTGAGAATGATTTCCTCGGCAGTTGGGGCACAATGTCGTTGCTGGTCTGGGATTCTGATAAGATGGTCGAAAATTGGGAGTGATAGGAACTCTTCCTCTGATTGGATTTGGCTGTGGTCTTGTTTGCTGGAACATCCTCCTCTTTCGGCTTTCTTCTCCCATATTCTTCTTCTCTTCCACCTTTAAAGCTCTATTCACTAGTGTTTGAAATTCTGTAAGTTCATGAGAAGCAATTTGATACTGTAAATAGTGTTGAAGTCCTTCTGTGAAGCGCTCTATCTTCTTCTCTTCAGTATCCACATCTCCAGGTGCGTATCGAGCCAAATGAGTAAATTGGTGTAGATACTCAGTAACTGACTTACTTCCTTGAGTTAAATTCCGAAACTCCCGCCGCTTAGCTGCCATAACACCAGTAGGTATATGAAATTTCCGAAATTGATCCTTAAATTCCCTCCAAGAGATATTATCTTTATCATGGTGAGCTTCCTGGTAGTTCATCCACCATGCAGCTGCAGCTCCTGATAACTGATGAGATCCAAACAAAACTTTCTCTCGTTCGCTGCATCGGACCGTGTCCAGTTTCCTCTCGATATCCCGTAACCAATCATCGGCAACCATGGGATCGGTCGCACTAGAGAATGTTGGTGGACGGGTCTTTTGGAAATCTATTAATCTCGCTGCTACAGCAGAAGTAGTTCCTTCTGTTGTTCCAGTAGGCAGTTTCTGAACTATCTGAGCTAACAACTGGGTATGAGCTATCTGAGCTTCCTGTCGACTTTTCTCCATTAACAACAAAATTTCCTGAAGACTGGGTTGTTCATTCTGAGGTGGATTAGAACTCTGAGATCCTTGCTGAAACAAAGGGTCTCTTGTCATAGTTTCTTCTTCTTGCGGAGTCTGACCTATATCTTCTCTTCCACTTCGAGATCTCCTTCTGGTGTCAACCATGGTGGCTCTGAAAAAGGTTTAGACGGATCTAACTAACTAAGGCCAACTAAGAAAGCAATGCAGAAATTAATGCAACTACTTTTATGCATAAAATTACTTAGGCTATCAGCCATAATACACAAATTAAACATTGCAAAAGCAACAGCGAATCACAAAGCTATCAAGAGCATCTACTAGCTCTGTCTACACCAACCTCTAAGACACACTGAAACAACAGAACGCACTCTCACAATCTTACCGATTTTTAGAAAATCCAAATAAAATTTTGAAATGAAGGTTTTCAAGAGCTACAAAGTTCATTATTTTTTTTACCAAAATAAAGTTTTCAACAATTAGTTTTCTGAATAAATTACGTTTTCCTGGCACGGCCAATTTCCTAAACGTGTCGTCCTACAGTCAAGTTCTCATGTTGCTCTGATACCAACTTTTCTGTCGCACCCCGAGACTGGGACAACGACTACTCCTGTAGAGACCTAGCTCGCTGCAGCTAGTCCCATTCTCACAAACCTTTGACTTCCCAGGAAGAGTCAAACACAGGAGTATATTACATTGCAACAGAGTACTTACAAATTATTAAGCAGTGTGGCCTGCTGGCCTTAATATTACATAAAGAGGATTACAATGCCTACAAGGCATTCAGGGTTTAGCAAAATATTTAACTACGCAGCAGAAGATAGGTGACCCTCCCACAAAAGAAGTTGACGGCAGAACAACACACTTCAGGGTTCTGGCGGAACTGATTCTCCTCCTTCTGGATCCACGTAGTACTCCGTGCCATCATCTTGATCAAGGTAGGCTCCATCTATTGAGTTGAAAGTTGCAAGGGTGAGCACTTACGTACTCAGCAAGTCATAGGTAAGAATAGATACATATAGTAGTGATGATATGAACCTAGACTAGTCAAGAATTATGGATATTTGTAAAATAATCTTTTCCTTTCATACCTCATCTCATGATATGGCAGCACTTTTCATAATATAACATCACCATTCATGTTCACTAGATTATAGCACTACCGCGACACGTCGACACACGACAGCCCACGGCAGCACTCCTTATCATGACAACACATGTCATTTGGGTAATCTTGATTAAACATATTTTATGTAGAAAATAGTACTTGTGTCACACCCCGTGGATTTAATCCACCGCAGCAGACTCCTATAAACCCGGGAGCTCGGAGTATTCGAATACGTTTTTAACTCTGCAGAGAGGTACCAATTTACCCGCAAGATATTCCACTTTCAAACCTTTCCTATCATAACAAAATGATTGGACCCCTGACTCACTTCATATTGTGAGCGGCAAGGTGGAAATAACAAGAACTTTTGTTATGTATCACTTACAATTCACCCCCGACCCTGTGGCTCTCAGCGAGGCACAGTTGTGGCAGGTTGTATCCAAACCTCCACCCCTTTGCTTATTCCCATTACTGGGTCAGCGTGCTTGATCACCTTCAGTGATATGTGTGGGAGCCGCGCTCCGTGTTTATCGTGCATCACTACACATCTCATGCAAGGGTTTCATGTGCGCTCCACATAATTACTTGTTCAAGCCTGTCCCATACCAGGCTTGCGGTTAGCACGTTGTTCATGCCACTAGACGCACAACACAAGGTTCTAGTCCTTATGTGCCAATGACCAGACCATCCACAACCCTGGACCTTCAGTGCCTGCATTCCTTTGCAGTCTAGCACCTCCAGTGCTACAGCCATCCATACCATTTTTCTGGTCACGGCTAGGGGTTTTATTTCATGAATATAAGTATATACATACATATAATAGTTCATGGCTCAAAACTTGTTTATTTCACATTTCACAGATAACCAGTCTAGTACTGCCAATTCATAAATCAACCATTCTCAATCCTTCACATGCAATATTGCCTATATTCAAGGTTATGTTTTAGCAACATTTAAAATATAGGTTCAAGATGACCAAGGATATGACTTGCCTTCCACGTCTTAAAATACAGCAGTCGATGACGGGTCAGCAGCAAAATCTTCAAAATCAGCTTCTGAATCTGCTCGATGACAAACAAACACACAATAATTACTTATAATATTTAAAATGTTTTAAGACTTATATGCGGAAATGCTTAACAAGAATGATTGAATTATACTGGAGATAATTTGAACTACAAGCTGAACTGAGTCGAGATTCTAGGGTTTCAAGGAATTTGGGCTAAGGATGGTGATTAGATAAACTTAGGGTTTCAAGATTACAATAGGGATAACAATTTTGTGGCTGGTTTAATCAAAACAGCGAATGTCAACAGATCGACATTCGGATCAAGGCTTGGACATAGCTTTAAGAAAAGCTAGGATGCTTATCTCAAGTTGTGGTAGTAGAAGAAAATGTAGATCACAACTCTACAAATTCAGTGGACAAAGTGGTTTTCAAATTGTACAACCAGAAGTGGGTAAACAAGGTCAATGCCACTGGCTGGCAAGCTCTGGCATAGAGCTGACAATGCCAAAAACTAGGGCTTAGCATAACTTTTGATATGGAGCTCCAAATGATGCACCACTTTGTCTGGGAGGTAGGCTTGAGTAACAGGAACAATTAAGTCAACAGGATCTAGGGCAAGAAATGGCTGGAAAGCAAGAAATTTGATGATGAACAGAGATGAACTGGCTGCACTGGAGCAGTTCTGGACACAAACTTGGCAAAGCTATATCTTTTGATCTAGGCTGATCTAGGTGTCGGGCTAGAAGACAAAAATGCTCAGGAGGCTAAGGCACATCTAAATGACAAGGTGATTTGGGCTGAAACGGCCGGGAACACTTTTCCGGTCATCGGCGCCGGAGAAGTAACACTGAATTTGGGCATTTCCAACACAAGCCGATTGAACTCGATTCCTTGCTCTAGGAGTGATAGAAGGGTATGAGTAAGCTACTGGCGACGTCAATTTGGCCGGAGGTTCGCCGGTGTGGCTTGGCGACGAGAGCCAGCAACTGATAAATTGCAAAATTGGGGATAGCTTCAAATTGGGCTCAATTGATTGTTTTAAGTTCACAGGCATGCTTGATTTAGCTTACTCATCAATTTTGATTACAGATACGAGAGCTAATTTGGAGTAATTCGAGCTACATTGCCGGAACAGGGCATTCTTCGACTTTCAGCCATTTCCGGCGATCACCGGCGTTAGAGTCCACCGGAGAGCAATTAGATAGCACTACACAGAGAGGTTGAGTAGATGAACTCACTGATGGCTTTAATTTGGCAGGAGATGCAGTGAAGTGAGCTGGCACCGTGAGCTTCCTCGACGGCTCGCCGGAGAAGATGACTGAACCAGCGAGAGTTGGAATTTAGCTGGTTTCTGGTGAAGTATGGAGAAGCTGCTGCACACAGTAGGGTTTAAATAGGCCAGGCGAAGCTTGCAAGGAGGAGACAACGAAGTGATTGATTGCTGTGATGAGGTTGCTTGCGTGCTGGACATCAGCGGCGAAGACACAGCAAAGAGCGGTGATGCGACGGTGCACTGGCGAAGCAAAGCTGTTGCTACCTTGGGACTCAATCATGTCGGGCAGTGCAAAGCGGTGGCAACAACGGCTGGCAAGGCAAGCGATGTGGCAAGAAAATGCTGACAACAGTCACTGCTGGTCGCGCGGGGAAGCAGGCGCTGGTCGTCGACGTTGCAGCGGCGCTGCCACGGTGACGGCTGAGGCGACGACACGTGCGCAACAGCATGCACGGTCACAAGTGCGGCGAAGCTTGGCCGGCGGCGAACGTGCACGGCGCAAGGAATCACGGCGAGGCTTCTGGTCGTGTATAGCAGTTGGCCTGGTCGAATTTGGGCTGATTTGCAATACTTGATTTTCACATTTGGACTGAAATGTAAATCTGGAGATTTGGAGGGTTTAAACTGAAATTGATTTCACTAATCTGGTAGATTATATTCAACAAGGTATTTGGCAAAGGTAATTGATAAAATTTGATACATTTGAATCGTTTTTGATACAAACTGAAAATAGGGTAATTTAAGGTAAAATAAGATTTAAGTTTTGTCGATTTCGAATTCTGGCATTTAGGGTTCGAATTTGATATCTGCACAGAAGAGAGACTTGTGGCAAATAGCATTTTGAGAAGATTTGTCGAAGAAATTCTGAATTTGGAGTTAATCTGGAGATTTTAGCTTTTTTTTTTTTGGGTTTTCAGATATCAGATAAGGACTAATTTGCGATAACCCTTGGACTGATTTGTGAAAAGAGTCTAGATGATAGAATCTGGCTGTCAACTTTTTATATTAAGGTATTGACATACCCATGATCATATTCCAGGAATAATCTCGTCTGAACTTGGTCAAGATTTTGATTAAATTTGTATTTCTGAAACTTAGGGTATTTGGGTAATATAAGGTATTTCTGTTTTCGAAAACAGAAGAAGTTGATAAATCTAGAATTTAGAGATAGAATTGGATCTAGGTTCTGAAGGCTTTTAGATTCAGGATAACTAATAGATCACATCTGAACAATCTGATCTTGATTTGAGGTCACAGGATAGATTTTGGAGATTTTAGGGCTTGGGATAGATACTGATTTGGCTAATACTACAGATACATGCATGCGTGCTATTGATGAAAAAGGAAGTTTTCACCCCTAACTCAGGGTGTTACATGATCCAAACCTCGGATCGGCGAGGATTGTCTTGTCGTAGCATCTCCTTGTGCTCGTCGATGTACGGAGACACCTCCGTCATGTGTTGCAAGACCCAAAAATGAGCTTTCGAGTACATATCGAAATCAGGAGTGATGGCTCTCCGTCCAATAGTGCCAATAGCATCAAGCCTCCCCCCATGACGAGACACAGGAACTCCTATTGCTTCTACCTTGGCCATGTAATCGACGCAGAACTCAACAACCTCTTCCGCTGTATAACCTTCGACAATGCTACCCTCGGGCCGGGACCGATTCCTCACGTAGGCCTTAAGTACACCCATGTACCTCTCGAATGTATACATATAATGTAGGAACACGGGTCCACATATCTTGATTTCTCTGACAAGGTGGACGGTGAGATGGACCATGATATCAAAAAACGATGGAGGAAAATACATCTCAAGCTGACAGAGAGTTCGAACCACCTCGCTCTGCAGAGAATCGAGTCCATCGGGATCAATGACCTTGCAAGAAATTGCATTGAAGAAAAAACATAGCCTTGTGATCGTCTCTCTGACCTTATGCGGCAGAATACTCCGGATGGCAACAGGAAGCATTTGTGTCATCAACACGTGACAATCATGAGACTTCATACCCGGCAATTTCAAATCGCCCATGGACACAAGCTTTTTCATATTTGCGGAGTAACCCGATGGAACTTTAACACCACAGAGACACTTACAGAGTTCTGTCCTCTCAGCCTTGCACAAAGTGTAGCATGCAGGGGGGAGGTATATACGGCCTTTATCGTCCTCTCTCGGTGCTAGCTCGGGCCTGATTCTCATTTCGATCATGTCACGCCGCACATTGACGCCATCCTTTGTCTTCCCTGGAATGTTCAGCAATAGGCCGATTAAATTGTCACAAACATTCTTCTCTACATGCATGACATCAATGCAATGACGAACCTCTAAATGCTCCCAATACGGTAAGTCCCAAAATATCGATCTCTTCTTCCAAGTGTTCTTCGTGCGGGGTTTCAATTTACCACCCTTTCCAAACACAACATCTATGTCCTTCACCCGTGAGTAAACATCTTCCCGCGCGTAGGCTTGGGGCTGAACCATCTTCCTTGTGGCCGTCAAATTCCCTCTTCCTCTTACGATACGCATCATTCTTCGGAAGAAACCTACGGTGACGCATGTACACTATTTTCCTGCAATTCTTCAGCCACACGCTCTCAGTCTCATCTTCGCAGTGGGGGCAGGCTTTGGCTCCTTTCGTAGTACGGCCCGACAAATTTCCAAGGGTAGGGAAATCGTTGATGGTGCAGAATATCATAGCACGTAGGATGAAGTTCTCTCGTTTGTATGCGTCCCATACCTGCACCCCTTCGTTCCACATTGTTAGGAGATCCTCTATCAATGGTGCTAGGTACACATCAATATCGTTTTCGGGTTGTTTTGGTCCTGAGATAACTAGAGACATCATGATGTACTTGCGCTTCATACACAACCAAGGAGGAAGGTTGTAGATACACAAAAGAACCGGCCAAGTGCTATGCCGACTGCTCATGTTACCAAAAGGATTAATTCCATCGGTACTCAACCCGAACCTTATATTCATCAATTCTGCTCCGAAGTTAACAAATTCCCTGTCGATGTTTCTCCACTGCGAAGAATCAGTGGGGTGTCTCAGCTTTCCATCCTTCTTCCGGTCTTCCGAGTGCCAACGCAGTAATTTTGCCTCTTTACGGTTTGCAAACAAACGCTGCAAGCGGGGAATGACTGGCAAATACCACAACACCTTAGCAGGAGGTCCTTGATTTATCTCAGCGTAGTCGTCGTCGTCTGTTCGGTCCTTAGTACGCTTATAGCGAGATGTGCCGCACACCGGACAAACATGCATATCCTTGTAGTCGTTACGGTAAAGGACGCAATCATTAGGGCATGCGTGTATCCTTTCTACTTCCATTCCCAAAGGACATAACAGCTTTTTGGCTTGGTAGGTGTTTTTTGGCAACTCGTTTCCTTCCGGGAGCATGTCCGCCAAAATATCTAACAGTGCTGTGAAACTCTTGTCGGTCTAGCTGTTGCTTGCCTTCAATTTTAACAGTTCAAGCACAGAGGCCAACTTTGTGTACTTCGACTTGCAACCAGGGAACAACGGCTTTTCTGAGTCCTCAATCAAGCGCTTGAATTTGCCAAACTCCCTTTCACTGTAATTTCCTTCCACATCACGCAACATGTCATCTAAATGGTCATCCTCTGGCATATCCTCGTCGAAGTCGTTGTTCGGATCAGACATGTCCTGTTCCTCAACCTGACTGGCACTTGTTTCTGCAGTTGGCTCTTCTCCATGGTGGACCCCTTTTTGAAACCACGTCGGATCAAGTGGGCGACAATTTGAGATGAGTTGGTGAACATCTTAATATTCTGGCAGTCTACACAAGGACAGTACATATATGGTAAACCTTTCTTCGCCATGTCTTGCTCAGCAACCTTTCCGAAATCAAAAACACCTTTCATGTATTCCTCACCCACTCGGTTGTCATTATACATCCAGTCTCGGACCATCTGCAATTAATCAAATTCATACACATGCTAATTAGTAAATCAATGGAGATCGATATTGATGATGAAATCAAGTAATGTGTATGCCTGGGAGCAAGTATCAACCTTGGTTCGATCCTCAAATTTTTGCCCCCAAATGCTCCCCCAGCCTTTCTAGAATTCACTCTTCCTTGCCCCAAATCTCTTCGAACTGGAGAATGTAGGTCGAGCAAGAGAGAACAACTAGCTCAAAACATCCGCCAAAAGACCTTTTATACCAGGTTCAATACAGACGGTTCTATATAATACCGTCAGTAATATCGGTGCATTTTTGAAGAACAGAATATCACTGACGGGTTTCACTTTATTAACCGTCGGTAATATCGGCGCATTTTGTGATACTATGACAGAAATATCACAGATGGTTATGAACTCCATACCGTCCGTGATAATTACAATATCACAGACGGTTCCGAGGTCAAAACCGTCTACTTTACAATCACAGTCGGTTTTTACTACAGAACCGTCTGTGATTATCACTGTTGGATTTTACATCAGAACCGTACGTGATTATCACAGTCGGTTTTTACCTAAGAACCATCTGTGTTAATTATAAAATCAACAATCTGCAAGATTATCATAGACGGTTTTAAGGACCGAGCCATCTATAATATCACAGACGGTTCCTAGGTCAAAACCGTCCGCTTTACTATCATAGTCGATTTTTACTACAGAACCGTCTGTGATTATCACTGTCGAATTTTACATCAGAACCGTACGTGATTATCACAGTCAGTTTTTACCTCAGAACCGTCTGTGTTAATTATAAAATCAACAATCTGCAAGATTATCACAGACGGTTTTAAGGTCAGAACCGTCTATAATATCCCGGATTGTTTGTTTGCATTCGACTACTGGTCATCAGTTGTTCCACTTATTTTTCATATTTGGTTCTATCTTATTTCAATGTTAGTATTTAAAAAAATGAACGTTCAGACTATTTGGTTTTATCTTGTTTTTCATATTTGTTGTATATATGTCTGTAGATCTTCAAAGAATTTTGAGACTATTACAGTCGGTCCTGAAATTAAAACCGTCTGTAATCTTACAATCAGAGACGGTTTTAAGTTAAAAACCGTCTTGTTCGCAGCAGTATTTTCTTGTTAACATTTTCACACAGAACATCATTTGGTGATTATCAGTTACATAATCAATCGAAAAGCCAGATATATAAGGAAAAGAAATTTCTTATTTCTTACAATCTTTACATACATAAGAGATACAATTAAGCGACCAATTAATTAGCGTCGACCTGTTCCGAAAGTAACTTACAAAGTTCTCCTAGGGACGTATTGGCATCAGTAGGATCTACACTGGCCGCCCCAGGAGAACTACCAATGGCTCTAAAACTATCAACATCATCTCTCAGCAAAGGAGTGGATTTGTCATCAGTAGGATCATCCAAGAAATTAAAGTTGATACAACAAAGGTGGAGATGAAGCTGCAACTCAAAGCACTCTGCCAAGTGCAGAATGGCAAAAGACATCCCCTCAGAATGCTTCTCCAGCGCCTCTTTTTTTTTTGGAGAGTTCTGCACAAGGCAGCTTTCTCCTCCTGCACATATGCTTCTCTAGCTTCTCCTAGGGACGTATGCTGGGAGGGTGAAGATGATTGCCAAGCTTCAGAGTGGATTTGGACGTGGAAGTGTGAGCCTTACCCCAGAAAGTTGATCATCTAAGAAAAGCTGATGATACAAAGGTGTTGAAGAGGGTTTATTGGAAGGATTGTTGTGGATCTCCAAAGGTGGAGTCGATGCAACTGGAGGGGTTGCAAGGGGCAATGTGTCAACACAGGCCTCAGCACCCTCTAGAGTCTTCGCTGCAGCTCCACTGGAGGATCTTTCATCATTTCTAAGTCTCTTCTTTGGAGGGAGCATTTCCTCAGGCACCTGTGGATTTCGAAATGCATTTGTTTCGAGGTAATCAAGTCATAAAAGAAAGATCTGCATTAGAGTTTCAGAGAGGACTTACTTTCTGAAGATCCTGATCGAGTTCATTCCTTATCTCTTCCTCATCACTCTCAATTTCAATAACCTCATTGGAATCTCGGCTCGCCATCAAGGTGGGAGTTGAGGAGGGAATAAAGACAGGGATTTAGGAGCCTCGTATTTATAGAAACAGAAGGTGACGGTTCATATGCGCGGGTGCCTCGAGTTTTAAAAAGCGCACTACTGGTTTTCAAGGTCAATAAATTCATGATAGCTTCTCGGGAGATAAACTGCAACACGGAAAAGAAAGTTGAAGAGTCAGATTAGATAATTCGATGCAAATTAAATTTGAAGTAAATAATTAAGTCTCTTCATCTGCTCAGTTATTATGTGCGGTTATCAACAATTGCATGTAGATAATTCGAAGGGTGGGCACTGTTGGGACTATCACAGATGGTTGGGATATCAAACCGTCTGCTTTAATATTACAGACGGTTCTCATGTCCAAACCGTCTGTAATATTACTATTACAGACGGTTCTGATGTCCGAACCGTCTTTACTATGCCTGGAATATTGAACTGTTCGACTTCTTCAAATACTTGTTCCCTCCCTGAAGTGTTTTGCTTCCATTCGAACCGCTCCACTTCTCTTTCTCCAAGAAATGAGGGAAAATTGCAAAATTTACATAAGAACAAATTTTTAGTTCATTTTTCAACATTAATGAAAAATAATTTCCAAGTCGACGCTTCGTGTCCCCAGGTTAGTGCGCCGCACAAACATCAGAAATGGAAAAGACACAACACACTGTTGAGAATTTGAAGTGGAGCGCACTACTTTCTTTCCAAGATCAATACCGTCATGATAAATATTCTCGGGAGATAAACTGGAACACGGCAAAACAGTAGTGCCCACTTTGGAAGTTGAAGCGTCAGATTACATAATTCGATGCAAATTAAATTTGAAGTAAATAAATAAGTCTCTTCATCTGCGCTGTTATTATGTGCGGTTATCAACAATTGCATGTAGAGAATTGCACTGTTGGGACTATCACAGACGGGTGGGAGATCAAAACCGTCTGCATTAATATTACAGACGGTTCTGATGTCCGAACTGTCTTTAATATGTCGGTTGAATATTGAACTGTTCGACTTCTACAAATACTTGTTCCCTCCCTGGAGTTTTGCTTCCAGTTGAACCGCTGAGAATTTGAAAGAAGTTGAGAATTTGAAGCGTCGATAACTGTTCGACAATCACAGTCGGTCCTTACATAAAATCCGTCTGTAATTTTACTATCACAGACGGTTTGGAGTTAAAAACCGTCTGTGATATTAATAGAAGTTGAGAATTCGAGGCGGCGGACACTGTTGGGACTATCACAGTCGGGCCTTACATAAAAACTGTCTCTAATGTGACTATCACAGACGTTTTTTTACCTCAGAGCCGTTTGTGATATTCAAAGCACGTTGATATATAACTTCTATATTCTTTTTATATTATTTGCATGGGACCTGCGACTTCTATATTGTTTCTATATTATTTGAAGAGCTCCGATGGACTGCCCTCACAAGCCAAAGATCGCGATAGTCATTCCTTGATCGCACACAGTGTACATACCTTTGTATGGTCGAATGTTCGACAAAAGCTAAAGAAAGATAAAGAAAGAGGGAAGATTGCATGCAGTCCAAGAATGTGCTGAAAAATTGGAAAGTTGACATAAGAACAAAGTTTTCAATAATTTTTTTCATCACTTACAAAAAAAAGTAAAAATACAGAATGCTAGGTCAAGGAGTGGTCTTAGCCCTGGCTGCATCTAGAATAAAGTCAGTTTGACTTGCAGCCAGGACGCAGGACTCCTCCAACGACAAGTTGTCCTTCTCAGGATCAACTACTACAGTGTCGAAAAGGCCTGCAACCTCCCTCAGCTTCGCGATGGTATCCTTTATTGTCAAACCGCAGCCAGCGATGGTCATATCCGCGGCTTTCTTCTCCTCGCGAAGACGCCCCGTCCTCGCCCTAGCATTGTCACCATCCGTCTTCATGCGCTGAATGCATTGGAAGAGATCGTCAAGGTCAAGCCGTAGCCGAGTGTGCTTCTCCGTGAGGAGCTTGTGCTCCTCCTGGAGGGCCCTCAGCTCGGCCTTGACTTTGCCAGTGTCTTCCACGGCTCCCCTTCCTTGTGCAAATCAACAGGTCAAGAATGTATTGAACAGGGATTAACAATACAGGGGTAAGTCCAAAAGATTGAGAGTTCTTACCGGGGAGGGCGAGGCTGACGATGCCATCGAGGATGCCATTGGTGCAGAGAAGCTAAGGAGTCAAACAGTCTGAGAACTATAAAAACTTGTAAAGTAAATGACAATTTTTCCACTGTCAATTTATAGAACTTCCAAAGCGATGCTTCGTGTTCTCCTAGGCACCGTGCGCGAAGATCGGAGACAGAAATGATCACAGTTGAGAATTCGAAGCTCCAGTAATTTTCCAGTCGGTTCAGACATCAGAACCGTCTGTGATAAGTAGACTATCACAGACGCTTCGTAGTTCACAACCGACTGTATAAATCACAGTCGGTTCTGAGTTCCGAACCTTCTGTGATAGTCTACTTATCACAGACGGTTCTCAGCTGGGAACCGATTGTATATATCACAGTCGGGTTTTAGGTTAGAACCGTCTGTGATAAGTAGACTATTACAGACGGTTCTCAGCTGGGAACTGATTGTATCTACCAGAGTCGGTTTTTAAGTTAGAGCCGTCTGTGATAAGTAGACTATCACAGACGGTTTTGTGTTCAGAACCATCTGGTTTACTGTCACAGTTGTTTTTGACATCAGAACCGTCTGTGATATCTGAACATATTCTCCCGACAGGCCTTCGCAGACGATTTTCCATTGAACAGTTCATACCCGTCTGTGAAGTGCCGTCCAGGATGTCTGTTTCTGTGGTAGTGCAGCATTCAAATAAAACGAGGGCTTCGCCGTCCGGCCGCCGGAGACGCGCGCCGGAGGATCCATCCGCGTCAAAATGATCGCCTCAACCCTAATCATGCATCTGCTAAGTCTCAGAGGCTACGGTGTTGTGTAGGCTAAGTTCTTCGTTTGAGTGCTGCATGGGTCGCCGGCGATGCCAAATCCAAAATTCGCCGTGTAGAGCTCGCGGCCGGCCAATTCCTTCTGATGTCACTATCTCTAGGCATGCTTAAACATAGTGGTAGAGTTTAATTACTGAATAGAGTCTCCTGTTGGGCTGTCCTCGGTGACCCTGCCGCTTCCGAGCCGCAGTTCGTCGCCGGTAGCCATCGTCCAACTCTTAGCTTAGTTCACAACATCAGGAGGTGTAATTTAGTCCTATTTAGCTCCAGCAGCATTTGGTTTCAAAAGTGCAACGTCAAAACTGGATGTAGCCATTTTACCCTTTGCCACCGTGCCGCCGGCATGCCGCCTAGTCACCGCCGGCCATTACCGTCACCCAAACTTTGTCTAAGACCTCGGCCGTGACCCCCTGAGTGTATTTCCCTTCTACCCCAATTGCCAGTTCTACACAGAATTGCTAGATATCGCTTTGCCAAGTTTGTGTCCAGTACTGTTACTTTGCTGTGTCGCCACCGCACTTTGTCGCCGTCGTTGGTCGCTGTCCGGCCACCGTAGTCTCCAAAATCACCACCAACAGGTTCCTGTCACCCACGCCTAGCTTCCTGACATAGTTGGCGAGGAGATTGAACTCTAAATCGATTAAACCCCCAAAAACCCTAGGTCTTGACAAGGCACTGACAACCTGTTCACTGTGTCCAGGGATGTCTTTGCAAAGTCTGTGATTTTCTGGGCTTTTCTGTGAAAATCACTTTGCCAAATAGCCACCTTACTACTTTATGCACTATAGGCCTGAATCAAAACCCATCTTGTCTACTGGAAATCTTTGAAAACATCCCAATGCCATTCTTAGACATTGTTACTCTATGCCAACCAGTGGCATTAGGCCAATTTGACCACTTCTGGTCGTGCAAATTGTAGACCACTTTGTCCACTAAGTTCACAGACCCATGTTTTACATTTTGTTCAACTGTCACATTACGAGAAAAACTCCATTTCGGCCAAATTCCAGCTATGCCCCATGTTGCCCTCGTTGACCAGCCTATGTCGTTTGCGACCTTAAGAACCTCATATTGAAAATCTGGTCATGTCACTTCTCATGCTTTAATATTTATAGCTTTCCTGTAAAATTTGACCCTAATCCGAGACCATTTGAACTATGTTGCTATAGCAAATCTATGCATTTTAACTAATCTGAAACCCTAATTAGTGCAAAACCTAGTGCAATTGCATGCAAACTTACATTTCTGCATTTCGTATTTTTATTCCTATATTTTAAGTGTATTTTAGTATAGTAATACAAGGGTTTTGTACCTTTTGTGGGTTATTGCTACGGTGTATGTTCAGAAGACGAAGTCTCTGAAGTCCAAGAGCAAGAGGTTGACCCAACCATCACAGAACCGACGACTTCAGACTCAGGCAAGCTTCAGATCCTTGATCATATTGTTGACCCATATATCTAAACTACTTATTTTGATCATGGATATATGTATAAGTAGTATTGTTCATTAAGAGAAAGTATTTTCAATAATCTTGTGTAGTTATCGACCTAGCTTGAGTAGCTATCCTTGATTGCTTAAACGAAGAATTCCTTGAAACCCTAGAATACAATTATGTGATAGTCATTAATATATAAGTGTAGAATCATAGTAAGAAATGGCTTGTTAGAGCATAATGGAATGGTTCTTTAAAAGCTTAGTCGCATGTGAAAGGCTATTAGTGGAATGATGGAGAGGAGTCAATTGAGACTTGACTCATAGGAAGATGGGTTAATAGTCTACATGCCGATAAGGACATAACAAATTGTGCTAAACAGCCATGGGCATGTTTACGTGCCAACCACATGATCAAGAAATTGAACTCGGTCAGTAAACTACTGAGTATCGATTTTATCCCTGTATGGCGGTCGTTCTCATTCAGGATCCAAACTGAGAAGTTTGGGGTGGATCTTTCTAAGTTTAGTTATCTAAACTTAAGGCCTGAATGGGTGAGGGTGAGATGTGAGGGGAGAGTTCGCGCGGTTACTCTGACCCTGAGTAACTCGTGAATATTGGTGTAAAGTACTTCTCACTGAGGTACCTTACAACGACAAGAACGACCAGTGCGGTCGAATTGTCAGACAGGGATATAATTAATATGATGTTATTGAAAGCCTTGTCTCCTCAATCTAGTCGCATGCAATAATGTGCGTGTAAATGGCCTGACTGGAATGATTGATGGACTCATGTGGGTAAAGCGGTGCCCCTCTGCAGAGTGTCAAAAAGTATTCGAGTACTCCGTACCCCCGGATAGGGGTATACCATGGGTAGTAATTGTATAGCACAATAGTTTTAGGTTATTGAGTTAAAATAAAAAAGGGCAAACGACGATGTGTTGCCCGGATTCCACTCTTGAGTCGATAAAAATGCTTTGCATAGTTAACTCCTTAAATACTTTTTCTTCTACTTTATTCTAGCAATGTAATTGTGAAACTTAATATTCTATGCTGCATCAACCATTTATTTGCTCAACCTCTGTCATGGTAAAAATAAACTCTTATGCTGAGACTTGCTGAGTACTCTTGTACTCACTCTTGCCATTCCACTCAGTGGACCCTCCAATTGAGGATGAAAATCCTAATCCAGAAGAAGAGCCGGAGTTTCCGGAAGACTTTGATTTCAACTTCTGGGTCTAAGGTCACGAATCCCAGACAAGCTCGACTGTGGAGCCTGCTTCTCTTCACAAAAAAAAAATAGTCCCGAAAACTTTATATTGGTCCGCTCGGCTTTTATTGTAAATTATGGCATGATGCCTCTGTCACAATATTACTCTTTCTATATGTATAATTAAGTTTTGCTGTAATTTGAGTTGTGTATGTGATGCAAACGCTGTAAGCAACCCATCCTGGGCGGTTGCCATGGACCCAGTATCGGGGTTCCGACATTGGTTATGCCAGAGTGTTACCCTGAAAAGTTGGCAGCCAAACTCCTTCATTCAGGTCATTTTTGCATATCAGTCCAAAAGTTTCACAAATCAGTCCTTTTTAGATTTCTGAGAAGCCCAAAAAGGCTAAAAGTCACAGACCATCTCCAAATTCTAATTTGATTCAGTGAACATCTTCCCTTCACTTTTCTGAACATTTTTCCCTTTTGGAGGAATTTCCAAATCTCGCTTGAAACCCTAGTTTCAACCTTATCAAAATTTCAAAGTTCCAATTACCTAGATTACCCTGTTTTCAGTTCAGCCCAAAACTTGTCTAAATCTCCAAATTTTATCATCTCTAGCTGCTAATCAATCTCTTGGACTTTTTGGATTAATTTGGCAAAGTCAAAACACTTTTCATCTAAGCCATTCACCAAATTCACAGATTAGATCCTGGAATCAAATTCTGTAATTGCAAATCGGCCCTTCTATTCTTTTCAACCCATTTTCGACCAGGGCTGGTCGTTGCTTCGACCAGTGCTGTTTCAGCGTTCGACCGGAGCTGTGCCGTGTTTCTCGCCGCGTTTGCTCGCCGCCGGCCATCGCCTCTTGTCGCCTGTGCTAGTAATCAACTTAGCCACCCCGCGTGCACGTGCCAGCAACCAGAGCCCCGTTGAAACCAGCGGATAAACGCCCGCGCTCCAGCACCATTTTCACGCGCGCACGCCCGTGGCCTTGGCACTTGCATGTAGTTACGTGTCATCGCCGGAGCTGCGCTGTTGCCTCCGCATCTGCGCCGTCCCAAGCACAGTCCCAATGCACCCGACAAAGCTAGCAAAGCTGCTACACTGCCTGCGCGCCATCACATCGCCGTTCGCCGCTGTTGCACCTGCGCCCGGCCGGTCTCATCCCCGGCGCAAATTCCCTCGCTGTTTTCCCTCATTGGCTCCGTCCCTGTGCCTATTTAAACCCTGCAGCACTATGAAGAAACCACAACTCCAGGACTTAGCCAAATTTCAGTTTTCTCGCTGTTTCTTCTTCTTCCCCGGCGAGCCGATTTTGAGGCCACCGTTGCCAGAGAAAGCCGTTGCCCCTCTCTCCAATCTAAGCTCACCAGTAAGCTCCCCACACCCATCTTCCCGTGTACTAGCAACCGATTGCATTCAGGTGATCTCCGTCGCCGGTGATCGCCGGAAAACCAAAAATCCCTGTTTCTGAAATTAAACCCACTCCAGTCCTTTTCACCACCCCTTCCTGTAGAATTAAATGATCCTCAGCCACTTCTTAGCAAGCCTGTTCAGCCAGTTTTCAAATTGGTGCAGCACCGTGTGATTTCCCAATTTTCGTGCGCCACCGTGGATGTCGCACGTCGCCGGTGTGCCTCGCTGCAGCTCTCCCCAAATTGAAGCCACCTACACCTTCCTTGTAATCCCTAGATGGTGTAGCCCAGAGCTTTTAACCTGCATTGTTGTGTAGCCCCAGTTCGTCGTTCACCGTCTTCTCCAAGTCCGGCGACAACGCCGACGAGCTCGCACGCTTAACCTCTGTTCAATTCCCTTCTCCATAACGATTAGCACCACCCCAGGAGTATTTCCCCTCAATCAATTTCAAGTTCAACCCACCCCAGTTCTCTGTCACCGTGGCTCATCCATGTCTCAGGCAGCCGAAGGTTTCAACTTCGCCGTTCGTCGCCGATAAGCCACCCAAGCCAAATTCCTTTCACCAGCAACCTTGTTTTGATCCCGCCTACCTCCCTGACATGTTTGGCGAAGAAACGCATGCGTGATTCGTCCAGACGCATGTGCCCCAGCTCACTGCGGTACAGTGGCATTCGATTTCCTGTGTCTTGAGCCTTGCTGTGATTTTCTGTTAATTCTAGGGCCTTTCTGAAAAATCCACTTTGTCATTTAGGTCCCTCACAGCATTTGGCACACAATGCCACCCCTTGCACCAGTTTTGATCATCCAGAAGCCCCAAATCATTCTTGTGTCCTTTTCGGACATCGTCTGTTCACAAACCGAATGCCAAGCCTTTGACTTTCGTCGCATTCGAGTCTTGTCCTGTCGCGCCCCGAGACTGGGGCAACGACTACTCCTGTAGAGACCTAGCTCGCTGCAGCTAGTCCCAAATTACAAACCTTTGACTTCCCAGGATGAGTCAAACACAGGAGTATATTACATTGCAACAGAGTACTCACAAAATATTAAGCAGTGTGGCCTGCTGGCCTTAATATTACATAAGAGGATTACAATGCCTACAAGGCATTCAGGGTTTAGCAAAATATTTAACTACGCAGCAGAAGATAGGTGACCCTCCCACAAAAGAAGTTGACGGCAGAACAACACACTTCAGGGCTCTGGCGGAACTGATTCTCCTCCTTCTGGATCCACGTAATACTCCGTGCCATCATCTTGATCAAGGTAGGCTCCATCTATTGAGTTGAATGTTGCAAGGGTGAGCACTTACGTACTCAGCAAGTCATGGGTAAGAGTAAATACATATAGTAGTGATGATATGAACCTAGACTAGTCAAGAATTATGGATATTTGTAAAATAATCTTTTCCTTTCACATTTCATCTTATGGCAGCACTTTTCATAAAGTAACATCATCATTCATGTTCACTAGATTATAGCACTATCGCGACACGTTGACACACGACAGCCCACGGCAGCACTCCTTATCATGACAACACATGTCATTTGGGTAATCTTGATTTAAACATATTTTATTTAGAAAATAGTACTTGTGTCACACCCCGTGGATTTAATCCACCGCAGCAGACTCCTATAAACCCGGGAGCTCGGAGTATTCGAATACGTTTTTAACTCTGCAGAGAGGTACCAATTTACCCGCAAGATATTCCACTTTCAAGCCCATCCTATCAAAATGATTAGACCCCTCCTCACAACCATGTGTGAGTGGCAAGGTGGAGATAACAAGAACTTTTGTTATGCATCACTTACAATTCACCCCCGACCCTGTGGCTCTCAGCGAGGCACAGTTGTGGCAGGTTGTATCCAAACCTCCACCCCTTTGCTTATTCCCATTACTGGGTCAGCGTGCTTGATCACCTTCAGTGATATGTGTGGGAGCCGCGCTCCGTGTTTATCGTGCATCACTACACATCTCATGCAGGGGTTTCATGTGCGATCTACATAATTACTTGTTCAGGCCTGTCCCATACCAGGCTTGCGGTTAGCACGTTGTTCATGCCACTAGACGCACAACACAAGGTTCTAGTCCTTATATGCCAATGACCAGACTATCCACAACCCTGCACCTTCAGTGCCTGCATTCCTTTGCAGTCTAGCACCTCCAGTGCTACAGCCATCCACACCATTTTTCTGGTCACGGCTAGGGGTTTTATTTCATGAATATAAGTATATAAATACATATAATAGTTCATGGCTCAAAACTTGTTTATTTCACATTTCACAGATAACCAGTCTAGTACTGCCAATTCATAGATCAACCATTCTCAATCTTTCACATGCAATATTGCCTATATTCAAGGTTATGTTTTAGCAACATTTAAAATATAGGTTCAAGATGACCAAGGATATGACTTGCCTTCCGCGTCGTAAAATACAGCAGTTGACGTCGGATTCGCAGTGAAGTCCTCGAACTCGGGCTCTTGATCTGCTCTCCAATCAAACAAACAACCAATAATCATAATCTTTTCCATACATTATTATACTATATGCAATAATGCAAGATGAAGTCTTGATGATTCTGAAATGATTTGGTTTAGAGGCTGATTAGGGTTAAGTTAAGGAAACCAATATTAAGATTAGCTGTCAAAGGTTTACAAGGTTCCAAATGTCTCAAAATATCAGAATGATATCAAGATTGCGACTGGTTCGCTCAAAAACAGCGAACGTCTTTAGGTCGACATTCGGTTCAAAGCATCGACATAGCTTTAAGAAAAGCTAGAGTGCTTAGCTCAAGTTGTGGTAGAAGAAGAAATTGTGGATCACAACTTCAGGAATCTAAGGGACAAAGTTATGCTCAAGATGCACATCTGGAAGACAGTGAAAAGGGCTAATGCCACTGACTGACATAGCCTGGCATTAATCTTGACATGGCTAGAAACTAGGGCTTAGCATAACTTTTGATCTAGGGCCCCAAATGATGCACCACTTTGTCTGGGAGGTAGGCATTGATAACAGGAATAAATCATTCAATAGGATCTAGGGCTGAAAATGGCTGGAAAGCAAGAAATTTGATGATGAACAGAGATGAACTGGTTGCACTGGAGCAGTTCTGGACACAAACTTGGCATGGCTGTAACTTCCAATCTAGGCCGATCTAGGTGTCATGCTAGAAGACAAAAATACTCAGGAGACTAGGGCACATCTAAATGACAAGGTTTCGAGGGCTGAAATGGCCGGAATCACTTTTTCGATCATCGTCGCCGGAGAAGAGACACTTCCAGTTGGGGGTTTCTGCTACAGGCCGAGAGAACTAAATTCCTTGCTTGGAGAGTATCTAGGAGGTATAGGGAAGCTTCTGGTAACATCAAATTGACCGGAGGATCACCGGAGAAGCCTGGCGACGATCGCCGGTTTTCTGGTGAAGCTCGATTTAGGGAAAAGCTTCGATTCTTGTTTAAATTCGAAATCCAACTTCACAGGCTTGCTTGATTTGGCTCACTGATCGATTTGCTTCACAGGTTTGAGGGCTAATTCGAATTGAATCGGCCTGCATTGCCGGAACAGGGCAATCTTCGATTTTCAGCCATTTCCGGTGATCGCCGGCGACTAGATGCAATGTAAACCAATTAGATGGTACAGCACGATGAGGGAGGCGAGTGGAACTTACTAGTGCTGTCAATTTGGTGGTTGAGGCTGCGGTTGAGGCTGTCACCGTGAGGCCTCGAACTGGTCTCGCCGGAGAAGAAGACTAAGACAGAAAATCTGAGACGTGGATGATTTCCAGTGAGGTTTGAGGGAGCTGCTGAGCACAAGGATGCTTAAATAGGCAGGTGAAGCATGCGAAGAGGAAACAATGAAGAGATTGGCTGCTGGTGACTTGACTGGTTGCGTGCTGGAGCAACAGCGGCGAAGACACAGCGAAGAACGGTGATGCGACGGCGACAAGCCTTCAGCTGATCACAATGTCGCTTCATCGGGACCTGGCAAAGCTTGTAGCAAGCGGTGGCGACAAGTACTGGTGCGGCGAGGCTACGTGGCGATGGATTGCTGACAAAGTTGCTGCTGATCGCGCGCGGGAGCAGCGTTGGTCGTCGACGTAGCAGCGGCCTTGCCACGGCACTAGCTGGAGTGGGGACACGTGCGCACCGGCATGCACGGTCACGAGCGCAGGCGAAGCCTCACCGGCGATGAGCAACCACAGCGCACAAGCACGGCGGTCCCTGGTCGAATGCTGCTGTTGACCTGGTCGAAAACAGCTAAGTCCTCTGGTCGAATTTGGACTGAACTGCAGTTTCAAATCTTGAATTTTGGACTGAATTGCAAATCTGGAATTCTGGAAGGTTTGTTCTGAATTTGATTCTGCTATTTTGGCAATCTTTATTCCACAGATGATTTGGCAGGGATTGAAAATAAAACTTGGCACATTTGGATAGCTTTTGATACAATTGAAAATAGGGTAAATTAGGGTAAAACAAGATTTAAGTTTTGTCGATTTCGAATTCTGGCATTTAGGGTTCGATTTTGATATCTGCACAGAAGAGAAACTTGTGGCAAATAGCAATTAGGAAAGATCTGCTGAAGAAATTCTGAATTTAGAGTTAATCTGGAGATTTTAGTCTTTTTAGGTTTTCAGATATCAGATAAGGACTAATTTGCGATAACTTTTGGACTGATTTGTGAAAAGAGTCTAGATGGTGAAATATGACTGTCAACTTTTTAGATTAAGGTATTGACATACCCATGATCATATTCCAGAAATAATCTGGTCTGAACTTGATCAAGATTCGAATTAAATCTGGATTCTGAAACTTAGGGTATTTAAGTAATATAAGGTAATTCTGTTTTCGAAAACAGAAGGAGTTGATAATTCTGGGAGTTAGAGATAGAATTGGATCTAGGTTCTGAAGACTTTTAGATTCAGGATAACTAATAGATCACATCTAAATAATCTGATCTAATTTGAGGTCATAGGATAGATTTTGGAGGTTTTAGGGTTTAGGATAGATACTGATCTGGCTATTATTACTGATACATGCATGCATGCTATTGAAGAAAAAGGAAATTTTTCACCCTTAACTCAGGGCGTTACATGTCCAGTGAACCTAACCCTAATATCCTTTTCTCCGCTGTTCTGTCTCTAACCAAATCCCCTCGTTTGCATACATGTTTATATTTTACATATATTTTTGTATAAAGCCTATTTTCTGAATTCTTATGTCTTGTATGTGTTGTGTGTGCTTTTGTGCGAATGCAGAACAAGGAGCGGAAGATTTGGAAGGAACATTCGAATACCCAGCAGATTTCTTAGACCCAGCTTGGCAAGGCAAGTTGCCACCCCTGATCATGTCTCACCTAGTATTTTGATATAAAGTAGATTAACTGTTTTTAAAATATATGCATGCTGAGTATTTGATAAGAACTATGTTTAGAAACATGTGAATAGATATGACCCAAGTCTCATGTGGAAACCCCCTTTTGAGATTGAATCATCATGCAACCTTGTCACCCTAGGATGCTATGCTTAAACTCTACTCTTATTTAAATGTACATGTTGGGTGTGAAATGGCTAATATGTGAGAAATGAATTTGAAACCCCTTTTATGAAAGAAAATGTGAAATTAAGGATTGATGGTGAGGATGGTTTGATTGGTTGGCTGCTGTGTGCGCATTGGGTATGTGAATGTCTCCTCACTATTAATTCATAAGGACAAGAACCTTGTGTTGTGCCTCTATGCGGCATGAAAAACGTACCAACCACTTGCCTGGTATGGGACAGGCACAACTTAGTAGCTTTCTTGGTATTAACAGTTCCCTGCATGGTTTGTCGGTCCGGTTTTTCGCGTGGAAACTGGTGGGGCGCAGTTCGTCCATAAGTGGTGTGAGATCAGAAAAATTATGAGAGGAAAATGTGGAAAGAAGGAAGTCGCCCTACGCCTGATTAAGTCGTGCGCGACTGTAATCATAAGGTCATATGTCTTGCGAGGACACAGACCAAGGCTAGGAAGTAAGGCAGTGGGGGGGACCCACAACGGTACTTGAGACTTAATTGCATATCTACCGGGCGGGGATACTGTTAATACTAGACTGCAAAAGTGTTGTGTGATCTCGGCCTTGTCACATGCGTAAAAGTCGCATGGAGTTGGCCCGACTTGAAAGTCGAGTGAAGAAGTGGATTTAAAAAGAGGTACACCTTTGCAAAGTGTAAAAAAAGTATTAGATACTCTGTATTCCCAGGTCATGGAGTATGTTCGCGGTGGATTTATGCATGTGGTTCAACACAAGTAAGATTTGGGAAAAGCTTTCATAATATGGTTAATTCAAAATGGTGGATCATGGAGGATCGCCATCCACAATGTTTTCTTAAAGTCTATTATAAGATTTCCAAAACCCGCTGTTGAAAATAAAACCCTTATTTAAGAGATTGAAGAATTGAAATCTACACTATTTATGATTATAAGACTTAACCCCTTTTCATGATCACTCCTCATCTATATAATTGCATTTCTAAGTAAAAGACTTGCTGAGCATTGTGTCAAAGCATGCTCACCCTTGCCTTTACAAACAATTCAGAAGAGGGATTCACCGATCCCGATTCGTTTGGTTATGAGGATGAAGCAAAAGATGGGAACGCCCAGATGATTCAGAGTTCTAAGAGGGTCTCGCGCCGAGTTGAGTCCGATGTGGAGAAAGCCCTACCAGAATCGTTGCCGCCAGAAGTGAAGATCTTCGTTGTTGCTGTCTGTTTTGTTTTGTGTGTTCGGTATCTCGATACCGACTCTTGTATGGACAAACTTGTTATTTTCATAGCAACTCTAAGTAGCGTCATTCTGGGCGCTATGTTAATGTAATATTGGTCCCTGTGACCTCGTACCTGTTTATCTATATTTTATGCAATTACTGCTTTCCGCTTGTTGTGAGCTTGTGATGAACCTATCTGTGCGCAATCCACCTGGGCGGTTGCCACGGGATTCCTCAAATGAGGGTCCCACACCATCAAAATGAACATCAAAACTCACGAAAAGTTACATAGAGATAAACAACATCAACAAAAACACTTTTCATGAAGATCCAAGATTCAAATGTTTTGGTCATATGGAAGAATTGATAGATTGGCATCCAATTTTATTGAAACTTTCTTGAACACTTCGGCTTAATTTTAATCACCACAACATACGCAAACATGTTCCAAAAATTCCAAAATAAATTTTGGAGATAAATGATGTAATGAGGAACTAGATTGCCTTTTATAGTGAAGCCAAAATATGATCCAACAGTAAGATATGAAAAAGATAAATGTTGGTCAGATTTGAAAGTTTCAGATTTCAGGTTTGTGAAAATCATTTTACACTTGTAAAAGCACCTGAAAATCAATGCAAATGACTTCCAATATTTTTGAAATAAATTAACAATAAAGACCAATTATGGAAGATAAAATATCATGTAGAAACTTTCTTCAAATAGCCAAACAATTTAATGATATGAAAATGACAAATCAGTCAAAAACCACGAGAAACTGAATTTTACAGATTTCAAATTTGATTTGAGAGAGGAGTCAATTTTGTTCAAATGAATCCAATTCAAATGAAAATTTGCAGAAATGATTCTTAATCCATCAAATAAATTTTCCAAAAAGGATTTTCCAATAAAGAGATATGGCCAAATGATCTTTGTATTTAGCAAAGAGGTTGAAATTTGACAAATTTTTTGCAAATTTGATTTCAAATTTGATTTTCATGATATTTTTTGACATGAAAGGGCTTACGAGAGTTAAACATATCATTGTGAGCTGAAGCTCACAAATAAAGACCACTCAAATAGCTAAACTCATGTTTTGTATATTTAGGGTATTTCGGGTCAAAGCAAGTTTTCCAGTGAGATTCAAATACCCATAACTTTCAAATGAGAACTCTTTTGAGAAAGTTTTCAATTTCAAACTTCTTCAGGATAATAATATCTAAGTGTTTTGTAAAGAAAGTTTTTGCAAATTCCAAATAGACTTTAATTTGTGTTTGAAAATGATTTTGTTGAAAAACAAAATACCTGAAGATCATTTTGAAGCTAGTTTTTGATAAAAGGAACTTTTTGACATCATTTTTCATTCAAAGCCTCTAAAAACCTTTTAAGTATGTTTTGAAGACCATTTTGATATGAATTGATGAATTTTGGCCTTTCGAATGGAATTTGACATTTTGACAAATAGGAGTTCATTTTAAACACTTATGCTTGTAATTTTGAAATATCTCACATATAGGGGTGCATTGAGCAAAGGAAGAATTTTAAATTACAACCCTTAAAGAAGCAACATTATAAGATTTAAATTTTCACTCTTTTGCAAAATTGGTAATGGAAAATAGAGCAACAAAGAACAAAAAGAAGAAAATGCAATGCAATTTTCTCTTTTTAAATTAGGAATTCTTTTTATAGGAACTTCAAAAAGAGTTAAGCCCTTTTTGTACCCAAACCATACGAGGCCCTCTAGCCTTGTCGCATAAGTCTTTTGGTACCGAAATTGCTTTATCTTTGGGTTTTTGAAAAAAAAAATTAATTGGTTTTGTAATTAAACCCTTTCTAAAGCGAGAAATCTAATAAGAGCCAAAAGAAACATTTCTAAAAAGTTAGACACACACTCATGTGAATGTTGCCCTATTGAGTGACATGAGAGCTAGGAAGATCGAGAGGGCTTTTTGAATGAATTTGTATGAGTGTGATTAGGTATATTATGCCTTTTACTAGATGAGTGTGCATGATTTAATTTTTCCTTTTTGAATGAATTTTTATAATCTAAAGGGGGTTTGGCAAGCATAGCACTACTCATATGACATCTAGTAAGGTTCTTGCTCGATCTATTTAATTTACTCCTAAGTTCATCATTTTCGACTTTAGGTGCTTGAGTTGATTCCATATTGACACATGAAGTATGATAAGAACATGACGGCATATTATCGCAAGTAGATGAACTAGAAGGTGAAGCATTACAATCACTAAATGAAGAACGACTAGTACTAACACCATGGCATAGAGATGAGTCACTAGACGAATCATGGTATGAGTTACTAGTATAATCCGTACAAGCATGTGAATTAACAATTAAATCATTAGACATATTATCACATGAAGTACTAGTATGCACAATGCTACATTTGAATCTAACCACGAATCAACAATTGAATTATCGCTAGCATATGAGGTAGAATTATGTGACTCTAAAGATGATCCATAGGGGAGTCACGAGCAACTCTAACATCTAATACACATGTGGAGCTAATAATATCCTTGGCTATCAAAGAGTCATGAGAATTTTTTAACTCTTGATATTGCACTTTTAAAGATGAATAGTTATTCTTTAAAGTGCTAAGACTTTTAGTCATATTGCCTAGCAAGCCTTTTAGCTCTATAATTATATCCATAAGCTCGTTATTAGAGAGGTTAGAATTTGATACCGTCAAGTCATATGCCGTAGGGCATATAGAATTGTCTTGAGATGAATACTTTGACTTCGACGCTTTCCTTCTAGCTTTTCTTGATCACTTCTTGCAAGGTTTCGCATTTGTTATGCTTAGGCAAATCACATCGTTTATGACCTTGAGCTCATTCGAAAGCTCCCAATCCTCCACATTGAAATCATCGTCCTCGATATGCTCGGAGGTGGAACACATGTCCTTTTCTTTGGACATTGCCTCATTTGACATAAGCATGTCAATGAGCTCACTCAATGAAGTGTCGGAAAGGTCACCGTTCACAAGAGTAGATATGAAGTCTCCGTAGCGACCTTCCAGCAACACCTGAAGTAATTTTTTGCAAATGTCTAGATCAGAAATTGTCGTGGTGTCACGAACACCTTGGCAGGTTTTGTGGACGATCCTAGCGAAGAAAACACAACGCGGGCTGACTGGGTGACTGGTCCTCCCTCGTCGGACAAGCACAACAAATGACACGAGGGTTTATACAAGTTCGGGTCCCGATGGGGGCCCTGCTCCTGTCGACGTGCTCCCGACCGGAGTCGACTGGGGAGGCTCCCTCGAGGAGAGGCTTCCGGAGCACACCTGTGAGATTGGCTATTCTAGCAATAATGAGCCACTTGTTCTTACAAGAGGGGGTACAAGGGCTTTTATAGCCCCAAAGGAAGCAAAAAGACTAAACTACCCCGGGCACTACCGTCGGATCGAGGGGTAGCAACGTCCTTCTCCCAGCCAGGTGCCTCGGATGCTTGACAGGTGGCCGCTGATTCCCGAGGAGCTTGTCACGCAACCCGCGCGTGACGTGGGATCAAGGGCTCCTATCCCGGATGACGCCCGGGACAAGCACCGGGGGCCTTGTCCCCAGGCGAATGTCCCTGGGGGGGCGCCGGGGGCCTTGTCCCAGGGCGAATGGCCCCGGGCAAATCGAACGGCCTCTTACCTGGAGTTAGTCTCGTGGAGATTTCTCCCAACAGCAGCCCCCCATGCCCTCCGGGAACGATGCTCAAGTTCCCGGAGGGTATGGTACATGTCACCGGGAAAATCTACAGGTCAAGCTACCGGAACCGTGACACTTCGATTCCCATGCTGCGCGCTTATGACCGCGCCGTTTGGCCATAAATGCGCTTGCGGTTCGAACCGGCGCCTCAGTTCGTGCGCCCATCCCTTCATTTCCCGGGCGCGGTTTGAATTTCAATGGCGCGGATGTACCGCGAAGTGCCACGTGGCACCCATCTGGGCCACGCTTCACTTCTATAAGTAGGGCCTTGGGGGGGCCCGGAGAGCTCACTCCAAATTTTCCAAACTCCAGCACCCTTAGCTCTCCCAGTAGCCCTCTCCTGGTAGCCCTCTTTCGGTGGTTTAGCTCCCGGAAGCTTAGTTCCCGGGAGCCTAGTCTCTGGAACCTTTAGGTCACTCCAGTTCCCAGAAGCTTTAGCCACCGGGAAAAAACCTGATGGCACCCAAGGGCCGAGCGAAGACCACGGAGGTGCCCCCAAAGGAAGTTGCTGCGGACTTCCTCTCGGCTTCCGAGTTTACGACCGGGGACTTAGAGTCGTTGATTGACCGGGGAGTTGTCACGGACGGGGACGTCCGGATCCCCGTGAAGAAAGACGGAGCCCCCCGCCCCAGGCCCGGAGAGATCGTGGTCTTCGAGGCCTTTTTCGAGGCGGGGCTCCGGCTCCCAGTGCACCCATTGCTCCGAGAGTTCTTGAAGGAGTATGGGTGGCTCTGAACCACCTCACGCCGAACGCCGTCGTCCGGATGGGCCTATTCATATGGCTCTTCGAGACGGAGACCGGACGGGAGCCCACGCTGCGAGCCCTCCGGTACTTGTACGAGCCGGCGGCGAGGAGCTCCCACATGGTGAAGGGGGGACCCATGTCCCCCTTTGGCTCGGTGATGGTCCACATGCTACCGTCCCGGGTAGCCGAGTACCTGGTGGCGGCCTCCCGGGACCACTGGGGCGACTGGATCCGGAGGTTGTTCTACCTCCTGGTCCGGGACGACGAGGTGGTGTATTCCCCGGAGGCCCCCACCTACAGCCGGTCGTCCTCCCCGAAGCCCCCGGTGTGGATGGAGGAGGAGCTCAAGCTCCTCGGAAAGGTCATCGCCTCCCGGGGCGTCCGCTCTATGCGGGACGCCGCCGAGGAGATGATGCTCTTAAGGATCTCCCCTTTCTCGTACGGGAGGAGGGGGATCGGGATGTGCCCGGACCAACGGCCCCCGGTGAAACCAGTGACCCGACGTAAGTCCCCGATGACCTGGTTCATTTGATTTGTAAATTTTTCTAGCTCTTACCTTTCACAGTCCGGCCGTACCCTGTGGCCCGGGAGAAGGCGGAGAACCTCCTAGGGAGGTACTTCGCCGACGAGCACGAGCGCATCATGCGCGTCGTGGGGGAGGGCCCTCCGCGGAACCTGGTAGCTGAGGCTTACGGGCTAAAGCTACCGGAAAGGAAGCCCCTCCCTACCCCCGGCTCTCACAAGCGGGGAAGGGAGGCTGCCGGGGGCTCTGAGCCAAAGAAAGCTAAGGCTCAAAAAGCCCCCAGCCCATCGACGACGCCGACCTCGACGCTGGTGAAGCGCGCCCGGGCGCCGGCCCTGAAGGAAGCAACGCCCCCTCCCCCAGAGAGCCCCGTCGAGGCTCGGGGGAAGGGACCGGCTGCGGGCAGGGAGGTGTCCGATTGGGCGGACTACGCCCCCTTGCCGCCTTCGACGACAGCCCTCCCGGCGGCCCCGGCGCCTTTGGAGCCAGAGTGGCCGGAGGTGAGGTTTGCGGAGGCCTCGCCCCCGCGGGTGGAATGGCCGGTAGACGAGGGGGGGAGCCCCTCAGTCTATGAGGCCCCTCCGGAGGCGGAGGTCCCATGGGCCCCGCAGCCTGGGAAGGGAAGAGGGCTTATGATCCCTCCCCGGGGAGGGACCCCCTCCGAGAGCTCCTCGGCCACCTCATCGGAGGCCACCTCCTCGGCGACGAAGACGCCAACCACCGCCACCCCGGCCCACATTATGCCAGGGACTCAAGTCCGGGGGCCCGTCATCGGCCGCGACGGGACCGGCACCGGGAGGGAGACCCCCTGCTTTCCGCGGGTGAGGTCGATCGCTACGCGGAGGGCCTGCAGACCCGGATGGTCCAGGCCTATGTCTTGGAGGGGACGCTCCGTGAGCGTTTTGGGGAGCTTCAGTCCCGCCAGATCCAAGTACTTACCCGAACTGGTGGGTGCTTTCTTTCGGCCCCCTAAACCCAAATTTTTTCTAACTCTTGAGTTTGTAGGGGGCGGCCATTACCTGGGGCCTTGAGTAGCGCATCGGCCAGCTGCTGAAGGAGGCGGAGGAGGGGGCTGCCGCTTTCCAGGTGCAGCGGGATGACGCCCTCTGGGAGCTGGCCCGGGTCCGGGCACAAGTCCATGCCTCCGAGACCAAGGCGAAGGAGGAAGCCCTCCGGGAGCTTGAGGGCTCGAGCGGCCGGGCGGTGATGGACGCAGGCCGCTCCGTCCGCTCGGCCCTCGAGGGCCTTGGTGTGAGCATAGGCTCCAGGAGCAGCTCCGAGGTGCCCCCGGACACTTTCACGGAGGCTGTGCGTTTTCTTAACGCACAAGTCTCCGTGATCCCGGAGGCCGTAGATGCCCGGGCGCGAGGCCGGGCAATCCCCGTGGTGGCGGCCGCGGCCAGACTCGTGGAGCACCGGGGGGTGGGCGCCCGAGCAATCGGTGGCCGCATCCCCCAGAGCTTCCCAGAGTTTTTCGAGCCTTCTCGCCGGGAGGTGGAGCAGCTCACTGGGGGCTTCTACGACCGGATCATCTGGGTGAGGTTCTCGGCACCGGCGCCTCTGGGAGCGGATGCCCCGGCACCGGTGCCTCCGGGAGCGGATGCCCCAACCCCAGCGGAAGCCCCCTGGGGGGAGACGCCAATGATCAAGTATGAGCCTCCCCCCGGGTCTTAGATAGGACCCCTTTTTTGCTTTCTTAGAATTTTGTTCCCTGTAGCTTCTTAGAAGAAGCCACGGACACTTGTAAAAAGACATTTTGAAATGCAATGGAATTGAAAATATTTCTAAGTCTTGAATGAATACAATGTCACCAGGTTTCCCGGGAGGCTACTCCTGGGTGAAGGTCCGGAAGAAGTTCCCTGGGGGCGAGGCCTTTGAGCCCCGGTAGGTGCCCCCCGGGGAATGCCCAAGCCGCTTTAATCTTGTTGAGCCTCTTCTCCGGGGAACGCAGCGGGGACGTTGTCCGGGAGCCAATCCGGTTGCGATGGTATCCGGAGTGGAACTTGGATAACTTTGATAATCATCGCGCCGAACTATCTCCTCCGCAGCCGGGGTTCCGGATGATTCCCCCTCTTCGAATACTTCCACCAACGGGCTACAAGTATTGGCCCGAGGACCTGCTCCGGGGAAGCTCAGCGCCGCATATGCAGAATGTACCGGGTTCTGACCCGGGAGCTAACAGAGGGCCTCCGAGTGTATTAGGCGTAGGAGGCTTAGGGCGTAGAGAATTTCCGGGTTATGGCCCGAGTTGTACCTTTTCCGATGCCCACCGGAGGGGGAAGATGTCCTCCGGTTGAATGATCAATAAAGCTGTGTTTGCTTCTTGTTGCTTTGAGAATCTTCTTTTGATAAGGTAGAGCTAAGTTTGCTCGTTTTTCTTGGATGGTCCGGACGACTCTCGGGGGCTCCTTATCCCCCCCTCAACAGCGGGCCGGAGGCTAGCTCCGCGCGCTGTGGGGGTGACAAAGCTCCCGGGATGAAGGCCCGTGACAAGAATTTTTCCAAGTTAAGAAATTCCAAGATGAGGTTTCCGGGGATAAAATTTCCGGGAGACAATCGTCTAGTCGCCGTGAGAACGGGGAGCCAGGAATAATGTCTTTGGGAAAGAATGTCCAAGAAAAACCCGAGATGAAATATCCGGAGAATTTTTCCGGGAAACAATTGTCTGGTCGCCTTGAAAACGGGGAGCCGGGAATAAGGTCTCCGGAAAAAATATCCAAGAAATCCCCGAGACAAAATTTCCAGAGGTAATTTTTCCGGGAGACAATCGTCCGGTCGCCGTGAAAACGGGGAGCTGGGAATAAGGTATCCGGGAAAGAAATATCCAAGAAATCCGTCCCGCTGGGGAGACTATCAACTCCCGGAGGAGGATGTGCCCGATGACGGGTCTGAGTATTTGGGAAGGGGACTAGTCTCCCAAAGTGACTCGTTACCATGGTCCCTGAGGACCGGGTTGCCGCTTACACCCTCAGTCCACGAGGGGTGATCGTAAGCCACCCGATGGGAGGGACTTCTTGGGTCATGAGAGCCCACTTCCTCATGGGAGGGCATCCTCGCGGGGAGGGCGTCCTTGTGGGGAGGGCATCCTTGCGGGGAGGGCATCGCCGTTGAAGGCGGTAATGTAAAGAACCTGCATTGAGACAGTTGAAGAAAAAATCCAGTTGTATTGATAATGGAACAAAATACAACGCCTCCCCCCGCGAAATCACGAAAGGGGAGGGAACGGTGATTACAATGTCCCCCCTCCCCCTCCGGCGTGATCGCTCTGGGGGAGGGGACAGTAAGTACAAGGTCCCCCTTCCCCCTCCGGCGTAATCGCTCCGGGGGAGGGGACGGGCCTGTGTAGGCTAAACGTGAAACTTACGAAGTAAACGCAAGTTCCACGTGTGCTTTAGCTCCTGTTCTTGAAGGTTGGAGAGCTTATAAGCCCCTAAGCCCAGGACTGCCGAGATCTTGTAGGGGCCCTCCCACTTGGGGGAGAGCTTGCCCTGGGCTTGGGGGTATGTGACGCGCTTGAGGACAAGGTCCCCAAGGCGAAAAGCTCTCTCGCGCACGCGCTGGTTGTATGCGTCACCATCTCGCGCTCGTAGATGGCGTGGCGAAGGATCGCTCGGTCGCGTTCCTCCTCCATGAGGTCGATCTCCAGCCGCTGATTTGCCTTGTTGGCTTGGTACGCTGCGGTCGTAGCTCCGTCTAGGAGCTCGACTCGCAGCGACTGGAAGCCAACCTCTGGGGGAAGGACTACCTCAGCCCCGTAAACCAGGGAGAAGGGGGTACACCCCGTCGCCCGGCTCGGAGTCGTGCACATGTAGCAGAGGATGCTGGGGAGCTCCTCTGCCCATGCACCCCGCTTAGAAGTGGCTTGTTCGAGTCGTTGGCGTAACCCTTGTAGGATTACGCCGTTGACCCTCTCGACAGCTCCGTTGCTCCGGGGATGGGCCACTGAGGCGAAGTGGATGACGAGCCCCAGGCCTTCACAGAATTCCTAGAAATAAGCCGAGTCAAATTGGGTCCCGTTATCAACAATGATTTCCCGGGGGACACGAAAACGACAAACGACATTTTTCCAGAAAAACCGCTGAACAGCCCGGGACGTGATGCTGGCCAAGGGTTCAGCCTCTACCCACTTGGTAAAGTAGTCGACTGCGACCACTGCATACTTGTATCCTCCGGGTGCTGGGGGGAAGGGCCCTAGGAGGTCCATCCCCCAGCGCGAGAAGGGCCAAGTGATGGGGATAGTCTGCAGCGCTACAGGGGGGAGGTTCGAACCCCTGGCCGTCTTCTAACAAGCCTCGCATGCGGAGACAAGGTCTCGCGCGTCGCGCATCACCGTGGGGCAGTAAAAGCCCTGCCGGACAGCTTTGGCCGCGATGGCGCAGGGCGCTAGGTGAGAGCCACAGCTCCCCGCGTGGATGTTTTTGAGAAGCCGGAGTCCCTCCGGCCGTGGGAGGCAACGGAGGAGGGCGGAGGCCCCCCGCTTGTACAGTTTCCCCTCCAGCAAGAGGTATGCCCGAGCTTTGGCTCGGAGGCGCTTAGCCTCGGTCTCATTGGGAGGGTCCCCCTCCCCCTTGATGAAGGAGATGAGGGGGTCCATCCATGACGGAGTCTGGGTGATCTCGGTGACCTCCGGACGCTAGGCTCGTCGCCCATGTCCAGGGAGGCCACCGAGGGCTTCGCGATGATCTCCAGGAAGGCCCCTTTGGGGAGCGGTTCCCGGCGCTGGCTGCCCGGGCTAGGGCGTCGGCCCGGTCGTTGTCCCTTCGAGGGATATGCCGGGCCTCGAGGCCATCGAAGTGCCTCTCCATCTTACGCACCTCCTGCAAATAAAGGCTCAAGTTTGCGTCATGGCACAGGTAGGACTTGTCCATTTGGCAAACTATGAGCTGAGAGTCTCCCTTCACTAGGAGGCATGAGGAGCAAAGTCTCATACTCGGCGACGTTGTTGGTTTCGGGGAACTCGAGCCGCACTGCGTAATCGAGTTCCTTCCCCTCGGGGCTCCGGTGGACTACTCCCGCACCAGCCCCGGCGAGACACAGTGACCCATCGAACATAAGTGTCCAGTGGTCACTGCGTCGGGGCGGCGCGGGGAGGTCTTCGTCCCCCGGCCCAGAGGCAGGAGTCCACTCCGCCACAAAGTCGGCGAGGACCTGTGACTTGACGGCGGAGCGGCCTGTGAGGGAAAGAGAGAAGGGGGCGAGCTCGGCCCCCCACTTCCCGATCCGGCCGGTGGCCTCTTTGTTCCGCAGCACCTCCCCCAGGGGGAGGGACGACGGGACGGTGATGGGGTGTCCCAGGAAGTAGTGGCGAAGCTTCCGGGATGCCATCCGGAGGGCGTAGCAGATCTTCTCCATCTCTGTGTACCGAGTTTTAGCCCCTTGGAGGGCTTCACTCACGTAGTACACGGGGCACTGCTGCCCCTCTTGCTCCCTCACCAATACCGCGCTCATGGCGACCGGGGTTGCGGCAAGGTAGAGGAGCAAGGGCTCTTCGGGGGATGGGCTCACGAGCATTGGAGGGCTCGTGAGGTACTTCTTGAGGTTGTCGAAGGCCTCCTGGGCCTCGGGGGTCCACCGGAACCCCTCGAGCCCCCGGAGGATCTTGAAGAATTGGAGGCCTCGTTCCCCCGACCGCGAGACGAAGCGGCTCAACGCGGCTAAACGGCCGGCGAGTCACTGAATGTCCTTGATGGAGCGTGGTGGGGGCATGTCCAAGAACGCCTGGATCTTTTCGGGGTTTGCCTCTATGCCCCGTTGGGACACGAGGAAACCCAGGAGCTTCCCCCCGCGCACGCCGAAGCAGTACTTCTCCGGGTTGAGCTTCAGCCCATATGCGAGGAGGTTGCGGAAGGTCTCCGCCAGCTCGTCGATGTGGGCGGCTGCGCGGGGACTTTTGACGACCGCGTCGTCTACGTAGACTTCGACATTGCGGCCGACTTGGTCTTTGAAGACCAGCGTCATAAGGCGCTCGAAGGTCGCTCCCACGTTCTTCAGCCCGAAGGGCATGTGGACGTAGCAGAAAGTTCCGAGGGGAGTTATGAAACTCGTCTTTTCCTCGTCCCCTTCCGCCATCCGGACTTGATGGTAGCCCGAGTAGGCGTCCAGGAAGCTCATCAACTCGCACCCCGCGATGGAGTGGACCAGTTGGTCAATCCGCGGGAGTGGGAAGTTGTCCTTGGGGCAGGCGCGGTTGAGGTCGGTGAAGTCCACACACATCCCCCACTTTCCATTTGACTTTTTCACAATGACGGGGTTCGCGAGCCACTCGGGGGTGTAAGACCTCCCAAATGAACCCTGCCTCTCGGAGTCGGGCGATCTCTACCTTGATAGCCTCTTGGCGTTTAAGGGAGAGTTTCCTCAGCTTTTGTTTGATAGGGGGTGACCGGGGGTCACCGCGAGCTTGTGGTCGATGACATCCCAGGCAACACCCCACATGTCCGAGGGCTTCCAGGCGAAAACGTCGGAGTTTTCGCACAGGAAGGCCGCCAGTTGTGTTGCATGCTCCTTGGGGACCTCCGCCCCGATCCGGACGATTTTGTCCCCGTCGTCCGAGGACAGCAGGACCTTCCGGAGGCCCCCTTCCGGACGCGGCTTGGGGAGGGGCCTCCCGGGAGGTATCGCCGCGACGTCTGGTTCTGGGGGGAGACCTCCCCCCCAGGTGCCTTAATGATGTTGACGCTCCCGATTGTGGCGGCGGCGCACTCGTATAGAGCGCAGGCTACGTCTTGGTCTCCCCGGTCGGTGATCACACCGTGAGGCCCGGGGACCTTCATGCAAAGGTAGTTTTGGTGGGTTGCGGCCCCCAGGCGGTTGATCGTGGTCCTCCCCACGATCGCGTTGTAGGAGGAGGGGAGGTCCACCACGTCAAACCAGACCATCTCGGTCCGGTAGTTCTCCGGGGTGCCGACCGTCATGGGGAGATACACCTTCCCCGCGGGGTGGATCGCCTTCCCCGGGACGAATCCTTGCAAGGGCCCTGCTGCGGGTTGCAGAAGCTTCTCATCCACCTGCATCTCCCTGAAGGCTTCTAGGTAGAGGACGTCAGCGGAGCTCCCGCCATCCACGAGGATGCGGGCCAGGTGGCAGTTGTAGATGGTGGCGGAGACGATGAGCGCATCGTCGTGGGGGAAGCGAACTCCGCGTGCGTCTTCCGCCGTGAAGGTGAGGGGGACGTCCGACCACTTGGGTGGCGGAGACATGTGCAGCACCCCCACTACCTTGACTTCGCGCGCGTACTCCTTACGCTGGCGCTTAGAGTCCCGCTCGGAGGCGGACCCTCCCACGATGACGTTGACACGCCGCTGGGAAGTTTGGAAGGGGAGAGTTTCTGACGGCTCCCCTTCCTGCGTCTGTCCCTGTTGTCCCCCCGCTGGAGCGGGAAGGGCCGGTACAGCCGGCTGAGGGGGCAAGGAGACCGGAGTCCCCCCCTGCCCATGCTGGTCGAGGAACGCCGCAAAGTGCTGCAGCAGCTAGTGGCACTCTCGGGTAGCATGGGTACTGGACCCGTGGAAGGTGCACCACGGTCCTTCCCTGCTTCTCCCCGCAGGGCCTTCCCGACCGCGGGAAGACTGTCCTCCCTCACGGCCTTCCAGCTTGGGGAAGGGGCGGTTTCCCCTCTGGGGGTCGCGCAAGCCACCTCCGTCCTCGAGGACAAAGGTGTCCCGAGGCCGTGGCTCGTTACGGCCCCGAGGACAAAGGTGTCCCTGGCCCCCCGGTCGGCGGGGGCGGGGGCCCCCTGGCTCTTCTTCCAGAGGTCGTCCTCCTCCGCCCGAGCGTACTTCTCAAGTACATTGAAGAGCTCGTCGGCGGAGGAGGGGCAGCTCCGGGTGAGCCTCCGGTGGAGCTCCCCCGGGAGGATCCCGCTCTTGCACACCTCGATGACGGTAGAGTCGGGGACGTGAGCCACTTTGCTCTTGACCTGGGCCAAGCGCTTGAAGAAGCTGCGGATGGTCTCCCCCATCTTCTGTCGGACGGTGTACAGCTGCGAAGAATCCAGGGGATGCACGTAGTTCCCCTGGAAGTTCACGCAGAACTCGCGCTTGAGCTGCGCGAAAGACTTGATGGAGCCGGCCTTCAGGTTGTAGAACCAGGAGCGGGCGATCCCGGTGAGGTAGAGGGGGAAGACGTTGAATTGCACTGTCTCGTCCCCCCCAGCCGCCGAGATGGCCGTGGAGTACACCTGCACAAATTCATAAGGGTCGGTCTCACCGTTATAGTGCTCGGTGTGCGGCGGGCGATAAGGCCGGGGCCACCGAATGCATCGAAATCTGTGGCATAGGGGCTGATTAGCCCCCTGCACTTCCCGGGGAGAGTCCCGGTCGCTGTCTCCTTTGATGGGGGACGCGCCCTCGTTATCGGAGTCGAGAAGCGGCCCAAGAGGCCCGTCGGCGTGTCGGTGACGACGCTTTTCTTCCGGGGCGGGGCTGAGTTCCCGAAAGTCCGGGTTCTCCCCCGGAGAGGTTGGCTCCTCGGCGGGTCTCTTCCCCCGACCGGTGCGGGAGCGAGGCACCCCGCGCCCGCGGTCTTGGGGAAGTTCTTCCCCGCTCTTAGCCGTATGCATTCGCTTGACCTCCTCCCAGGTGAAACGAACCTGGTCCGCCAGAGGCACCCTCGAGGGCGGCCCCGGGGGAGGAGGGAGCTCCTGCACTGTAGCTACCGGCCCGGACGCTACCAGGGCAAGCAAGGGGGAGCCCCCTGCGAAGACCCCCGGAACCGGGAAGGGGGAAGCCCCTGTATCATCCGGAACCGGGGAGGGGGCTCCCGCGGCGACGTTCGGACCAGGAAAGGGGGAAGCCCCTGTATCATCCGGAACCGAAATGGGGGGAACCCCCATGGCGACATCCAAAATTGGGGTGCCGCTGCGAGGGGAGGTCCGCTAAGGCACGGGAGCTGCTCTGTCAATCGCCCCCGGTGCGGTTAACGCGACGCGTGGGGCGGGACTGGCTCCCGGCGCCGGGAAAACCCCCAGCATGTGATGGGCCCCTGGCCCCGGGAATGGGCCCGGAACGAGATATTCCCCCGGTGCCACAAAGGGCCCGGGCATGAAGTAACCTCCCGGCACCGGGAAGGGTCCTGGTGCCGGGAAGGGTCCGGACATATGACCTGCAGGGGGAGGGTACCCCCCAGTGGGGTCATACGGGGCGGCCAGACCTCCGGAGACCGGAGGGGCCGCCGGGTGGCCCATAAATGGGGACGTAGCCGCCGGGTATGGGTACGGCGCATATGTGGGGGCTGGTGGCCGCGCCAACACGCGAAGCGGCTCATCCATAGAGCGCTGGGCGCGGAGCTGGCCCTCCACTAAAGCCTCAAGCAGGGCGTCCCGAGGAGCCGGGGGAGCCGTCGGGGGCAGGCTAGTCCCGGCCGAGGCTACCGCAACTACCGGGACAGACCCGGAGGTCGAACCACCTAAATTAAGAGCGAAGGTGGGAGGCGGTACCTGGGTCTGGCCGCCTCCGGCAGAAGCTCCGAGAAAGTCGTGTCCCGGACGGGTGGCGCCGGGTCACCGGGATCGGCGTCACCAGGAAGGGCGCGGGCCCTTGTTCTTGGGGGAGCCATGGCGTCTTGTCACGAGTCCCCACGGACGGCGCCAAATGTCGTGGTGTCACAAACACCCCGGCAGGTTTTGTGGATGATCCTAGCGAAGAAAACACAACGCGGGCTGACCGGGTGACCGGTCCTCCCCAGCCGAACAAGCACAACAAATGACACGAGGGTTTATACAGGTTCGGGTCCCGGTGGGGGCCCTAGTCCTGTCGGCGTGCTCCTGATCGGAGTCGGCTGGGGAGGCTCTCTCGGGGAGAGGCTTCCGGAGCACACCTGTGAGATTGGCTATTCTAGCAATAATGAGCCACTTGTTCTTACAAGAGGGGGTACAAGTGACGAGGATTGACACCCGGGTCACTTCTAATAAACTTCTGGTTCAAGACAGGTTCGAACCAGACATGTGTTTGGAGATGCGAACTCAAGCTATTCTGAGAGGCATCACCACGAGGTCACAAGCTTTACGCGATCAAGTCGCAGCTTTACGCGGTCAGACCGTAAGCCTTGCGCGGTCAGAAGTTCGTGGGCTATACGCGAACTACACATTCGGGATATTACGCGGTCAGCCGAATCCCGCGGTCAGAACATCTGCCGATCAGGATACCTGGGATCTATCTATTCGGTTGTCCATACGACAGGATATTCTAAGTATCCCGAAGATTCCTACACGTGGAAAATCAACCGTCAAGAGGTTAACACGTACAGTTATTCATGAATAACACGTGTTTAACCTGCGTGGAGGTTAAGAGCAGTTTCAAAAACCGTATCCAACCGTCCGTGCAACCGATTGATGCAGTTTCCTTCACATGGCACCCTTTCAAGCAGTATAAAAGGATGGCATGAAGTATCAATCAAGAGAGGATCCAAGTTAGCCAAGTCTACGGCACACCTCATATAGAATTTTTAAGTCTTCTTTAGCTTATCTTTGTACACTTTTATAGGAAAAATCCTTGCCTGTGAGGACTTTTCCTTCCATTTGTAAACATTTTACCACACTTAGTGAAATCTCAACAGGACGTAGGGCTTTTACTCCCACCATCGAGGGCCCGAACCTGTCTAAATTCTCTGTGCTCCTGTTTACCATTGTTCAGCATACCTTCCCGAAGGGTCATCTTGAAAGGTCTCACTATTATAAATTCTGCATAAGTTCGGCTGAGGACTCCGAGTCCGAATCGTCGACAGCTGGCGCCCACCGTGGGGCCTTTCTCAAGGCGTCTTAATTGAAATTCGGAGGTTTGCCGAAACATGGCTGGAGCATATGATTCCGAGAATGATTTCGATCTCGAGGATTATGCTCATATCCCAATGCCTTCTCCAAGTGATCCCGTTCCGATGGAAGAGGTCGAAGGCCAGAATCTTCCACAGGATGAATCATCTCCCCAAGTCATGATAATCGATCAGGAGGTAACTGGCACAAGGTCAGAACCCGCAGAGGTTCTTAATGTGTTAGGTGATGAATCCGGCCCGTCATGCGATCCCACTGAGGGAAAGTATGATGGTGACCCCGAGGTTAGCCCAGGGAGGTTCGACCCTGATAACCTCCACCGTCTCTTTGATTTCGAGTCTGACTCGGAACAGACCGAGATGTTCTCCCCATCGACAACTTCTCTCCCTAGGCAGTTTGCTGCGTTGTCGGAGGAAACTCCCGATCAACAGGCGCAAACAGAAGGAGGAGCAAGATCTCGAGCAACAAAACAACAAACTACGCAGAACTGCCCTAGAGGCTCTTCAAGATGCGCAGGCTCGTTACGATGCTGCCCCGAGTTCTTCTCGACGGTCGCGCGGTCATAGACGTGACCAGACTCCTTCCTTACCACCGGAGCACTTCCCAGTGGACGAGGAAACAATAACACCTGGTGCCCCTAGGAGAAGTACCCATGGTCGACTGCGATCTATCGCGGAAGTCATGCGCAATTTTCCTCCTACGGTCACGGATGCGCAGAGACCGGCCTTTTACAGGATCCTGGCGGAAAGATTGGACGAGGTCGCATCCGAGGCGACCCCAACAGCCTCTTCCCGCTCAGTGACACATTCCCGTGATCGAGATGGTCCTCATTTTGGCTCTGGCCGACGGAGTTACCCGCCGCCTATACCGTCCCGACAGGACAAATATCGGCGAATGCAGGACTCTCGCAGTAGGGATCGAGTTCCCGTTCATTCTCGTTTGGGACCCCGAGTAACCCCGCCATTAAGTGAGTTTGCTCGAAACCCGACCGAAAGTCGCAGGACGGTTCACGGTCCTTATGTTGGTTGCAAAGCTTTCTCGCCTGGCCTACGAGCAGTCGTTTGGCCCGATAAGTTTCGACCAGTGGCCATTGAGAGGTTTGATGGAACTCAGAACCCATCCGAGTTTCTTCAGATTTATATTACTGCCATCCAAGCAGCAGGAGGCGATGACAAGGTCATGGCCAACTACCTGCCAACAGTCCTCGTAGGACCGGCTAGAACCTGGTTGTTCAATCAGCCTGAGGGTTCTATCTATAATTGGGAAATGCTATGCGATGCCATCCTCAGCAATTTCCAAAACTGTTACCAAAAGCCGGGTAAGGAGGACGACTTGCATAGATTGCGGCAAACTTCGACCGAAACGCTTCGGCAGTTTGTCAAGAGGTTTGTCGGGGTAAGAAATACCATCCCGAACATATCTGATGGCTCCGTAATCAGGGCATTTAAGCATGCCGTTCGATACCGGAGATTCACTGAAGACTTGCTCATCCACCCTCCTCGATCGGTGGCCGATCTGTTCGATATGGCTGATCGATACTCCGATGCAGCCGAGGCAGTCAAATGGAACCGAATGGTTGACAAGGGGGACCTACCGCCCCAACCAGGCTTCAAGGACGCCAAGAAAGAAGATTCGAGCAAAAAGCCGGAGTCTTCACCGGGTGGGAAATCAAAAAAGTCGAAGAGGAACCGCTCTGGACAGTACCGTGAGGTCGCGGTCGCGGAGAAACCACCTTCGACCAAAGGTAATAAGTCTTCTTTTAAAAGTAAAACTGCTTCTGGTGGCCGGGATTCCGACCAGCCAGAAAAATCAACTAATCAGCAGGAGGGCAAAAGGTGGTGTCCACTCGACAATTCCGCAGGCCACGATCTCAAAAACTGCAGGAGTTGGTTGAAACAGCTGAATGATTTCTACCAAGGAGCTGGGCCAATGCCAACCTTACCGCCCAAAGAGCAGGCGTGCGGGGTTAGAGACGTCGATGGAGACGAAGAAATGGCTTACCAGGTACCTCAAAATCATGTTAATGTCATTTTCAGAGGTTCCTCCTCTTTCGTTTCCAAAAGGCAGTTTAAAACTTTTTGCCGAGAGGTTAACCAAACGGAGACATCCCTTGGTGAACCTCAATATCCCCGTTGGTCGGATATGCCTTTGACGTTCGACCGCGCTGACTGTCCTGCGGGGCTAACTCGACCATTGAGGTTACCTCTGGTTATTACCCCAATCATCAGTAACGCGAGAGTCGAAAGGGTCCTGATCGACGGGGGAAGTTCCCTTGATCTTTTATTGGTCAAGACACTCGACGAGATGCAAATTCCTCGTTCGAAGATCAAGCCCATAATCCATCCGTTTTATGGGATAATCCCAGGCCCCTCCATGATGCCATTGGGACAAGTGGTCCTCCCGGTTACTCTGGGAGAACCAGATAACTTCCGAACAGAATTGGTTACTTTCGATGTAATCGATTGTGATTCAGCTTATAATGCAATCTTTGGCAAGCCTACTCTCGCTAAGTTCATGATGGCAACGCACTATGCTTATCAGTGCGGGAAATTGCCTGGCCCCAAAGGTGTCATTTCGGTCCGAGGTAGTCGCAACGTGGCACTCACGTGCGACCGGCTATCTTTGGAGATGGTCGATCAACTTCCCCTCCGGGACGCTCAGGTCGCCACTGTCGCCATCGATGCGATCAGGGCTGCTCCTCGACCAGATGAAAAACTCAAACAAGTTCCTTTGTACCCAGATGACCCATCTAGGACAATTCGGGTTGGGTCAGCCCTGGATGACAAATAGGAACTCGACCTCGTTGCTTTCCTCCGAGCTAACGCAGACGTGTTTGCGTGGAAACCGTCCGACATGCCCGGTGTCCCAAGGGAAGTAATTGAGCACAGGTTAGCAATTCGACCTGGACAATGACCAATAAAGCAAAAGCTCAGGCGTTTTGCCACCGACCGACAGGAAGCCATCCGAGAAGAGTTAGACAAACTCTTACAAGCCGGGTTTATCCGCGAGGTGAATCACCCGGACTGGCTCGCCAATCCGGTCATGGTCCGCAAGTCAAATGGCAAGTGGCGCATGTGCGTCGACTATACTAGCCTCAACAGTGCCTGTCCGAAGGACGACTTTCCCCTTCCCCGCATCGACCAGCTGGTTGACTCCACTGCGGGTTGCGAACTGATGAGTTTTCTGGATGCCTACTCGGGATATCATCAAATTAGCATGGCAGAAGACGATGAAGAGAAAACTGCCTTCATCACCCCGTTCGGCACATACTGCTACGTCAGAATGCCGTTCGGTCTCAAGAACGCTGGTTCCACGTACCAGCGCTTGATGCAAAAGACCTTTCTTTCCCAGATAGAGCGTAATCTCGAAGCATATGTAGACGACTTGGTTGTAAAGAGCACCAAAAGATTGTCTCATTTGGACGATCTTGCTGAAACCTTCTGTAACTTGAATCGCTTTGGAATAAAATTGAACCCGGAGAAATGTTCTTTCGGGGTTTCTTCAGGAAAACTTCTTGGTTTCCTTGTGTGTTCCAGGGGCATTGAGGTTAATCCTGAGAAAATCAGAGCTATTGAACAAATGAGGTCGCCCTCGACCATGAAGGATGTTCAACGCCTGGCTGGTCGCATGGCGGCTTTAAGTCGCTTCATATCGCGATTAGGCGAAAGGGGACTACCTTTCTTTAAAGCCTTGCGTAAACATCATAACTTCACGTGGTCCGACGAAGCCGAAAAAGCGTTTCAGGAGGTAAAAACATACCTTTCCAGTCCGCCGGTATTGGTGTCTCCTGAAAAGGAAGAACCATTACTTCTGTATTTGGCGGCCACCCCGCATGCGGTCAGCGCAGTTCTGATCGCGGAAAGGGAAGGAGTACACAGACCCGTCTACTATGTGAGCGAAGTACTTCATGGTCCTAAGGAGCGCTACCCTGAGGTCCAGAAGATACTTTACGCACTACTGATGGCTTCCCGTAAGCTACGACATTACTTTCAAGCACACAAGATCACAGTACCCTCCTCTTTTCCTTTAGGGGATATTGTCCGAAATCCAGAAAAATCTGGTCGAATCGCCAAATGGGAGGTCGAATTCGGTGCCTTTGAGATCCATTTCACCCCTCGCACGGCGGTTAAGTCTCAGGTTTTGGCCGACTTTGTGGTCGAATGGACCAACCCTGAGCCACCCGTGCAGTTGGCAAAGGAACTGGAGTGCCCCGATTATTGGACAATGTACTTTGACGGCTCCCGTAGTTTTCAACACTCGGGGGCTGGAGTGGTCTTAGTTACGCCTCAGGGCGAACAGCTTAAGTATGTCATTCAACTACACTTTGTTGCAACCAACAATGCAGCAGAGTATGAAGGTCTTCTTGCAGGGCTCCGGGCAGCAAAATTCCTCGGAGTCCGTCGATTAGTGGTGAGGGGGGACTCACAGCTGGTCGTAAACCAGGTAAACAAGGAGTACAACACCTCCGATGAGACAATGGCTCATTACCTGGGGGAAGTGAGGAAATTGGAAAAACACTTCAGTCACTTCGAAGTCCAATACATCCCGCGAAAGGACAACATTCTCGCAGACCAATTATCCAAAATTGGATCCTCACGCTCATCTGCTCCGGCAGGAGTGTTCATTGAACACTTGGACCATCCTTCGATCATGACTTCGGTCGAGGATGATCCGGCAATAGCCTTCGTTGCCAACCTCGGTCAGGAACAAGATTGGACTCATCCATTGAGGGTCTATCTTGAACATGGGACCCTACCCGAGGACGAAACCAAAAGCGATCGGTTAATTCGAAAGGCGCGTCTGTACAAACTCATAGATGGGGTTATGTACAGAAAGGGTACTCAAGGAGTATTCATGCGCTGCATATCTCAGGAGGAAGGAAAATCCCTCTTGAAAGAAATACATGACGGTGTATGCGGTGCACACGCGTCATACCGAACACTGGTCGGAAAAGTTTTTCGACAGGGATTCTACTGGCCTTCGGCACTCGATGATGCCAAGCTTATGGTCAAGATGTGTCCACAGTGTCAGTTTCATGCAAGACAGGTTCATCAACCTGCTTATGCATTGCAAACTATTCCTCTCGCATGGCCTTTCGCGATCTGGGGAATGGACATCGTCGGTCCTATGCCACAAGCGGTCAATGGATACAAGTTTTTGTTCGTAGCCATTGACACATTCACAAAGTGGATTGAGGCCGAACCAATACGAAATATTACTGCATCAGCCGCACAAAAGTTCTTTCACAAGAACATTGTGGCACGATTTGGTGTTCCAAACCGTCTCATCACAGACAACGGTTCTCAGTTCGCTAGCGGTCTTTTCCTAGACTACTGCGATCAGATTGGGACCAAGGTGTGCTTTGCTTCTGTGGCACATCCATTAAGCAATGGTGCCGTAGAACGGGCCAATGGGCAAGTATTGCAAGGTATCAAAAAACGTGTTTTTGATCGCCTCAAGACCCGCTCGGGGGCTTGGGCAGACGAGCTCTATACTGTTCTATGGGCACTACGGACTACCTCTAGTCGAGCCACCGGTGAGACACCCTTCCATTTGGTCTATGGAGCCGAGGCTGTGTTGCCTATGGAAGTAAGTATTGGATCTGTTCGCACGAATCAATTCGAACAGGTCAACCAATCCGAACAGCGATCGCGAGATCTCATCCTCCTGGAAGAACGGCGTGATCGCGCCCTGATTAAGTCCGCGGTATACTTGCAGGCTCTACGCAAGTATCACAGTAAAAAGGTGCGACCACGTGATCTCAACGTGGGCGACTTGGTTTTACGAAAAATTCAAGACCAGTCTAACCGCAATAAATTCTCCCCAAAGTGGGAGGGACCATACACTGTCGTCTCAGTGCCGCGGCCAGGATCTGCGCGGTTAGCCATGGAGGATGGTCGGATTTTGTCCAATACTTGGGACATCGGTCAACTTCGCAAGTTTTACGTGTAAGTATTCCAATCACTTGTTTCCTGTTCAATTAGCATCTTTTCATAAAAAGCATGTCTTGTTTTCATACAATGAGTGTTTTTCTTTAAGCCCAAATTATACAAATTCGACCTGGGGGCTGATCGCTGGCGGTTAGGTTATTACAGCATTTTTCAATCGGATTCGCTGGTCAATCTCATGATCACTTCCAGATAAGTTACTCCTAAATAAGCCGTTTCTCAACGCACATGGGACTATCTGGCTAGTCTTCGGTCATCCGGGTGGCTATCAGTTTGCAATAAGGTTAAAATGTTATTTTAATCTTGATCATTGGCTTGAAGCGCATATCTCTGGTCATCATACTTATGTTTTCCCCTCTGCTTAAAATACTAAGGCTTCAGTATTCACAAAACAGAGGCGGGGGCTAGAGGAATATACTTATAGTATGAAACTTATGATGTGAATATGCACTTTCTTTTGAAAAAATAGTTTTACATACATAGCATTGTAATTACAATTGTTTGGTTACAAAATATAAGGATCATTCGATCCTTAGCTCAGCCAAGAGCTTGTCAACGAAGGGCTTAACTTCTTCAATAACGGCGTCAAGCAGTTCTTCACTCTTGACCTCAACCGGTCCCACCAGTGCGCTCAGATGCGCATCTGGGCCATGGTGAAGTCGAACCCGGCTGAGTACGGCAGAAGCGGCTGATCGGACTCTCGTCCTGATTGTCTCTTCACGTCGCCGTAAATCTCCAGGGAGATATTCGAGCAGTGATTCTGCTTGAGTTGTGAGCAGTGATGCCCAATCGCTGACATTTGGGTCGTCCTTCCTCAACTCTACCACGTTGGTATTCAAAAGGCTGGCTATGGCCTTCAGTTTTTCGAAGACCAGTAGGCTCAACTCTTTGACCACTTGATCAGTATGGTTGAGCGAGGACTCGAGAAGCATCTTGTCCTGGCCGAGCTGTTTAATGCGACCTGCTTGCGCTGTACAAAGAAAAGAGGTTATTAACAAGAAACGTCTTTAAGTCTTCTCAAGTTGGGAATCGACTTACCAGCATTCTCAGACTGAAGTCTATTGATTTCAGTCCGTAGTTTCTGGAACTCTGTAACTGAGTTCAGCTTTATCTTGGTTAACTCTTTCTTCAAGAACGTAACCTCTCTGCAGCAAAATCAGGTTAGTCACAATTAAAGCTTACTTATATTAACAAAAGAATGACGATCCTCACTTGCGCAAGCCGTCACGATCTTTTTGAACAGCCGCCATGCTAGCCATTGCAGCATGCGACAGGCTCGTCACCCATGACAAGCCCTGTGACACGAAGCAAGAGAGTTAAATATACTCTAAAGGCGTTTCAAACGCCGAAACAGGGGTCATCATACCTTCATAAACTTATTTAAAGCGGCATCATCCATGCTAGCAGGAATCCTTGCTAGCGCGCCTGAAGTGCCTGCGACGGGGACAGTTGATGGGAGTGCCGGCCGGACGCCACCCCCAGAGGTCACTGGTGGTGACCTAGTCCCTGTACTTGTCTCACCTCCCGCGGTCCGGACGACTTCCTGAACCACGGGAGTAGAGCGCTCTTCATTAGAGGCTCCCTCATCAGCCCTAACTTCAACCTCCCCAGTGGCGGTTGAAGGTATAGGCGCTGTCTTCTTTTGCCTAACAGGAAGAGTGGGTCAGACAGCTTTTATATAAGATTACTGTCAAGTAAGAGTTCTTACTTTATTCGAAATCCCATTCGTTCCTGGGACTTCTGGGAAAATTCCCCTTGTGAAGGAGAACCGTCTCCGGTTCTTGCCTTCCTTATGGTAAATAAGACAGCACCACCCTGGAAATATCATGTTACAGGCATATTCTTAGGGAACGGGTAAAAACACATAGAAAGATCTTTACCTGGACCACCGGACTAACTGGTGGGGCTGCATCCGAAGGCCTTGGCGATTCCTGAGTTGCTGGAACCGTCACAGCCGGCCTTTGTTCGTCTACCTCCTCCTCTGTCCGCGGAGGAGGAGGATTTTCCTCCCTGGAATCCCCAGTGGACCCAGGGGGAAGCTCTCCTTCCTGTATGTACATTAACTTGTCAAATGCGCAGAAAGAGCCATGGAGGGAATGATCAAAAAGACCCTTTACCTTAGTCGTCCCTTCGACCAGGGAAGCAGAGATGATTGACCCTGAAGCCTCGGGGGCTTCAGGAATTGGAAGGTCACCTGCGACCACAAGATCTTCAGTGGTCGCAGGGTCAACCACGGCCACTTCTTCGGCAGCTGTGGTCTCTGCGGGGCAGCCTGGGGCATCGCTGGATGGAAGATCCGCGATCTTCCTCCTTCGAAGGATCAGAGGGACGTCATCCTCTTCCTCCTCGCTCCCCTCTCCCTGTAAGACGAAGAAGTGATTCCATGTTGCGCCTGAAAAAGTAGCAGGAATGCGATATCTTACCGCAGTCTTTCTTGCGAGACGAGGAATGCTTCGTGAAGACCCCTCTCCAGGGTTCAGCTTGGTCTTCTTAGAGGCAGGACTCTTTGTCCTGGGTCTCTGAGAGACCTTCTTCACGTTCCTCGCCGTCGGCTTCTTCAGAGAGCCAACATTTTCACTTGGGAATGTTGCATCCGCAAACCTCCCTAGGAGCTGTTCTCATTCCAATGGGATTGATTAGTGCTGGACATACATGAAACCTGCAAAACAGAGGCCAAGTGGAAAGTTTACCTTTCGGCGCTCCTGTTTAAGGTCGTCGCCAGCATGAATCAAGCTTTGGGGGCGAGGCGATCCCTTGGGGCCCTCTACCTCGGCGTTGTACGCCCTGAGGAGGTAGTTAGTCCGCCTCTCAATCTCAGCTGAGGGCAGGACTGTTCCCAGATACGAGTTAAATTGATACATTTCAAAAATGATAAAAAGGATTTCAATGTCAGAAATGAGTACCTTCGTTATAGTCCAGGGTAGTGTCCGCCATGGACTTGATCTCCCAAGCCGGATGAGCCCTTTCACGTAGGGGGCTCACCCGATTCTTCACAAAGTCTCGGATGACGTCACGTGCCGTCAGCCCTTGTTCGACTAAGTGAAGGATCACCTCGGCATGCTTCATGAACTCCGCGTTCATCGCCGGGAGAGTATCCAACTCGCTCGTTTTCTCCGGCCGCGAGTTCTCAAACCACAGCCCGCTCTCGGTCGGCGGGGTGCAGTAAAACCATTTCTGGTGCCACCCGTGCACTGAGTCTCGCAGAGGTGGGGAGGGATACTCCTTTTTATCCCTCAGCCGGAAGTAGATGCATCCAGCGGCGTTGGTGCTCTTCAACCAAGCCGAAAAGTAAAATCGTCGGAAAAGATCCACGCTGGGATATACTCCGACGAAGGCTTCACAGAGATGCTGGAATACTGCAAGAATCAGCATCGCGTTGGGGTGGAGGTTGATCAGTTCCCACCCGTAATGTTCAAAGATATCCTTAAGGAACCGACTCTCAGGGAATCGGAACCCGCAACGAAAATACTCCTCAAAAACCACCAACTCGCCTTCTTGGACAGTTGGGGTTTCTTGGTCCTTCTCCGCAGGTCGCCAGTTAATGAGCAGCCGCGAAGAAAGGATCTCCTCCTTCTCAAGCACCATCAGGCTCTCCTCAGAATGATGAATGGATCTGCTCCAGGACGCCATCTATGGTGTAGAATCAAAGGGGAAGCTGGCGATTTGGGGAAGATGAAGGCTGAAGAAAGTGAGGGTTTTGAGCGGCGGGAATTCTAAGGGTTTTTTCGCGGCTGAATGGCTTCCTCAAGAAGCTACCTACTGCTTTTTATAGACCCAAGGCGACTCATTAATGAGTAAACGGCTCGTTTCAAACGTTCCATTAAATGCTTTATTCATTTCCCATAATGGATACTGTCTCTGATGGACCCGATAAAGTACTCAGGCATCGAATCTGAAACAAAAAGACTTCTTTGTTTTGGAAACTGAAAGTGTTAAAGGACTGAAAAATTTCCAGTACTTTTCAGAGGAAGTTTTTCCTTTTTATACTTTGAACATTTTGTTCGAAAAAATCACGTAACCCAATTTTTAACGTACTGAAGTGTTTCTAATTGGGTTATGGTTTTATCGAAATCGTGTTCTAGGCTAAAACTTCGTCTCTAATCGAAGTAATAGTCTAACCGGATGTTCAATTCTGGTCGCAATTCAGTTCTAACCGCGGCCTTAAGTCTGATCGCGGCATCAGGGCAGGTCATGGTGATCTTTTAAAGCGCGATTCTAATCGCAGAACTGAAATTTCCTGTGTATGAATGGTCGCGGACTAAGCCTTTAGCCTTAATTTCGCACAGAAGGTATGAAGAATGTTCATATGGATAAAAGAAACTTTATTTATTACATTCTTTACATACAAAAGGGATACGGTCGATAAAAGCATCAACTTGTTCCGAAAGAAGTTTACAAAGTTCCCCAAGGGACATATTGTTGTCAGTAGGATCTACACTGACAACCCCCAAGGAACTAGCGACTACTCTAAGTCTATCTATATCGTCCCTAACAACGGACGCACTATTGTCCCTAATCAAGTCAGAGAGTTCTCGCTGTTGCTGAGCGAACTCTCTCTCTCGACGGAAATGGTGCGCCTCCTCTCGGGATCGATCAAGACATTCTGCTAAACGCAGAATCTTCGAGGCCATCTCCTCGGTCTTCTTCTCCAGGGCATTCTTCTCTTCCAGAAGAGTCTGTCCGGAAGGAAGAGATGGAACAGCAGAAGGCTGATCGCTGGGGCCTCCTACCTCCTGCATTTTGCAAAAGTTAGTCATATTAACTAAAATTATCAGCAAGAAGGGAGAAGAATTGTTACCTGTCCCGGTGCATAACCCGTTGATACACCCATCTTGGGAGGAAGATCACCATATGGTGGAAGTGCAACCTTCCCAGAAGAAGATTGCTTCGCCAACCCAATATGGCAATCATCTGATCGAGGGATAGTCACCGCTTGCCGACCAGGATGTTGATCACCCAAAAGGATGGGGGAATTGGATGTGAAGGGATCTTTCTCTAAGGATAAAGGCCTAACTTGCCGAGAGGCATGAACGGGGAGGGTCAAAGGAACTGAAGGAAGAAAGAAACTCGCTACGTTCTTCACCTTTGTTCCACTGGAAGATCCTTCGTCAACCTTGGGTTTCTTCCTTAAGGGAGACAGGACCTCATTAGTTTGAGACCCTTGTTCGACAATTTCCCCTTCATCGCTCTCAATCTCGATGATTTCGTGATCTGCCATTGGAAAGAGTAGGTGAAAAGGAAGGAGGCCAGGTAACAAGAAAAAGACTTAGGCGTGAGAGGGAAATTGTAAATCTTTACATGTCCAGGGGTCTGGTATTTAAAGCCGCCAGGTCGACGGTTCGCCTCCCAGACACCTCGAGTTTCGTTAAAGACATTTACAATTTTACCTCGAGATAAAAATCTCTACGGCGCCATCATTGCCCGTCACGTAATGTCAGAACCCGTCTTGAAAAACCAACCGTTTTCACTTAGTGCGCCACTAAGTGGAGAAGTTAAAGGGCCGGGTTAAAAATCCAATGCACGGTTTTTAAATTCGAAATAAACACGTCTCTCCGTTTTCTTCGAATTTGGGGGCTAGCTGACGAGGATTGACACCCGGGTCACTTCTAATAAACTTCTGGTTCAAGACAGGTTCGAACCAGACATGTGTCTGGAGATGCGAACTCAAGCTATTCTGAGAGGCATCACCACGAGGTCGCAAGCTTTATGCGATCAAGTCGCAGCTTTACGCGGTCAGACCATAAGCCTTGCGCGGTCAGAAGTTCGTGGGCTATACGCGAACTACACATTCGGGATATTACGCGGTCAGCCGAATCCCGCGGTCAGAACATCTGCCGATCAGGATACCTGGGATCTATCTATTCGGTTGTCCATACGACAGGATATTCTAAGTATCCCGAAGATTCCTACACGTGGAAAATCAACCGTCAGGAGGTTAACACGTACAGTTATTCATGAATAACACGTGTTTAACCTGCGTGGAGGTTAAGAGCAGTTTCAAAAACCGTATCCAACCGTCCGTGCAACCGATTGATGCAGTTTCCTTCACATGGCACCCTTTCAAGCAGTATAAAAGGATGGCATGAAGTATCAATCAAGAGAGGATCCAAGTTAGCCAAGTCTACGGCACACCTCATATAGCATTTTTAAGTCTTCTTTAGCTTATCTTTGTACACTTTTATAGGAAAAATCCTTGCCTGTGAGGACTTTTCCTTCCATTTGTAAACATTTTACCACACTTAGTGAAATCTCAACAGGACGTAGGGCTTTTACTCCCACCATCGAGGGCCCGAACCTGTCTAAATTCTCTGTGCTCTTGTTTACCATTGTTCAGCATACCTTCCCGAAGGGTCATCTTGAAAGGTCTCACTATTATAAATTCTGCATAAGTTCGGCTGAGGACTCCGAGTCCGAATCGTCGACAACAAGGGCTTTCATATCCCCAAAAGAAGGAAAAAGACTAAACTACCCCGGACGCTACCGTCGGATCGAGGGGTAGCAACGTCCTTCTCCCGGCCAGGTGCCTCGGATGCTTGACAGGTGGCCGCTGATTCCCGAGGCTCTTGTCACGCGACCCGCGCGTGACGTGGGATCAAGGGCTCCTATCCCCAGAAGGACGATGACGCCTGGGACAAGCACCGGGGGCCATGTCCCCGGGCAAAAGGCGGCGCCCGGGGCAGGCATCGGAGGCTATGTCCCAGGGCGAAAGGCGGCGCCTGGGATAGGCGCCGGGGGCCTTTTCCCCGGGCGAATGGCAGCGCCCGAGAGAGGCGCCGGGGGCCTTGTCCCCAGGCGAATGGCGGCGCCCGGGACAGGCACCCGGGACAGGCGCCGGGGGCCTTGTCCTCGGGCGAATGGCGGCGCCCGGGACAGGCGCGGGGGGCCTTGTCCCCGGGCGAATGGCGGCACCCGGGACAGGCGCTGGGGGCCTTGTCCCTGGGCGAAAGGCAGCGCCCGGGACAGGCACCGGCGGCCTTGTCCCCGGGCCAAAGGCGGCGCCTAGGACAGGCGCCGGGGGCCTTGTCCCCGGGCGAATGGCGGCGCCTGGGACAGGCACAGGGGGCCTTGTCCCCAGGCAAATCGAACGGCCTCTTACCTGGACTTAGTCTCGCGGAGATTTCCCCCAACAGAAATATTAGCACCAAGGGCTTTGAGCTCATTTGTGATGTTGATCAAGCGATCATATATGGTGGAGAGAGAGTCTTGCTCCAACATTACAAATGCCTCATAGTCCCGCAATAATAAGCATATTTTAGCATGCGCAAAGCTAGATGTGCCCACAAATAAGGACTCAAGAGTGGTCCAAACATCATGAGCGGTCGAAAAATCACTCACTAGTTCGAGCACGTCATGGTTAAGTGAATTTTGGAGCACATCTTTAGCCTATGTATTTATGAGGTGAATTTCCTTATCCGACATCGATGAATAAGTTATACCTTTTTGCACTAACCTCCATAGATTTAAATTTAATGCCTCAAAATATGTACTCATAACAATTTTCCAACGTGAATAATTTGAGCCATCAAAGTGAGGAGCAATCAATCCAAAGTTCTTTATTGAATTCATCCTTTCCCTCTAGGCGGTAAAATCGATAAAAGAGAGACCTCGCTCTGATACCAATTGTAGGATCAAGGATACCGACTAGAGGAGGGTGAATAGGAGACTTTTTAAAAATTCTTTCTCAACTAAGCAATTTTAAAAGTTGTTTCAGATAACCTAGATTGCAAAGGGGTTTAGAGCTATCAAATCAACAAGTTGCATTCAACCATATGGAATAAGCAATTCAACATGCAACAACAATTTAACACTAGTTGCAATTTCTCAATATGAAGTATAAATATACTAAGCAACGAGGGAGTTAAACAATTGTGTGGTGGTATTATGAATACCCCGGCTTGTTTTACGAAAGTTCCTAGCGAACGAACAACGACGCGAGCTGACCGCGTGATCGGTCACGTCCCGTCGGGTAAGCACAAAGAGTGACATAAAGATTTATACAGGTTCAGGCCCCAGTGGGGACCCTAGTCCGATCGACACCCCCCTGATGTAAGTCCGCTAGGGAGGTTCTCTCACGGGGAGAGGTCTCCAAGGGATGCCTATTGCTTTGTTTGTCTAGAGCTAGAATGAATTAATCTCCTTTTATAAGAGGGTGTACAAGGGTATATATAGAACCCAAAAGATGCAAATTACTAAACAACCCTATATGGCACCGTCGGATCGAAGGGCACCAATGTTAATCTACCTGTCGAAGGGCCTGGATGCTTGACAAGTGTCCTCACTAGTTCCCGAGGGAAAACCTTTTCCCCGGGGCCCCAGTCACCGGGACGGTGGTTACTTGGTGGCGGCACATAGGACAAGGGGACGCCTGTCACCGGGTGGTGACACCTAGGACAGGGGGACGCCTGTTACCGAGGCTCCGCTCACCAAGGCCGTGGTCGCCGGGTGGTGGCGCTCGGGATGAGAGGGACACCTATCACCGTTTGGCGGCGCCCGGGATGAGGGAGACAACTGTGACCGGGGCTCCGCTCACCTGGGCTGTGGTCACTGGGTGGCAGCGCCCTGATTGAGGGAGAAACCTATGACCGGGGCTCCGCTCATCGTGACTGTGGTCATCGGGTGACGGCGCCCAGGACCATTGGGACGCCTGTCACCGGGTGGTGGCGCCCAGGACGAGGGAGACACATGTTACCGGGGCTCCACTCACCGGGTCGTGGTCGCCGCGTGGTGGTGCCCGGGACCAGGTGGCACCTGTCACCGGGGCTCCGCTTACCGGGGCCGTGGTCATTGGGTGGCAGTGCTCGAGATGAGGGGGACGCCTGTCACTGGTTGGCGGTGCTTGGGACTAGGGAGACACCTATGACCTGGGCTCCGCTCACCGAGGACATGGTTACTAGGTGGAGGCACCCAGGACCAGGAGACGCCTATCACCGGGTGGCGGCACCCGGGATGTGGGTGACAACTGTGACCAGGGCTCCGCTCACCGGGATCGTGGTAACCGGGTGGCGGCGCCCAGGAAAAGGGGGACGCCTGTGGCCAGAGCTCCGCTCAACGGGACCATGGTCACTGGGTGGCGATGCCCATGACAAGGGGGACGCCTGTGGCCGGGGCCCCACTCACCGGCATCGTGGTCACCGGGTGGCGGCGCCCGGGAAAAAGGGGACGCCTATGGCCGGGGCTCCGCTCACAGGGACCGTGGTCACCGGGTGGCGGCGCCCAAGACAAGGAGGACGCCTGTCACTGGGTGGCAGCGCCCAGGTCGAGGGAGACACCTATGACCCGGGCTCCGCTCACCGGGACCGTCGTTACCGGGTGGCGACACCCGGGACAAGGGGACGCCTGCCAACAAGGCTCCACTCATTGGAGCCGTGGACGCCGGGTGGTGTTGCTCGGGACGAGTGGGACGCCTGTCACCGATTGGCGGCGCCCGGGACGAGGGAGACACCTGTGACTGGGGCTCAGCTCACCAGGGCCGTGGTCATCGGGTTGCGGCTCCCGGGACCAGGGAGACACCTGTCACCGGGGCCGTGGTCGCTGGGTGGCGGCACTCGGGATGAGGAGGACGCCTATCACTGGTTGGCGGTGCCCAGGACGAGGGGGACCATGGTCACCGGGTGGCGGCGCCCAAGACAAGGAGGACGCCTGTCACTGAGTGGCGGCGCCCAGTTCGAGGGAGACACCTATGACCCGGGCTCCGCTCACCGGGACCATCATTACCGGGTGGCGACATCCGGGACAGGGGGACGCCTGCCAACGAGGCTCCACTCATCGGAGCTGTGGTCGCTGGGTGGCGCCGCTCAAGACGAGTGGGACGCCTGTGACTGGAGCTGAGCTCACCAGGGCCGTGGTCATTGGGTTGCGGCTCCCGGGACTAGGGAGACGACTGTCACTGGGTGGCGGCGCCCAAGACAAGGGAGACACCTGTCACCGGGGCCGTGGTCGTCGGGTGGTGGCACTCGGGATGAGGAGGACGCCTGTCACTGGTTGGCGGCGCCCGGGATGAGGGGCACACCTGTTATGGGGACTCTGCTCACCGGTATCGTGGTCGCCGGGTGGCGGCGCCCGGGACGAGGGGGACGCCTGTCATCGGGGCTCAAATGACCAGGGCCGTGGTCGCCGAGTGGTGCCGCCTAGGACGAGTGGGACGCCTATGACCGGTTGGCGGCGCTCGAGACGAGGGAGACACCTGTCACTGGGGCTTCGCTCACCGGGGCCATGGTCACTGAGTGGTGGCGCCCGAGTCGAGGGAGACACCTGCTACTGGGGCTACGCTCACCGGGGCCTTGGTCGCCAAGTGGTGACGCCCGGGAAAAGGGGGACGCCTGTCATAGGGGCTCCGCTCACCAGGCCGTGGTCACCAGGTGGCAGCGCCCGGGACAAAGGGGACGCCTGTCTCTGAGTGGCGGCACCTAGGTCGAGGGAGACACCTATGACCGGGGATCCGCTCACCGGGACTGTGGTCACCGCGTGGCGACGCCCGGGACAAGTGGGACGCCTGTGACTGGGGCTCCACTCATCGGCACCATGATCACAGAGTGGCAGTGCCCGGCAAACGGGGGACGCCTGTGGCCGGGGCTCTGCTCACTAGGACCGTGGTCGTTGGGTGGCGATGCCAAGGACAAGGGGGATGCCTGTGGTGGGGGCTCCGCTCACCGGCATCGTGGTCACCGGGTGACGGCGCCCGGGAAAAGGGGGACGCCTGTGGCCGGGGCTCCGCTCACAGGGACCGTGGTCACCGGGTGGCGGCGCCCAGTACAAGGAGGATGCCTGTCATTGGGTGGTGGCGTCCAGGTCGAGGGAGACACCTATGACTGGGGCTCTGCTCAACGGGACCGTCGTCACAGGGTGGCGACACCCGGGATAGGGGGACGCCTGTTTCCAGTGCTCTACTCACCGGTGCCGTGGTAGCTGGGTGGTGGTGCCCGGGACGAGGGGGACGCCTGCCACTGAGGCTCCACTCACTGGCGCCGCTCGGGACGAGTGGGATGCCTGTCATCAATTGGCGGCCCCCGGGACGAGGGAGACACCTGTGACTGGGGCTCCACTCACTGGGGCCGTGGTCACAGGGTTGCGGCTCCCGGGACCAGGGAGACGGTTGTCACCGGGTGGCGGCGCCCGGGACGAGGGAGACACCTGTCACTGGGGCTCCGCTCACCTAGGCCTTGGTCACCGGTTGGTAGCACCCAAGACAAGGGGGACGCCTGTCACCGCGGCTCCGCTCACTAGGGCCGTGGTCGCCGGGTGGCGGCACCCGAGATGAGGGGGTGCCTGTCGCAGTTTGGCAGCACCCAAGACGAGGGAGACACCAGTGACCGGGGCTCCGCTCACCGAGGCCGTGGTCACCGGGTGGCGGCGCCCGGGACTAGGGGACGCCTATCACTGGGTGGCGGCGTTCGGGATGACGGAGACACCAGTGACCGGGGCTCTTCTCACCGGGACAGTGCTAACCGGGTGGCGGCGCACGGGAAAATGGGGATGCCTGTGGCCGGGGCTCCGCTCATCGTGACCGTGGTCATCGAATGGCGGCTCCCGAGACGTGGGGAGGCCTATCACCGTGTGGCCGTGCTCCGGACGAGGGAGACACCTGTGATCGGGGCTCCACTCACCGAGACCATGCTAACCAGGTGGCTGCGCTCGGGACAAGGGGGCACCTGTGGTCGGGGCTCCGCTCACCGGGCGGTGGACACTGGGTGGCGGCGCCCGGGACAAGGGGAACACCTGTCAGCGGGTGGCGGCGCCCAGGTTGAGGGAGACACCTATGACCGGGGCTCCGCTCACCGGGAACGTGGTCACCAGGTAGTGACTCCCGGGACAAAGGGGATGCCTGTTACGGGGGCTCTATGCACCGGGGTCGTGGTCACCGGGTGGCGGCACCCGGGACGAGGGGGACACCTGTCATCCGGGCTCAACTGACCGGGACCGTGGTCGCCGAGTGGTGCCGCTCGGGACGAGTGGGACGCCTGTCACCGGTTGGCGGCGCTCACGACGAGGGAGACACCTATGACTGGGGCTCCGCTCACCGAGGCCGTGGTCACTGGGCTGCGGCTCCCGGGACCAGGGAGACGGCTGTCATCGGGAGGCGGTGCCCGGGACAAGGGAGACACCTGTCACTGGGGCTCCGGTCACCGGGGCCTTGGACGCCGGTTGGTGGCACCCGAGACAAGGGGGACGCCTGTCACCGTGGCTCCGCTCACTGTGGCCGTGGTCGCCGAGTGGCGGCACTCAGCATGAGGGGGACGCCTATTACCAGTTGGCGGCGCCCGGGACGAGGGAGAGACCTGTGACCGGTGCTGTGCTCACCGAGGCCGTGGTCACCAGGTGGCAGCGCCTGGGACCAGGGGACGCCTGTCACCAGGTGGCGGCACCCAGGATGAGGGAGACACCTGTGACCGGGGCTCTGCTCACCGGGACGGTGGTAACCGGGTGGCGGTGCACGGGAAAAGGGGGACGCCTATGGCCGGGGCTCCGCTCATCGCGACCGTGGTCATCGGGTGGTGGCGCCTGAGAGATGGGGAGGCCTATCACCGTGTGGCGGCACTCGGGACGAGGGGGACACCTGTGACCTGGGCTCCACTCACCAGGACCGTGGTAACTGGGTGGCTGCGCTCGGGACAAGGCGACACCTGTGGCCGGGGCTCCGCTCACCGGGCCGTGGTCACCGGGTGGCGGCGCCCGGGAGAAGGAGAACGCCTGTCACTGGGTGGCGGCGCCCAGGTCGAGGGAGACACCTATGACCGGGGCTCCGCTCACCGGGACCGTGGTCACCGGATGGCGACGCCCGGGACAGGGGGGACACCTGTTACGCAGGCTCTACTCACCGGGGTCGTGGTCGCCGGGTGGCGGCGCCCGGGACAATGGGGACGCGTTTGGCCGGGGCTCCGCTCACCGGGACCGTCGTCACCAGGTGGCGGCGCCTGGGACCAAGGGGACGCCTGTCACCGGGTGGTACCACCCGGGATGAGGGAGACACCTATGACCGGGGCTCTGCTCACCGGGACAGTGGTAACTGGGTGGCGGTGCCCGGGACCAAGGGGACGCCTGTCACTAGTTGGCGGCGCTCGGGACGAGGGAGAAACCTGTGACCTGGGCTTCACTGCCAGAGGCTGTGGTTGCCTGGTGGCGGCGCTTCGGATGAGGGAGAAACCTATGACCGTGGCTCCGCTCACCGGGGCCGTGGTCATCGGGTGGCGGCGCCCGGGACCAGGGGACGCCTATCACCGGGTGGCGACACCCGGGATGAGTGAGACACTTGTGACCGGGGCTCTGCTCACCGGGACCGCTGTAATCTGGTGGCAGCGCACGGGAAAAGGGGGAGCCTGTGGCCGGAGCTCTGCTCAACGAGACCGTGGTCACCGGGTGGGGACGCCCGAGACAAGGGGGACGCCTATGGCCGAGGCTCCGCTCACCGACACCGTGGTCACTGGGTGGCGGCGCCCAAGACAAGGAGGACGCCTTTGGCTGGGGCTCCGCTCACTGGGATCGTGGTCACCAGGTTGTCGTGCCCGAGACGACAAGGGCACCTGTCACTGGGACTCCACTCACCGGGGCCGTGATCGCCGGGTGGCGGCGCCCAGGATGAGGAGGACGCCTATCACCAGGGCTCCGCTCACTGGGGCTGTGGTCGCCGGGTGGTGGGACTTGCGATGAGGGGGACGCCTGTCACCGGTTGCCGGCGCCTGGTACGAGGGAGACACTTATGACCGGGGCTCCGCTCATCAGGATCGTGGTCACCGAGTGGCAAAGCCCCGGACAAGGGGGATGCCTGTGGCTGAGGCTCTGCTCATTAGGACCGTTATCACCGGGTGGTGATGCCCGAGACGAGGGGGACACCTGTGACTGGGGCTCCGCTCACCGGGACCATGGTCATCGGGTGGCGACGCCCGGGACCAAGGGGATGCCTGTATCCGAGTGGCGGCGCTCGGGACGAGGGAGATACCTGTGATCGGGTTCTGCGCTCAACGGGACCGTGGTAACTGAGTGGCGGCGCCTGGGACAAAAGGGACGCCTGTGGCCGTGGCTCTGCTCACCGGGACCGTGGTTACCAGGTTGCGGTGCTCGAGACAAGGGGGAGGCCTGTCACCGGGTCGCGGCGCCCAGGACGAGGGAGACACCTGTCACTGGGGCTCCGGTCACCGGGAACGTGGTAACCGGGTGGCTGCGCCCGGGACATGGGGGACAGTTGTGGCCAGGGCTCCACTCACGGGGACCGTGGTCACCGGGTGGCGTCGCATGGGACAAGGTGGACATTTAGGTCGGAGATTTCCCCCAATACCAGCCCCCCATACCCTCCGGGGACACAGCTAGGTCCCCGGGGGGAATGGCATAGACCACCGGGAAAATCTCCGGCCGAAGGAAACCTCTGGGGGGCGGGGGCGCCTCCATTCCCGCGCCTTGCATTAAACGACGGCGCCACTGGTCATTATGACCTCGTGAATCTCGATTTGCTCGCACCATCGGCCATCTTGGCTTCACGTACTTCGATTTTTGGCACTCAGTTTCTCGCGCACCTCTTCGATTCGAGTGGGACGTTTGAAATCGTTGACTCAGATCATTCCCAAAGGGGCACATGGCACCCATCAGGGGCCGGACTAGCGCTACTGGGTGTTTAGGTCTCCGGGCCGGATGACTCACACCCAAGCCCTAGCCCCCCCCAGTCCTCACCGGCGCACGAAGCCTCTCCCGGAGACCTAACACCCAGTAGCGCCCGCCCGGTGATCCTCACGCAAACAGATGGCTCCTAAGGGACACGCAAAAGCCTCCGAGATGCCCCCGGAGCAAGTCACAATGGGCTTCCTCGGGGTGACTGAGTTCACCTCGGGGGATCTCGCGTCCCTCGTAGACCGGAAGGTCTTCGTGCAAGGGGACGTCCAGATCCCTGGATCGAATGAGATGACCCCTCGTCCCCTGGCCGGGGATGTGGTCATTTTTGAAGCTTTCGTGGAGGCCGGCCTCCGGCTCCCGGTGCACCTGTTGCTCCAGGAGTACGGGGTGGCGTTAAATCACTTAACGCCCAGCACCCTCATGCGGATAGGGCTCTTCATTTGGCTGTGTGAGATAGCCACTGGACGGGAGCCGACGCTCCGGCTACTCCGATACTTCTACCAACCCTCAGCGACGGGCTCGCAGGTGATCAAGGGAGGGCCGAAGTCCACCTTCGGCTCCATGATGGTGCAGCTGCTACTGGCCCTTGTAGACGAATACCCGATGGCGGCCTCCCAGGACCACTGGGCCGACTAGCTCCGAAGATGGTTCTATCTCCGGGTCCGAGACTCCGGGGTGACCTATTTCCTGGAGCCCTCGAGCTATTTCCAGTTGTCCGCCCCCAAAACACCGGTCTGGACCGCCGACGTTTTGGGGCTCCTCGGCAAGATGCTGGGCGTCCGGCCCTGGAGGTCGATGAGCGACCTCGCGGAGGAGCTGGCGCTCCTCCGGATCACCCCCTTCATGCACAGGCAAAGGGGGATCGGCATGTGCTCGGCGCACCGACCTCCACAGATGCCGATGGCCAAACGTAAGTGCCCGGTGACTTGCGTCCCGGCCCTTGTTATCTCGACTAACACTTTTTTCTTTTTGCAATCCGGGTGTACTGTAACACCCTGTTTTGCCAAACCCTAAAATAGCCAAAATCCACATCTTGACCCCAAACCCTAATCTGCTTCAGCCATTCCCTTCTAAATGTTGTTCAGAACATTTTTCCCTTTTACCCTAAACTGTTTTCCCTAATTTTGTCGAAACCCTTCAGATCTTACCCGATCATACCAAACTTTGGCCAGATGAGTTCTAATAATCTTTTGCAACTTATCTGTGAAATCAAATTTCAGATCGGACCCTCAGATCTCCAGATTTGCAATCAGGCCCAAGTTCTATTCAAATTTTCCTCACAGAACAGTCCCTGGAGCAAGTTTCAAAAATTGCAAAACGGCCCAAACTTCTTTTCAGGTCCATTCAACCAGCGCCTGGTCGTTGCTTTCGACCAGTGCACGTCGCTGTTGCCGCGCCGTGGTTTTCGCCGCGTTTGCTCGCCGCCGGCCACCGCTCTTGTCGCTTGTGCCCGTGAGCTACTGTGCCACCCCGCGCACACGTGCCAGCACCATTGCTTCGCCTTGTCCAGCGGTTAAACGGCCGCTCTCCAGTTGCGTTTCGCGCGCGCGCTCCCGTTGCGTTTCGCGCGCGCGCTCCCGTTGCCGTGGCAATTGCATGCGTGTACGTGTCGTTGCCGGAGCTACGTTGTCGCCTCCGCATCTGCGCCATCCCGGACGAAGTTCCAAGGCACCCTGGCATTACTGGCAAAGCTGCAGCACCGCCTGAAGAGAATCACATCGCCGTCGCCGTCGTTGCGCCTGCGCCCGACAAGCTTCTCCCCGGCGCAAGCAACCACTGTCGTGTTTTCCCTCGCAAGCTCCGTCCCCGTGCCTATTTAAACCCTCCCTGTGCTTTGAAAACCTCAAGCCTCCAGAAAATCGGCTAAGTCCCAAACACCACCGCGAACACCTTCTTCTCCGGCGAGCCAGTGAGCGAGCTCACGGTGCCAGCCCATTTCACTGCCCCTTTCTCCAATCCAAGTTCACCAATGAGTTCCCCTCTTCACCCTTTCTGTGTAGTAGCAACCAATTGCACCAGATCGATCCCCATCGCCGGTGATCGCCGGAAAGGCCCAATTGCCCTGTTTCCCCAATGCTAACCATTTCATCCCGAATTAGCTCTCGTCCCAGTAGTAGAAATTGATCCTTAGCCATTTCTTAGCAAGCCTAGGGAATCCAAATCACCAATCGTGCTCAAATCGAAGAAATCCTAAACTGGAACCTCAGCCGTTCGCCGGACCTCGGCGCCAAGCTTCTCCGGCCATCTCCCAGCAAAATTAACCCCTCCAGTAGCCTTGTTGTGCCCTAGAGATCATCCCCAAGCTTGGAATTGAGCTCTTTCGCCCTGTATCAAAAATCCCCAATTCCAAAGTCATCTTCTCCGGCACAGTTCGCCGGAATTCTTTCCCGGCCGATCTAGCCCCTGAAACTTTGTCCCTTAGCTTCGCCTCACCTCCCTGAGCATTTTCTTCCACTAGCTCGACACCTGGATCTGCCTAGATTGTGAGTTATGCCCTTGCCAAACTCTTGTCCAGATCAATGTCTGTGCCGTGTCGCCACCGCAGTTCATCACCGGATTTGGCCACCCTCCGGCCACTTTCAACCCTTGTTCCTGTTGAGTATTTTATTCCTGTTAGTAATGCCTACCTCCCAGACAAAGTGTTGCATCAATTGGAGCCCTGGATCAAGAGTTAAGCTTTGCCCTAGTTTCTGGCCATGTCCAGCACTATGTCAGTGCATGTCAGCCACTGGCATTGACCTTGTTCAGCCCCTTCTGGTTGAGCAATTGAAATGTTACCTTGTCCTTTAGATTCCTGGAGTTGAGATCTACAACTTTCTCTTTTATCACTTCTCCAGAAAACCATCCTAATATCAGTTTGAAGCTATGCCAAAGCCATGAACCGAATGTCGACCCTTCGACGTTCAATCCTTTTTAGCCGTTTCTTCGACCAGAACCCTTGTGACCTTGCACTAACCTTTTCCCCTGCATGCATGACTTATTTACTTAATACTTTCTATAGAAACTATTTTCAGTATACTTATGTGGTATGTGTTTGTGTGTTGGTTGATTGCCGCAGAGTCAGAAGCGGAAGGAGCGGAAGAAGTCTTTGAAGATCCGTCTGAGTATTTAGACCCAACATCGCGAGGCAAGCCTCATTCCTTTGATCATGTCTCACCCAATATTTTCATATGAAGTATATTCACTGTTTCTTACTATGCATGCTTAATTGAGATACAAGTTATATTTGAATGACATGAGTAGATATGACCCAATGAATCATGAAACCCCTTTTGTTATTGAACCTTCATATATATGCTTTTGTCACCCTAGGACTCATATACTAAATATCCACATTAAACTTGAAATGGTCAAATACATGAGAAGTTATAATGAAAACCGTTTTGCCAAGAAAACTGATAAAAGGGATCAGTAGTGAGGATTGGATTGTATGGAGAGGGTGCGGTGCGCACCAGGGTATGTGAATGTTCCTCACTATTGGTTCATAAGGACGAGAACCTTGTGCTGTGTCTCTGTACGAATTGTAAACGTACCAACCACTTGCCTGGTATGGGACAGGCACAACTTAGTAGCTTTTTGGTATTAGCAGTTCCCTGCATGGTTTGTCGATCTAGTTTCTCGCGTGGAAACTGGAAGGCCACAGTTCGGCCACGAGTGATGTGAGTTCAGAAAAATAATGAGAGGAAAAGGCGTAAAAGAAGGAAGGCGCCCTAGACCTGATTAAGCCGTGAGCGGTTGTAATCTTAAATGGTCGTATGTCTTGCGTGGACATAGACCAAGGCTATGTGTCCTACGGGAATATAGACCAGAGAGGCTAGGAAGTAAGGCAGTGGGGAAGACCCACAATGGTACTTGAGACTTAACTGTCTATTTACCGGGCGGGGATACTGTTAATACTGAACTGTAAAAACGTTGTGTGATCTCGGCCTTGTCACATGTGTACAAGTCACATGGAGCTGATCCGACTTGAAAGCCGAGTGAACCAGTGGATTTAAAAAGAGGTACACCTTTGCAAAGCGTAAAAGAAGTATCGGATACTCTGTACTCCCAGGTTCAGGAGTCTTTTCGTAGTGGATGTTATCCATGGGTTATAGCACAAGTAATGTTTTGGAATGTTTTCATAATGCGGTTAACAAAGTAGTGACTCATGGGAGACCACTACATCTAATGTTTTGTTGAAAACCTGTTTAATGTTTAAAGTATCATTTTCATGACAAAAGTACTGTTTTACCGAACAATTGACTTGGAAATCTACCTATCTCTATCCATATGAACCTAAAACCCCGGAATCATATATTTCACCCTCATGTAAGTACAATTGCATTAATCCCTGGAATGAGTGTTGCTGAGCACCAAGTGCTCACCCTTGCATTTATATCCAACTGTAGAAGAGGGATTCAAGGATCCCGATTCCTTCAGTTACGAGTACTCAGCAGAAGATGGAAGTGCCCCGGACGAGCCCACGTTCTAGAAGGTTTATGCACCAAGTCAAGTCAGATGTGGGAGAAGCCTCTCCAACTCCGCTGCTGATTGAAGTCAAGCTGTTTGTCGTTGCTTTGTGCTGTGTGTTCGGTACTTGGATACCGATTCTGGTTCTGATAAACTAGTTATTTTCTTAGCAACTCTACTTAGCGCCATTTTCGGTGCTTTGGCTATGTAATATTGGCCATGTTGGCCTGATACTTGTTTGATGATATTACTATGCTTGTGTGGTTTGGAGCTCATGTGACATCTGCTGTGTGTAACCTACCTGGGCGGTTACCAAGGTGATCCTCAAATGGGGGTGTCACATGTACCCGGCATCCCGGGAGAAGGCGGAGAACCTCCCGGCGAGGTGCTATGGCGACGAGCACGAACGCATCGTGCGAGTCATCAGGGACGGCCCCCTGCACAACTTGGTGGAGGAGGCCTTTGGGCTGATGTTGCCCACTCCACCCCCGGCTCGCATAAGCGGGGGAAAGAGGCCACTTGGGGCCCGGAGCCAAAGCGCGCTAAGGCGCGCAAAACCCCGAGCCCGGTCACGACACCGGGCTCTACGCCTGTGAAGGCCCGGGATGGAGGCGCATGGACTCCACGGCCCCACCGGCAGGGGTGGATACTCCTCCCTTTGCCCGATGGGCCGCTCCGAGGCCGGGGCGCGCTTCGGACGCCCCGACGGCCAGGGCGACTTCACCCCTCTTGGAGGGAGAACTCTCTGCCGGTCGAGGGATGACCGGGAGTTCATGCACCTCCTTGAAGCGAGAAGGAGAGGGTGGCTGGTAACGGAGGGGAGTCCGACTCGGCAGACTACTCCCCGTCGCCTTCCCTAGTGGCTACGCCTCTGGTGGTTCCAAACCCGGCAAGGTTGGACCGCCCGGAGGTACGGTTCCCGGTGGTGTCCCCGCCGCGCTTCGAGTGGCGGGTGGACGAGGGAGCGAGTCCCTAGGCCGGGCCGATCCCGATGGTCTCAGCGGTCCCGCAACCCGGGAAGGGGAAGGGACTTTTCATCCCCCCAAAGGCACATTCCCCAAGAGGAGCTTACGTCTGACTCCTCGGACGATGAGTCCCCGGGGGTGGGGGCCATGACCGGGGGCGAGCAGGTCCACATCACCCCAAGGGACGGATGGAGGGGGCCCGCCGACGGGGACTGGTCTGGTGCCGTCGGCAGGGAGACCCCCCTGCTATCCCCGGGCAAGTCCCGGAGATTCGCCGCGGGCCTCCAAACCCCGAAGGTCCGGGGGCCCTCATCGAGAGTTGCTCGGAGCTGATCTCCCTCCACCTCCAGGTGAGTTCACTCCCATAGCGTCCGGGGGCTTTCCCTCGTGTCGTCCACCTTGCACATCGCGCGCGTCTAACTCTTGAGTCTGCAGGGGGATTGAAAAGCGTTTCGAGGAGGCGTTGAAGGAGGCCTAGGATAGGGCCGCTGCCTTCTGCGCCGGGAGGGACGAGGCCCTCAGGGAGCTGGCGAGGGTCTAGGCCCACGTCCTCGCCTCGGAAGATGTGAACTCCCGCTTCCAGAGGAAGGTGAAGGCGAAGGACAGCGCCTACCGGGAGCTCGAGAGATCTAGCTCCCGGGCGATCGCAGAGGTCGGGTGCTCCGTTCGCTAGGCCCTTGAAGGGCTCGGGATTAGCGTCGGGCCGGGGGGAGGCACCAGCTCAACGCCGATGACACTCGTTGAGGCTACATGCTTTCTCAACGCGCAAGTCTCCGTGATCCTGGAGGCCACTGACTCCCGGGCTCGTGGCCTGGCAGTTCCAGTGATCGCCACAGCTGCGGCCCTTGTAGAGCACCGGGGGTCCAGTGCCCAGGCGATCAGGGGCCGGCTTCCACGCCTTCGTAGAGCCGCAGAGGCAAGAGTACGAGGAGCTAGCGGGGGCCTTCTATGATTGGATCATCCGGGCCCGGGCCCCGACACCTGCTCCCCTAAGAGAAGATGCCCCGGTGACGAGGGTGACCCCCCCAGGGGGGACGACATTGGGCAAGTATGAGTCTCCCGCCCCCCGGGCCTTTAGATATGTCCTTTTCTTTTTTGTTAGGCTTTTGCTCCCGGTAGCTTCTTAGAGGAAGCCCCGGAGACTTGTAATTATTATCTCCAATGGAGTAGAAATGGAAAAGATTTTTTCTAAGTTTTGTTTCGCTAAAAGCAGGCATCCCGGGAGTTAGCTCTCGAGAGAGAGTTTTCGACCCCCAGGGGACATGGCTTGGGAAGTGCCTGAGCGGTCCGGGGGCTTATTCCCGAGGAGTTTATGAACCCCCGGAGGCACACCCCGAGGGGTTCCCCGGTGACCCGGGAGTCGATTCCCGAGGGGCTTGTGAGCCCCCGGAGGCACACCTCGAGGGATTCCCCGATGACCCGGGAGTCAATTCCCGAGGGGCTTAGGAGCCCCACAAGGCATAGCCCAGGGAGCGCCCAAGCAGCTTTTGCTTTGCTAAGCCTCATCACCGAGGGACGTACCGAGCCCAGGGGCGTGCCGGAGAACGCTCTCCGGGAGCCGATCCGGCTGCAATGGCTTCCGGAGTGGCGCTTCGGCAATTTGGATAATTGTTGCGCCGAGCTGCCCCCTCCGAAATTGGGGACCCGGAGAGTCCCGCTGTCACGCCCTGCCTTCATAGGGGAACATGAGTACTCGCATGAGGGCCCAGCTCACTGCAGCTGATCCCAAACCATTTGACTTCCCAGGATGAGTCAAACACAGGTGTATATTGCATCAGTTTAACCTTCATTACATTGAGCAGTATGTCCTGTTGGCCTTATTACAACACAATAAATTACAAGCCATCATGGCATATATAAATCTGGTTGTAGTAAAATAACTACTCGTTAGAAGCTAAGTGAACACCCACAGCAAGAAGTTGAAAGCAGAGCAACACTCTTCAGGGCTCGGGCAGAACAACTGGCTCTCCTCCTTGTGGATCCAAAAGTTCTTCAAGCATTCATCTTGGTCATGGAACACTATGTCTGTTGGATGGTGGATTGCAAGGGAGAGTACTTACGTACTCAACAAGTTATAGTATATAAGAGTGTATACTTATAATAGTGATGATATGAACCTATGCTAGTAGAGAAAGGGGGAAGGTTGCAAAATACCCTTTTCTCTTTACAATTCATATTCATGGCAGCACTTATCATAACATAATATCAATATATTTTGTAAACTCTTAGAAGCACAGATGAGCTAGATCTAACAAAGTTTATTTGGAAAACATACTTGTGTGAATCCACCGCGTGCAGACTCCAAAACCTAGGAGGTCAGAGTATTCGAATACATTTTTAGAATCTTTGCAAAGGTGTACCTCTTTTTAAATCTACTTCTTCACTCGGCTTTCAAGTCGGATCAGCTCCATGCGACTTTTACGCATGTGACAAGGCCGAGATCACACAATGGTTTTGCAATCTAGTATTAACAGTATCCCCGCCCGGTAAATAGACAGTTAAGTCTAAAGTACCGTTGTGGGTCCTACCCACTGCCTTTCTTCCTAGCCTTGGCCTATGTCCTCGCAAGACATATGACCTGTGGTTGTAGCCGCATACGACTCAATTCAGGCTTAGGACGACTTCCTTCTTTACTCCTTATCCTCTCATTATTTTTCTAATCTCACACCACTCACGGCCATCTGCAGCCCACTAGTTTCCACGCGAGAAACCAGATCGACATACCATGTAGGGAACGGTTAATACCAAGAAAGCTACTAAGTTGTGCCTGTCCCATACCAGGCAAGTGGTTGGTACAATTTTTCATGCCGCATTGAGACACAACACAAGGTTCTAGTCCTTATATGCCAATGACCGGTTCATCCCACAATCCCTACACTCATCAGTGCTACCACCGTTCCATACCAAACTCTGGTCATGGCTAGGGTTTTATTTCGTGAATATACACTTATACATATATATTAGTTGTGGCTCACAGTTTGATTATTTTGTAAAGAATCTCCTCATACTTTATCGGCATATAGCCTGGTACTGCCATGTCATACTTTTCTCATTTCATTTCATGCAATATCATTTATAATCAACGTGATACCTTAAAAATTCATAAAATATAGGTTCAAGATGCTCAAGAATATGACTTGCCTCTTGTGATGTAAATATCTACAATTGGCATTGGGTCGACAGTGAAGTCTTTGAACTTAGCTTCTGGATCTACTCGGCAACAAATCAAACACACAATGATTACTAGCTATATTAAAATGTTTTATGATATATATGCAGATATGCTTGCTTTAGAGAAGGAAAAGGATTGGCGATTTAGGAGTCGAATACATCTATATACCGAGGCTAGGTAGAAATGATGGAATCAGGAGGATTTGGACAAAGTTTGGATGTTACAGACTCTTAGGGTTTCAAGGCATAAGTCTTGACATTTGGTTCACAGCTGGTTTGCTCAAATATAACGAATGTCAGCATGACGACATTCTATTCGCGGCCTGACATTGTCGAAGAATGGCTTAGGTATGGTTTGAAGGATTTCCAGTTGACAAAACAGGTTTGGCTTAAGGCATTGGGTGCACAACTGAACAAAGTGCCTAAATGACAAAATGGTTTCTACAGAAAAGTCTAGGACTTCACAATACAGACAAGTCCCTAGCACAGAGAGCTGAGTGCCAGTGCACTGTCATTTCTTAGGTTTAGCGCGTCTAGACAAACCGCGCGTGCGTTGCTTCACCAACTTTGTCAATCAGGTAGGCGAGGTTACAAGGATGTTGCTAGCGAAGTTAATTGGACAGTGGCGGCAAGACGACAGCGAACAGTGAGGTTGAACTCGTCGGCTTTTAAGAACAAGGGCGAGCTACAGTGACAGCGAACTAGGGTGGATAAAACAAGAAATTGATTGAGGGCTTATGATCCTGGAGTGGTGCTGATCGTTCTCTAGCGAGGAATTGAGTTGCAATCAAGTATGGGAGCTCGCCGGCATTGACACCAAACTTGAAGAAGATGGCAGATGTGGCGGTGCTAGTTTACGGCAATGCAGGTTAAATGGGCTCGCCTACACCATCTACAAGATACAAGGAACAAGTTGGTGCAACTGGTTTGGCCAAGGACACGGTGAGGTGTGCTGGCGACGTGCGACGGTCACGACAGCGCGCGAAGATCTAGAAATCAGCAAACACGGGTTAATTTCAAAATTGGATTGAACAGGATTGTTCATAAGGCTCTAGTGATCATTTAATCCTACAAAAAGGGAGGCTAATTTGGGCCGTAGTGAGTTCAATTGCTGGAACAGGGCAAATGCCAATTACGGCAATCACCGGCGTTAAGGTCCACCCGGATTTGATTGGGAGCTATAACAAGATGAGATGAGCATAAGACACTTACTGGTTGAATCAAATTGGAACTTGGTGCAGTGAATTGATCTGGCGCCGTGCTCCTCCTTGGCGGCACACCGGAGAAGAAGAAGAAATGAGGAGAGGCAAGATGAACAGAGACTTGGCTGAGTTTTGTTTCTGATGGAGATGCGGCTGGTCATAGGCGACCTTAAATAGCCACGGGATGACAATTGTAAGGGCAGTAATCGCAAAAGTTGTGCTAGTGAAGCGGCTGGTCGAAGCAATCGGCGACAATGATGCGACGGCGACAGGCGGTGCTGCAACCGACACTTTGGTCGGCACCTAGGGACTTGACGCTGGCAGGTGCAAAACAGAGGTGACAAGGTTAGCTCGGTGAGGCAACGTGGCGCAAAACTCCTGACAACTGCTGGAGCGCGGTTGCTGCTGGTCGCGCGTGCGATTGCCGCTGCTACTGGTGTTGCCATGTCGTGGTCTTGCGAATACCCCGACAGGTTTTGAGAACGATCCTAGTGAAGATTACACGGCGCGGGTTGACCGGATGACCGGTCCTCCCCCGCCGGACAAGCACAAGAGATGACACGAGGATTTATACATGTTCAGGTCCCGGTGGGGGCCCTAGTACTGTCGACGCGCTCCCGACTGGAGTCGGCTAGGGAGGCTCTCTCCGGGGGAGAGGCTTCCGGAGCACGCCTGTGAGTTTAGCTATTACAATAAAAGTGATTCGATCCTTACAACAGAGGGGTACAAGGGCTATTTATAGCCCCAAAAAGAAGCAAAAAGCCTAAACTACCCCGGAAGCCACCGTCGGATTGAAGGGTAGGAACTCCTTCTCCCGGTCAAACGTCTTGGATGCTTGACAGGTGGTCGCCGATTCCCGAGGCGCTCCTCGCGTGACCTGCACCTTTAGAAGGGCGATGAGGCCCGGGACACGCACCGGAGGCCAGGTCTCCGGACCAAAGGCGGCTCCCGGGACCGGCACCGGAGGCCAGGTCCTGGGGGCCAAAAGGCGGCGCCCGGGACGGCGCCGAAGGCCCGGTCCCGGGAGCAAAATGGCGGCGCCCGGGACGGCGCCGGAGGCCCGGTCCCAGGAGCCAAATGGCGGCGCCCGGGACGGCCCCGGAGGCCAGGTCCCCGGGGCCAAAAAGGCGGCGCCCGGGACGGCACCGGAGGCCAGGTCCCCGGGCGAGTGGCGGCGCCCGGGACGGCACCGGAGGCTAGGTTCCGGGAGCCAAATGGCGGCGCCCGGGGAGGCACAGGAGGCCAGGTCCCCAGGCGAGTGGCGGCGCCCGGGACGGCACCGGAGGCCAGGTCCCGGGAGCCAAATGGCGGCGCCCGGGGAGGCACCGGAGGCCAGGTCCCCGGGCGAGTGGCGGCGCCCGAGACGGCGCCGGAGGCCAAGTCCCGGGAGCCAAATGGCGGCCCCCGGGATGGCACCGGAGGCCAGGTCCCGGGGGCCAAAAAGGTTGCGCCCGGGGAGGCACCGGAGGCCAGGTCCCGGGGGCCAGAAAGGGGGCGCCCGGGACGGCACCAGAGGCCAGGTCCTGGGAGCCAAATGGCGGCGCCTGGGGAGGCACCGGAGGCCAGGTCCCCGGGCGAGTGGCGGCGCCCGGGATGGCACCGGAGGCTAGGTCCCGGGAGCCAAATGGCGGCGCCCTGGGAGGCACCGGAGGCCAGGTCCCGGGGGCCAGAAAGGCAACGCCCGGGACGGCACCGGAGGCTAGGTCCCGGGGCGAGTGTGACGCAACTTACCTGGACTTAGTCCCGCGGAGATTTCCCCCAACAGCAGCCCCCCAACCCCCCAGGGACGATGCTCGAGTCCCCGGTGGGCATGGTACATGTCACCGGGAAAATCTCCGGACCAAGCCACCGGAGTCGTGATGCTTCGGTTTCCGTGTCGGACGCTTATGGCCGCGCCGCTTCGCCATAAATGTGCTCGCGGTTCTAACTAGTCCCTTCGTTTCCCGCGCGCCGTTTGAATTTCAACAGGCCAGGTTGATCCGCGGGATGCCACGTGGCGCCCATCTAGATCATGGCTCGACCCTATAAATAGGGCCTTGGGGGGCCCGGTAGCTTCATTCCAAACTTCTCAGCCTTAGCGGATTTTGCTCTCCCGGTAGCCCTCTTCCGGTAGCTCTCCCCGGTAGCTAGCGTCCGGTAGCGAGCGCCCGGTTCCTTTAGCCGTAGCCTCCTGAAAAGTTAACCACCGAAAAAACAAACCTGATGGCACCAAAAGGTCGAGCGAAGGCGACCGAGGTGCCCCCGGAGGAAGTCTCTCCGGACTTCCTTTGGGCCTCCGAGTTTACGGCCGAGGACGCCGAGTCCATGGTCGAGCGCGGCGTCGTCGCGGAAGGGGACATCCGAGTCCCCGTGAAGAAAGACGAAGCTCCCCGCCCCAGGCCCGGAGTGGTCGTGGCCTTCGAGGCCTTCCTGGAGGCGGGGCTCTAGCTCCCGGTGCATCCCATGCTCCGGGAGTTTCTGAAGGAGTATGGGCTGGCGCTCAACCACCTTACGCCGAACGCCCTCGTCCGGATGGGCATCTTCATCTGGATTTTCGAGACGGTGACTAGGAGGGAGCCCACCCTGCGCGTCTTCCGGTATTTCTACGAGCCGGCGGCGCGGAGCTCTCACTTGGTGAAGGGGGGACCCAAGTCCCCTTTTGGCTCGGTGATGGTGCAAATGCTGCCGTCCCGAGTGGCCGACTACCCGGCGGCAGCCTCCCGGGATCACTGGGGGGACTGGGTCCAGAGGTGGTTCTACCTCGGGGTCCGAGACGACGGGGTGACGTACGCCCTGGAACCGGCCTCTTACAGCCGGTCGTCCGCGCCGAAGCCTCCAGTGTGGACGGACGAGGAGCTCGAGCTCCTCGGTAAGGTGATCAAGTCCCGGAAGGCCCGCTCTATGCGGGACGCCACCGAGGAGATGATGCTCCTCCGGATCTCCCCCATCTCAGGCAGGAAGAGGGGAGTCGGCATGGGTCCGGAGCAGCGGCCCCCGGTCAAGCCGGTGACGCGACGTAAGTTCCGGAAGCTGTTGCATTACATTTTACAAATTTTTGAAAATTTGACTCTCTTTACCTCTTGTAGTCCGGCCGTACCCGGCGGCGCGGGAGAAGGCGGAGAACCTCCTCAGGAGGTACTTCGCCGACGAGCACGAGCGCGTCGTTCGCCTCGTGGGGGAGGGTCCTCCCCGGAACCTGGTGGCTGAGGCCTACGGGCTGAAGCTACCGGAGAGGAAACCCCTCCCCACCCCCGGGTCGCATAAGCGGGGGAAGGACGCGGCCGGGGGCTCTGAGCCTAAGAAGGCTAGAGTCCAAAAGACCCCCGGCCCGTCGACGACGCCAGCGGCGACTTCGGCGAAGCCCCGGGACGAGACCCCCAGGAGTGAGCACGCCCGGGCGCCGGCACGGAAGGAGACGACACCCCCTCCCCCGAAGAGCCCCGTTGAGGCTCGGGGGAAGGAACCGGCCGCGGACGGGGCAGCCTCCGACTTGGCGAACTACACCCCGTCGCCGCCCTCGGTAGCGGCCCCGCCACCACCCCCGGCCCCCTTGGAGCCGGAGAAACTGGAGGTGAGGTTCGCAGAGGCCTCGCCTCTGCGGGTGGAATGGCCCGTCGACGGGGGGGGAGCCCCTCGGTCTACGAGGTCCCGCCGGAAGTGGGGGCCCCGGGGGCCCTCCCGCTCGGAAAGGGGAAGGGTCTGATGGTCCCCCCCCGGCGAGGGACCCCTTCTGGGACATCATCAGCCACTTCCTCGAGGGGCACCTCCGCAACGAGGACGACGACGACCGCCACCCCGACCGAGATCGCGCCGAGCGCCCAGGTTCGGGAGCCCGCTACCGGCCGCGGCGGGACCAGCGCCGGGCGAGAGACCCCCTTGCTTTCCGCAGGGGAGGTTGAACGCTACGCAGAAGGCCTGCAGACCCCGAAGGTCCAAGCCTTCGTTGCGGGAGGGACGCTTCACGGAGCTCCGGTCTCTCCAAGCCCAGGTATTCACCCGAAGCGACTATCGCTTTCCTTTGGCTCCTGCAATTGAAAATTTTTCTAACTCTGGAATTTATAGGGGACGGTGATTACCTGGGGCGTCGAGCAGCACGTCATCCGGCTGCTCAAGGACGCGGAGGACAGGGCCGCCTCCTTCCTGGGCCAGCGGGACGAAGCTCTCCAGGAGCTGGCCCGGGTCCGGGCCCAAGTTCACGTCTCGGAGGCGGTGAATGGCCGCCTCCGAGAGGAGGCGAAGGAGCGGAGGGAGGCCTTCCGGGAGCTCGAGGAATCGAGCGTCTGGGCGGTGGTAGACGCGGGCCGCTCCGTCCGTTCGGCCCTCGAGAGCCTTGGCGTAAGCCTAGGCTCCGGGAGCAGCTCGGAGGTGCCCCCGGCAACCCTCGCGAAGGCCGTGCGTTCTCTCAATATGCAGGTCTCTGTCATTCCGGAGGTGGCTGACGCCCGGGCTCGGGGCCGGGCGGTTCCCATCGTTGCGGCCGTGGCCGGGCTCGTCGAGCACTGGGGGGTGGGTGCCCGGGTGATCGGGGGCCGCATCCCGCGGACCTTCCCCGAGTTCTTCGAGCCTTCACGCCGGGAGGTGGAGCAGCTCGCCGGGGGCTTCTACGACCGGATCATCCGGGCGAGATTCCCGGTACCGGCGCCTCCGGCGGTGGACGCTCCGACCCCGGCCTCGGAGGAAACCCCCCTGGGGGGAGGACGCCAATGAACATGTATGAGCCTCCCCCCGGGTCTTAGTTGGGGTCCTTTTATTTTCTTAGGACTTTTGATCCCGGTAGCTTCTTAGAAGAAGCCCCGGACACTTGTACAGAAACTTTTTGAATGCAATGGAGTTAGAATTTTTTCTAAGTCTTTGAATTGAATGCATTGTTACCAGGGTTCCCGGGAGGTTGCTCCCGGGCGAAGGTCCGGGAGGGGCTCCCCGGGGGACGCCCAAGCAGCCTTAATCTTGCTAAGCCTTGTCTCCGGGAAGCGCGGCGGGGACAGCGTCCGGGAGCCGATCCGGTTGAGGTGGCGTCCGGAGTGGCACTTGGACAACTTTGACAATCATCGCGCCGAATTGTCCCCTCCACGACCGGGGTTCCGGATGATACCTCCCCTCCGGATACTTCCACCGGCGGGATACGAGTTCTGGCCCGAAGATGTGCTCCGGGACGCTCGGCGCCGCGTGCGAGCATTGTACCGGGACTTGACCCGGGTGCTAGCGGAGAGCCTCCGAGAGTATTAGGCGTAGGAGCCTTAGGACGTAGAGAATGCCCCGGTTTAGAACCCAGGTTGTATCGTTTCCGAAGCCCACCGGAGGGGGAAGATGTCCTCCGGGTTTGACAATCAATAAAGCTGTTTATTTGCTTCTTCTCTTGTTGTCTTTTTGTTTCTTCTTCTTGGATGGTCCGGATGACTCCTTTTCACAAGGATGAGCTAAGTTTGCTCGTGGGCGGTGCGGCCGACACCCAGGGGTTCCTTATCCCCCCCGCCCATAGTGGGCCGGAGGGTAGCTCCGGGCGCTGTGGGGCTAACAAGGCCCCCGAGGTGAAAACAACCTGTAGCATAGGAATTTTTCTAAGTTAGAAAAAATTTTAGAACAAGGTTTCTTGGGAAAAGACCTTTCGGGAGACAATCGTCCGGTCGCCGTGACAATGGGGAGCCGGGAATAGGATCTCCGGGGAAGAAATGTCCGAGAAATCTGTAACTTCTCTGGGAGACAGTCGTCCGGCCGCCGTGAAAACGGGGAGCCGGGAATAGGGTCTCCGGGAGGCATTCATCCAGTCGCCGTGAGGACGGGGAGCCGGGAATAAGGTCGCCGGGGACCAATCGTCCGGTCACCGTGAGAACGGGGAGCCGGGAATAAGACCGTCGGGGTCCAAATATAGAAGAATGCCATTAGACGTCCCGCTGGGGAGAGCGTCGAACGTCGACTCCCGTAGGAGGAAGATAGATCCAAGAAAGCCGTTAGACGTCCCACTGGCGAGAGCGTCTACTCCCGGAGGAGGAAGTGCCCAAAGACGGGTCTTGAGTGTTTGGGTAGGGGACTAGTCTCCCAAAGTGACTCGTTACCGCGGCCACTGGGGACCGGGTTGCCGCTTACACCCTCAGTCCACGAGGGCTGATCGTAAGCCGCCCTACAAGAGGGACTTGCTGGGTCTGGACCCACTTCCTCACGGGGAGGGCATCGCCGCTAGGGGCGTAATAAGTAGAACCTGCAATGAGACAGTTGAAAACTAAGACCTATGTATTGCTAATAAAATGAAGTACAGGGCCTCCCCCTGCGAAGTCGCGAAAGGGGAGGAAAATACAATGTCCCTCCTCCCCCTCTGGCGTGAACGCCCCGGGGGAGGGGACAGGCCCGTAAGGCCAAACATAGAACTTGTGAAGTAAACGCAAGTTCCACGTGTGCTTCAGCTCCTGCTCTTGAAGGTTGGAGAGCTTATAAGCCCCCGAGCCTAGGACCGCGGAGATCCTGTAGGGGCCCTCCCACTTGGGGGAGAGCTTCCCCTGGGCTTGGGGGTCTGTGACGCACTTGAGGACAAGGTCCCCAAGGCGAAAAGCTCTCTCGCGCACGCGCCGGTTGTATGTGCGCGCCATCTCTTGCTCGTAGACGGCGTGGCGGAGGAGCGCTCGGTCGCGTTCCTCCTCCACAAGGTCGATTTCCAGGCGCTGGTTGGCCTCGTTGGCCTGGTACGCTGCGGGCGTGGCTCCCTCCAGGAGCTCGACCCGCAGTGACCGGAGGCCGATCTCCGGGGGGAGGACTGCCTCCGCCCCGTAGACCAAGGAGAAGGGGGTACGCCCCGTCGCTCGGGACGGGGTCGTGCGCATGGAGCAGAGGATGCTCAGGAGCTCCTCTGCCCATGCACCCCGCTTAGAAGCGGTTTACTCAAGTCTCCGGCGCAACCCCTGTAGGATCACGCCGTTGACCCTCTCGACAGCCCCATTGCTCCGGGGATGGGCCACTAAGGCGAAGTGGATGATGAGCCCCAGGCCTTCGCAGAATTCCCAGAAATAAGCCGAGTCGAATTGGGTCCCGTTGTCCACGATGATTTCCCGGGGGACACCAAAACGACATACGACGTTCTTCCAGAAAAACCGCTGGACGGCCCGGGACATGATGCTGGCCAAAGGCTCCGCCTCAACCCACTTTGTAAAATAGTCGACCGCGACTACCGCATACTTGTATCCTCCGGGCGCTGGGGGGAAGGGCCCTAAGAGGTCCATCCCCCAGCGCACGAAGGGCCAAGTGATGGGGATTGTCTGTAGCGCTATAGGGGGAGGTTCAAGCCCTTGGCCATCTTCTGGCATGCCTCGCACGCGGAGACAAAGTCTCACGTGTCGCGCATGACCGTGGGCCAGTAGAAGCCCTGCCAGAGGGCCTTGGCCACGATGGCACGCGGGGCTAGGTGAGAACCACAGCTCCCCGCGTGGATGTCTTCGAGAAGTTGAAGTCCCTCCGGCCGGGGGAGGCAGCGCAGGAGGGCGGAAGCTCCCCGCTTGTAGAGCCTCCTCTCCAGCAGGAGGTATGCCCAGGCTTTAGCCCGGAGGCGTTTAGCCTCGGTCTCACTAGGAGGGTCCCCCTCCCCCTTGATGAAGGAGATGAGGGGGTCCATCCAAGACGGAGTCCGAGTAATCTCGGCGACCTCCGGGACATGAGGCTGGTCGCCCGTGTCCGGGGAGGCCACCGAGGGCTTCGTGATGATTTCCAGAAAAGCCCACTTGGGGAGCGATTCCCGGGCGCTTGCCGCCCGGGCCAAGGCGTCGGCCCGGTCATTGTCCCTCTGCGGGATATGCCGGGCCTCGAGGCCGTCGAAATGCCTCTCCATCTTTCGCACTTCCTGCAAATAAAGACTTAAGTTTGCGTCATGGCACAGGTAAGACTTGTCTATTTCGCAAACTACGAGCTGAGAATCTCCCTTGACTAGGAGGCGCCGGATCCCCAGGGAGCGCGCAAGGCGCATCCCGAGGAGCAAAGCCTCGTATTCGGCGACGTTGTTGGTTGCGGGGAACTCGAGCCGCGCAGCGTACTCGAGGTCCTTCCCCTCGGGGCTCCGGAGGACTACTCCCGCACCAGCCCCGGCGAGACACAGCGACCCATCGAACATGAGAGTCCAATGATCACTGTGTCGGGGTGGCACAGGGAGGTCTTCGTCCCCGGACCCAGAGGCGGGAGTCCACTCTGCGATGAAGTCGGCGAGGACCTGCGACTTGATGGCGGAGCGGACGGTAAGGGACAGGGAGAAGGGGGCAAGCTCGGCCCCAAACTTCCCGATCCGGCCGGTGGCTTCTTTGTTCCACAGTACCTCCCCCAGGGGGAGGGACGACGGGACGGTGATGGGGTGCCCCAGGAAGTAATGCCGAAGCTTCCGGGACGCCATGAGGAGGGCGTAGCAGATTTTCTCCATCTCCGTGTACCGAGTTTTGGCCCCCTGGAGGGCCTCACTCACGTAGTACACGGGGCGCTGCTGCCCCCCTTGCTCCTTCACCAAGACCGCGCTGACGGCGACGGGGGTCGCGGCAAGGTAGAGGAGCAAGGGCTCTTCTGGAGATGGACTCACGAGCATTGGAGGGCTCGTGAGGTACTTCTTGAGGTCGTTGAAGGCTTCCTGGGCCTCGGGGGTCCAGCGGAACCCCTCGAGCCCCCGGAGGATCTTAAAGAACTGGAGGCCCCGCTCTCCCGATCGCGAAACGAAACGGCTGAGTGCGGCTAGTCGGCCGGAGAGCCACTGGACGTCCTTGACGGAGCGCGGCGGGGGCATGTCTAGGAATGCCCGGATCTTCTCGGGGTTTGCCTCTATGCCCCGCTGGGACACGAGGAAACCTAGGAGCTTCCCCCCGCGCACCCCGAAGGCGCACTTCTCCAGGTTAAGTTTGAGCCCGAACGTGCGGAGGTTGCGGAAGGTCTCCACCAGGTCGTCGATGTGGGAGGCTGCGCGGGGACTTTTGACGACCGCGTCGTCTACGTATACTTCGACGTTGCGGCCGACTTGATCTTTGAAGACCAGCGTCATGAGGCGCTGGAAGGTTGCTCCCGCGTTCTTGAGCCCGAAGGGCATATGAACTTAGCAGAAGGTTCCGAGGGGAGTTATGAAACTCGTCTTTTCCTCGTCCTCTTCCGCCATCCGGACCTGATGGTAGCCCGAGTAGGCGTCTAGGAAGCTCATGAGCTCGCACCCCGCAGTGGAGTCGACGAGCTGATCAATCCGCGGGAGCGGAAAGTTGTCTTTGGGGCAGGCGCGGTTAAGGTTGGTGAAGTCCACGCACATCCACCACCTGCCGGTTGATTTCTTGACGAGGACGGGGTTTGCGAGCCACTCGGGGTGCAGGACCTCCCGAATGAACCCCGCCTCTCGGAGCCGGGTGATCTCCACCTTGATTGCCTCTTGGCGCTCGAGGGAGAGTTTCCACAGCTTCTGTTTGACCAGGGGGTGACCGCGGGCCACCGCGAGCTTGTGCTCAATGACCTCCTGGGCGACGCCCCGCATGTCCGAAGGCTTCCACGCAAAAACATCGGAGTTTTCGCGCAGAAAAGCCGCAAGTTACGCTGCATGCTCCTCGGGGAGCTCCGCCCCGATCCGGATGGTTTTGTCTTCGTCGCCCAGGGACAGCAGGACCTTCCGGAGGCCCCCTTCCGGACGCAGCTTGAGGAGGGGCCTCCCGGGCGGTGGCACTGCGGCGTCTAGTTCCGGGGGAGAAGCCTCCCCCCCGAGCGTCTTTATGAGGTTGACGCTTCCGATTGTGGCCGCAGCGCGCTCGTATAGAGCACGGGCCATGTCCTGGTCTCCCCGGACATTGATCACACCATGCGGCCCGGGGATCTTCATGCAGAGGTAGTTTTGATGGGTGGCAGCCCCCAGCCGGTTGATTGTAGTCCTCCCCATAATCGCGTTGTAGGAGGAGGGGAGATCTACTATGTCGAAGTGGACCAGCTCGGTCCGGTAGTTCTCCGGGGTGCCGAACGTCATAGGAAGATCTACCTTGCCCACGGGGTGGATCGCCTTCCCCGGGACAAAACATTGCAGGGGCCCGGCAGCGGGCTGCAGGAGCTTCTCGTCCACCTGCATCTCTTTGAAGGCCTTCAGAAATAGGACGTCGGCAGAGCTCCCGCCGTCCACGAGGATGCGAGCCAGGTGGCAGTTGTAGATAGTCGCAGAGACAATGAGCGCGTCGTCGTGGGGGAAGCGAACCCCTCGCGCGTCTTCCGCCGTGAAGGTGAGGGGGACGTCCGACCACTTGGATGGCGGGGACGTGTCTGCTCCCCCCCCCCCCCCCCCGCGGGAGCGGGAAGGGCCGGAACAGCTGGTCGAGGGGGCAAGGAGGCCAGAGTGCCCCCCTGCCCGCGCTGGTCGAGGAAGTCCGCGAAGTGCTGCAGCAGCTGGCTACAGTCTCGGGTAGCGTGGGTACTGGACCTGTGGAAGCTGCACCACGGTCCTTCCCGCCTTCTCCCCGCGGGGCCTTCCCGGCCGCGCGAAGACTGTCCTCCCCCATGGCCCTTCGGTTTGGGGAAGGGGCGGCTGGCCCTCGGGGGGTCGCACAAGCCGCCTCGGCCCTCGAGGACAAAGGTGTCCCGAGGCCGTGGCTCGCTACGCCCCCCTGTCTGGGGCGTTTGGGGGGATCCCTAGCCCCCCGGTCGACGAGGGTGGGAGCCCCCTGGGTCTTCTTCCAGATGTCGTCTTCCTCCGCCCGAGCGTACTTTTCGAGTACGTTGAATAGCTCGTCGGCGGAAGAGGGGCAGCTCCGGGAGAGTCTTCGGTGGAGCTCCCCCAGGAGGATGCCGCTTTTGCAGGCTTCGATGACTGTAGAGTCCGGGACGTGGGCCACTTTGCTTTTCACTTGGGCGAAGCGCTTGAAGAAGCTTCTGATGGTTTCCCCGTTCCTCTGACAAACAGTGTACAGCTGCGAGGAGTCCAGGGGATGCACGTAGTTCCCCTGGAAGTTGGCACAGAACTCCCGCTTGAGCTGCGACAAAGACTTGATGGAGCCGGCCTTCAGGTTGTAGAACCAGGAGCGGGCGATGCCGGTGAGGTAGAGGGGGAAGACGTTGTATTGTACCGTCTCGTCCCCCCCGGCCGCGGAGATGGCTGTGGAGTAGACCTGCACAAATTCGTAAGGATCTGCTCACCATTATAGTGCTCGATGTGCGGAGGGCGGTAGGGCCGCGGCCACCGGATGCTGCGAAGTCTTCGACACAGGGGCTAGTTAGCCCCCTGCACCTCCCGGGGGGAGTCCCGGTCACTGTCCTCTTTGACGGGACCTTCGTTGTCGGAGTCAGGGAGCGGTCCAAGAGGTCCGCCGGAGTGGCGGTGGCGACGCTTCTCTTCTGGACCGGGGCTGAGTTCCCGGACGTCCGGGCTCTCCTCCGGGGAGGCTGGGTCTTCCGCGGGCCTCTTCCCCCCGACCGGTGCGAGAGCGAGGCTCCCCTTGCCCGCGGTCGGGGGGAAGCTCTTCCCCGCGCCCGGGTGAATGCATTCGCTCGACCTCCCCCGGGGTGAAACGGACGTGTCCCACCGAGGGAGGGAGCTTATGCACTGTAGCTACCGGCCTGGAGGCTTCCGGGGCCGGCTGGGGGGAGCCCCCTGCGAAGACCCCCGGGACCGAAAAGGGGGAAGCCCCTGTACTATCCGGAACCGGGGAGGGGGCGCCCATGGCGACGTTGGGAACCGAAGTGGAGGGGGCCCCAGTGGCAACGACCGGAACCGGCGAGGGGGAAACTGTAACACCCCTGTTTTGCCAAACCCTAAAATAGCCAAAAACCACATCTTGACCCCAAACCCTAATCTGCTTCAGCCATTCCCTTCTAAATGTTGTTCAGAACATTTTTCCCTTCGGGATCATCTCCAAAATCCCATCCTAAGGTTGAGTTTCAACCCTTACCATTTTAAAACCCTAATTACCCTATTTTACCCTAAACTGTTTTCCCTAATTTTTGGCGAAACCCTTCAGATCTTGCTTGATCTTACCAAACTTTGGCCAGATGAGTTCTAATAATTTTATGCAACTTATTTGCGAAATAAGAATTCAGATCGGACCCTTAGATCTCCAGATTTGCAATCAAGTCCATTTCCTATTCAACTTTTCCTCACAGATCAGTCCCTGGAGCAAGAATCGAAATTGCAAATTAGCCCGGGCCTTCTTTTTAGCCCCTGTGCCATTCGACCGCGCCCCGTTCGCCGTTGCCTCACCGCAGAGCTCGCCGCCGGCCATCCTCTCCGGTCGCCGCACTCGTAATCGGTTAAGCCACCCCGCGCGCACGTGACAGCCACCGTGGCATCGCCTAGCCCAGCGGATAAACGCCCTCGCCCCAGAGCCGTGTCTTCGCACGCGCAACCGTTGCCGTGGCATTTGCATGCGCGTACGTGTCGCTGCCGGAGCTACGTGGTCGCCTCCGCATCTGCGCCGTCCCGGACGAAGTCCCAATGCAACTGGCAAAGCTGCAGCACCGCCTGAGCGCGATCACATCGCCGTCGCCGTCGTTGCGCCTGCGCCCGACAAGCTTCTCCCCGGCGCAAGCAACCACTGTCGCTTAAACCCTCGCTAGCTTCGCCCCTGGACTTATTTAAACCCCCTCAGTGCTGTGAAGAAGCACAACTTCAAGACTTAGCCAAATTCCCGGTTTTTCACTGTTTCCCTTTCTTCTCCGGCGAGCTGTTTCTGGAGCCACCGTCGCCAGAGCAAACCGTAGCCCATCTCTCCAATCCAAGTTCACCAGTGAGTTCCCCTCTTCACCCTTTCTGTGTAGTAGCAACCAATTGCACCAGATCGATCCCCATCGCCGGTGATCGCCGGGAAACCAGAAAACCCCTGTTCCCTCAATGCCATCCCTTTCAGCCCGAATTAGCGCTTGATTCTGTAGAAGAACTCGATCAGTGAGCTTAGTAGAGCAAGCCTGTTGAATCAGGATCCCCATTTGCGCTCAAATTGAAGAAATCCCGATCTGGAGGTCCACCAGTTCGCCGGACCTCGTCGCCGAGCCCCTCCGGCCGATCTCCAATGAAATTAACCCCTCCAGTAGCCTCCTCTTACCCCACAGATCATCCCCAAGCTTGGAATTGAGCTCATTCGCCCTGAATCAAACATCCCCGAGCTCCAGTGTCATCTTCTCCAGCGCCGGTCGCCGGAATTCGTTCCCGGCCGATTCAGCCGACACCACTTTGTCCCTTAGCTTCGCCTCACCTCCCTGAGCATTTTATTCCACTAGCTCGACACCTGGATCTGCCTAGATTGTGAGTTATGCCCTTGCCAAGCTTTTGTCCAGATCAATGTCTGTGCCGTGTCGCCACCGCAGTTCATCGCCGGATTTGTCCACCCTCCGGCCACTTTCAGCTCTTGTCCCTGTTGAGTATTTTGTTCCTGTTAGTAATGCCTACCTCCCAGACAAAGTGTTGCATCAATTGGAGCCCTGGATCAAAAGTTAAGCCATGCCCTAGTTTCTGGCCATGTCCAGCACTATGTCAGTGCATGTCAGCCACTGGCATTAGCCTTGTTTGACCCCTTCTGGTTGAGCAATTGAAATGCCACCTTGTCCCCTAGATTCCTGGAGTTGTGTTCTACATCTTTCCCTTCTATCACTTCTCCAGAAAACCATCCCAAGACTAGTTTGAAGCCATGCCAAAGTCATGAACTGAATGTCGACCCTTCGACGTTCAATCCTTTTTAGCCGTTTCTTCGACCAGAGCCCTTGTGACCTTGCCCTAACCTTTTCCCCTGCATACATGACTTATTTACTTAATAATTTCTATGGAAACTATTTTCTGTATGCATATGGTATGTGTTTGTGTGTTGGTTGATTGCCGCAGAGTCAGAAGCGGAAGGAGCGGAAGAAGTCTTTGAAGATCCGTCTGAGTATTTAGATCCAACATCGCAAGGCAAGCCTCATTCCTTTGATCATGTCTCACCCAATATTTTCATATGAAGTATATTCACTGTTTCTTACCATGCATGTTTAGTTGAGATACAAGTTATGTTTGAATGACATGAGTAGATATTAGCTAATGAATCATGAAACCCCTTTTTGTTATTGAACCTTCTTATATATGCTTTTGTCACCCTAGGACTCATATACTGAATATCCACATTAAACTTGAAATGGTCAAATACATGAGAAGTTATGATCAAAACCGTTTTGTTAAGAAAACTGATAAAAGGGATCAGTAGTGAGGATTGGTTTGTATGGAGAGGGTGCGGTGCGCACCAGGGAATGTGAATGTTCCTCACTATTGGTTCATAAGGACAAGAACCTTGACGGCGAATTGTAAACGTACCAACCACTTGCCTGGTATGGGACAGGCACAACTTAGTAGCTTTTTGGTATTCGCAGTTCCCTGCATGGTTTGACGATCTGGTTTCTCGCGTGGAAACTGGAAGGCCAAGGTTCGGCCATGAGTGATGTGAGTCAGAAAAATGATGAGAGGAAATGGCGTAAAAGAAGGAAGGCGCCCTAGACCTGATTAAGCCGTGAGCGGTTGTAATCTTAAATGGTCGTATGTCTCGCGTGGACATAGACCAAGGCTATGTGTCCTGCGGGAACATAGACCAGAGAGGCTAGGAAGTAAGGCAGTGGGGAAGACCCACAACGGTACTTGAGACTTAACTGTCTATTTACCGGGCGGGGATACTGTTAATACTGAACTGTAAAAACGTTGTGTGATCTCGGCCTTGTCACATGTGTATAAGTCACATGGAGCTGATCCGACTTGAAAGCCGAGTGAACCAGTGGATTTAAAAAGAGGTACACCTTTGCAAAGCGTAAAAGAAGTATCAGATACTCTGTACTCCCAGGTTCAGGAGTCTTTTCGTAGTGGATGTTATCCATGGGTTATAGCACAAGTAATGTTTTGGAATGTTTTCGTAATGCGGTTAACAAAGTAGTGACTCATGGGAGACCACTACATCTAATGTTTTGTTAAAAACCTGTTTAATGTTTAAAGTATCATTTAAATGACAAAAGTACTGTTTTACTAAACAAATGACTTGGAAATCTATATATCTCTATCCATATGAAACTGAAACCCCGGAATCATATATTTCACTCTCATGTAAGTACAATTGCATTAATCCCCGGAATGAGTGTTGCTGAGCACCAAGTGCTGACCCTTGCATTTATATCCAATTGTAGAAGAGGGATTCGAGGATCCCGATTCCTTCAGTTATGAGTACTCAGCTGAAGATGGAAGCGCCCCGGACGAGCCCACATTCTAGAAGGTTTATGCACCAAGTCAAGTCAGATGTGGGAGAAGCCCCTCCAACCCCGCTGCGGATGGAAGTCAAGCTGTTTGTCATTGCTTTGTGCTTTATGTTGTGTGTTCGGTACTTGGATACCGATTCTGGTTCTGATAAACTAGTTATTTTCTTAGCAACTCTACTTAGCACCATTTTCGGTGCTTTGGCTATGTAATATTGGCCATGTTGGCCTGATACTTGTTTAATGTTATTACTATGCTTGTGTGGTTTGGAGCTCATGTGACATCCTGCTGTGTGTAACCTACCTGGGCGGTTACCAAGGTGATCCTCAAATGGGGGTCTCACAGCGAATGGTATCAGAGCATGAAGCTTGACTGTAGGTCGTGACCCTTACTAGAATGGGCGTCCCTAAAGTAGAGAATCGCTAGATTATTTGGTAAAAATCTAATTGTGAAAAACCTAATTTGTTTAAGAAAAGCATAATGAGTATTATTTGAAAATTTTCAAAACCGTTTTCCTACTTTTAAGTGTTCCGTGTCTCATCATCGCAGATGGCCCCTGGTAAGAAGCTAATTCACGGAGACGAGTTGGGATCATGGGCGCTGATGCTTTGGATGATGTTGCAATTTATGGGAGCAAGAGACAACCAGCGAGCAGTATACTACGTCCGTCGAGAAGAAGTAGATGGTAGACCTTTTGGTTTCCGTGCCTCGGTGATTGTGTACGAGATTCCAGAGATCGGGAGAGGATCAACAAGAAAGGAAGCTCGTAGAGAAGAAGAAGAAGATGCTATCCAAGACGCTGCTCGTCGTGCTATAGGTACCATCCGCCAGCTGTACGATGATTTTCTTATAGGTTCTCCTTTCTGCTTTGTACCCTACCAAGTTCCCGGATCGGATCGTCGAACTGTTCATCCCTCCACCAACCAGAGAGACGCCATCCTGACCAAAACCAGAGATGTAGTCCAAGTCTTGGAGTCAAGCTACACTCGGTTGTTGCGTGAGCACGAAAATGCTCGGGATGACCGTCACTATCTCGAAGGAGCGCTTGCAAAGGTTCGCTCAGAACTCCAAGAGAAAGAGAAACAGATTCAGGAGTTGGCTGAACCTAGCAGAGCACGAGAAGTCGAAGACGAAGGATCGGTGAACAAGAAGAACCGCTGGAAGATAAGACTCACAGCCCGCAAGAGTGTGGGAAGACCTAGGGATTACCTGGGTTATTTCACACCTGCTTCGCGTGGCATTGTGATCAACACCCCTGCACCAGAATATCCTACTCTCGCGAAAGGGAAGGAAGTTCCTGAAGGCAAAGGAAAAGAGATTGCTACATGCGACACCAACGATTCATCTGAGGAAGAAGAGGACAATGATATGGAATGGGACCGTATGGATGCCGATGAAGATCAAGAAGAGGAAGACCCTGAAGAAGTGGAACCTTGCAGTTCTTCCAGGACCGACAGGAGATCCTAGTTTTCTTTTCAGCTTGACCCTTCTGCTTTAACCCTTGTAATCGTTAGCTTTTAGCTCTTGGTGTGGTAGCTGCTTTGTTTGTATTGTTTGTTGGTAACTCTAAGGCTGTAAAGGTGAAAACCTTGTATCTTTTGAAAACCTTTGGAAATAGCAATCGCATGTTCCAATCCAATCTCTTGGGTTGACTTTTCATTTCAGCTTGTGTTCAACCTGTGCTCTTTTGAATTAGTAGTCTTTTCTCAATTATCTTGTCAGAACAGAATGGTGAACACCAGAGGTAGAATCCAAGGCTCGGAAGAAGTCCCAAGGAACACATCAACGAGAAGGACTAGAGATACCTCAGATCAGCCAAATTCATCGACTTCAGTACTACAAGGGGGAAATCTGACAGAAATACTGATATGGATGGAACAAAACCGACAGAGATCTGCAGAGGTACAGAGTCAAATTCTGGAACAGTTGATGCAAAACTCCGCAACACGACGCGAGGAAGGTTCGAACATTGGAGCAAGACTGACAGACTTTCAAAAGACGCGTCCTCCAACTTTCTCCTGCACTGAAGACCCGATTGTGGCAGACGATTGGTTAAGAGAAATTGAGAGGAAATTGGACACTGTCAGGTGTAATGATGAAGAGAAGTTGCTATATGGACCCCATCAGCTCACAGGATCGGCTGCAGCATGGTGGGAAAATTACAAGACGGTACACCCTGATCAGAATTCCATTACCTGGAATGAATTCAAGGAACAGTTCCGTAAGTACCATGTCCCCAAAGGAGCTATCCAAGCCAAACGCAGAGAATTCTTGAATTTAAGGCAAGGAGGAAGGACGGTGAAGCAGTATTTGCATGAGTTCATCAAATTGGCCAGGTATGCACCTGAAGATATCATGACAGAAGAGCGGAAGATCGACAGATTTTGCGAAGGCCTACAAAACTCATATCAGTATCACCTATCAACGCACGAGTTCACGGACTTCCAAGTCCTTGTGAATCGAGTGCTCAAAATGGAGGAGAAAAGAGGCATAGTAGAAGAAGACCGCAAGAGGAAAAGTATAGCATACCCTTTTCAAGGAAATTCTAGCTGAGGAAGACCAGCGCCATATGCCAGAGCCGCTTTCAGAGCACCCGCACCTCCAAGACCCCAGAGGACTTCATCACCAACGACTCTAACATGTCCCGGATGCAAAGGGAGTCACCTCTATAAAGATTGTACACTGAAAAATGCAGAGTGTTTCCATTGTGGCAGAAGAGGACACCACAGAGAGACTTGTCCACTTCGGCATTTACCTCCCAGTGTTGCTAAGGCTCAGGCAGCCAAATCCCCTGCACCTGCACGAACTATTGCCAGAGAGCACCACAAGCCAGAGGAGGAAGATTCCAAACCAGCAGAGGGAGAGGAACACCAACCGCCGGAGGAAGACTCAACTTCGTGACTGCTACAGAAGCAGGAGAGGCAACTGACGTCGTGATCGGTAGACTCTTGATCTCCTCTCAGATTTCAGTTGTTTTATTTGATCCCGGTGCAACTCATTCATTCATGTCAAAAGATCGCTTGTTGAGTAATAACTTGCCTGTGGTTGCTTTAGAGCATCCTATCATCATTCAGTCACCTGGTGCTAGGATGATTGTTAATTCTATCTGTAGAAATGTTGCCTTCTATATCGGCAATCTAGAATTCCTGGCAGACATGCTAGTTCTAAACCTTCAAGGATTGGATGTCATTCTTGGAATGGATTGGCTGGCCAAGCATAAGGGATTAATGGATTGTGAGAAGAAAACAATCACCCTGACAAATGCCATTGGAAAGCAAGTTACATTCCATGCAGACAGAACTCCAATCTGCGACCACCTGCAGAGATTGAACTGCATTGAAGAAGTGAAGCTTGAAGAGGTGCCGATTGTCAATGAGTACCCAGAAGTCTTTCCAGAAGAACTTCCCGGATTACCACCAGATAGGGATATAGAGTTCACCATTGAACTGAAACCCGGATCTGCTCCGTATGCTAGGAAGTTGTTTCGGATGACAGGTCATGAGCAAGAGGAACTGAAGAAGCAGATAGCTGAATTGGAAGAAAAAGGATTCATTAGATCAAGCTCATCACCATGGGGAGCCCCAGTGCTCTTCGTTAAGAAGAAAGATGGTAGCATGCGACTTTGCATAGACTACCGTAAGCTAAATGACATGACCATCAAGAATAAATACCCCTTACCAAGGATAGATGACCTTTTTGACCAGCTCAGAGAAGCGAAAGTGTTCTCAAGAATAGACCTGAGATCGGGATACCACCAGTTAAGGATCCGAGAACAGGACATTCCTAAAACTGCTTTCGTGACTAGATACGGGTTGCATGAGTTTACAGTGATGCCCTTTGGATTAACTAATGCACCCGCGGTATTCATGAATCTAATGAACAAAATCCTTATGGAATTCCTGGATAAGTGCATCATTGTATTTGTAGATGATATCCTCGTCTATTCCAAGATAGAGGAGGAGCACGCACATCACCTGAGGATAGTGCTACAGAAACTGGCAGACCACCAGCTATATGCCAAGTTCAGCAAATGTGCTTTTTGGCTGAAGAAGATCTCTTTCTTAGGACACATCATCTCAGGAGAAGGAATATTTATGGACCCGTTGAAGATACAAGCTGTTACTGAATGGAAACAACCTGAAACCGCAACAGAAGTTAGAAGTTTCTTAGGATTGGCGGGATATTATCGAAGATTCGTAGAAGGATTCTCGAAAATCACCAAACCGCTGACCCAGCTACTGAAGAAGAACGCCTCTTTTAATTGGACCGAGGAGTGCGAAAGAAGTTTTGAGGAATTGAAGAAAAGACTGACAACTGCACCAATCCTGATACTACCGGACGTCAAAAAGGATTTTCAAGTCTACTGTGACGCCTCCAAGCAAGGATTGGGATGCGTATTGATGCAAGAAAGGAAAGTGATAGCTTATGCATCAAGACAACTACGACCTCATGAGGAGAATTATCCAACACATGATTTGGAGTTAGCTGCGGTCGTACATGCACTAAAGATATGGAGACACTACTTACTAGGCAGTAAATGCGAAATTTACACGGATCATAAGAGCCTGAAATATATCTTCACGCAACAGGAATTGAATATGAGGCAGAGAAGATGGCTAGAATTGATCAAAGATTATGATCTAGAGATCCACTATCACCCGGGAAAACCCAATGTAGTAGCTGATGCCTTGAGCAGAAAGTCTCGTTACAACCAGATAACACAGCTAGAAGTGCCAACACAGCTAATCAAGGACTTCGAAAGGTTGCAATTGGAATTAGTGGACCAAGGAACCATCACTGCCCTGAAGATGGAATGTGAGTTGAAGGATAAGATCCGGCAAGCTCAAGCGATTGACCCAGACCTTCAAGAGATGAAGGAGGACATGAAGAGCAAAGATACGACCAACCTTCGAGAAGATGAACAGGGAATCCTATGGTACGATGACCGTATCTGCATTCCAAATGACAACGAGATCAAAAACCTGATCATGCAAGAGGCTCATCAAACCCCATATTCCATACACCCAGGCAGCACCAAAATGTACAAGGACTTAAAGAAAAATTTTTGGTGGAAAGGAATGAAAAGAGAAATTGCCAAGTTTGTCGCAGCTTGTGACACATGCCAAAGAGTGAAAGCAGAACATCAAAGGCCTACGGGACCGTTACAACCTCTACAAATCCCAGAGTGGAAGTGGGATGAAATCGGAATGGATTTTATTGTGGGACTACCAAGGACGAGAAAAGGATTCGATTCTATATGGGTCATAGTAGATAGATTAACAAAGGTAGCACATTTTCTCCCAGTAAAGACCCTATATACAGCTAAGGACTTAGCAGAGCTGTATCTCAGCAGAATAGTCGTCCTGCACGGAGTGCCGAAGGCTATCGTTTCCGATAGAGGAGCCCAGTTCATTTCAAGATTTTGGCAAGAGTTGCAGAAAGCCCTGGGCACAAAGTTAAAGTTCAGTACCGCTTACCACCCTCAAACTGGAGGTCAGACTGAAAGGGTAAACCAAATTTTGGAAGATATGTTGAGGGCTTGTGTTTTGGATTATGGAGACTCTTGGGAATTATTTCTACCGTATGCAGAGTTCACATACAACAACAGTTTCCAAGCAAGCCTACAAATGGCACCATATGAAGCCCTATATGGAAGAAGATGCCGCACTCCTCTGTATTGGACAGAAATTGGTCAAAAGCAACATCTAGGACCCCAGTTGGTAGAAGAAGCCACAGCCCACGTCAGGATCATACAAGAAAAACTGAAAACAGCTCAATCTAGACAGAAAAGCTATGCGGATAATCGTAGAAGAGAGCTATCATTTGAAGAGGGCGATTACGTGTATCTCAAGGTTATGCCATACAAAGGAGTTCGAAGATTTCAGATGAAGGGAAAGTTAAAACCTAGATATGTGGGACCATATCGAATTCTGGAAAAGCGAGGTGAAATGGCATACAAGTTGGAATTGCCACTAGAACTGACCGGAATTCATGACGTATTTCATGTATCTCAGCTGAAGAAATGCTTGAGAAAACCAACAGAACAGATACCTCCTGCAGAGATTGAGATTCAACCAGACTTATCTTGTCAAGAATACCCTGTTAGAATTTTGGAAACCAGAGAGAAAGTGCTGAAGTCAAGAACCCTCCGATTCTGCAGAGTCCAGTGGAACAATCACTCAGAGGAGGAGTCAACTTGGGAAAAAGAAGAACATCTCCGCCGAGAATTTCCCTTCCTATTCTCTGACCTGCCCTAATCTCGAGGACGAGATTGTTTCTAAGGTGGGTAGATTTGTAACACCCCTGTTTTGCCAAACCCTAAAATAGCAAAAATCCACATCTTGACCCCAAACCCTAATCTGCTTCAGCCATTCCCTTCTAAATGTTGTTCAGAACATTTTTCCCTTCGGGATCATCTCCAAAATCCCATCCTAAGGTTGAGTTTCAACCCTTACCATTTTAAAACCCTAATTACCCTATTTTACCCTAAACTGTTTTCTCTAATTTTTGTCGAAACCCTTCAGATCTTTCTTGATCTTACCAAACTTTGGCCAGATGAGTTCTAATAATTTTATGCAACTTATTTGCGAAATCAGAATTCAGATTGGACCCTTAGATCTCCAGATTTGCAATCAAGTCCATTTCCTATTCAACTTTTCCTCACAGATCAGTCCCTGGAGCAAGAATCGAAATTGCAAATTAGCCCGGGCCTTCTTTTTAGCCCCTGTGCCATTCGACCGCGCCCCGTTCGCCGTTGCCTCGCCGCAGAGCTCGCCGCCGGCCATCCTCTCCGGTCGCCGCACTCGTAATCGGTTGAGCCACCCTGCGCGCACGTGACAGCCACCGTGGCATCGCCTAGCCCAGCGGATAAATGCCCTCGCCCCAGAGCCGTGTCTTCGCGCGCGCAACCGTTGCCGTGGCATTTGCATGCGCGTACGTGTCGTTGCCGGAGCTACGTGGTCGCCTCCGCATCTGCGCCGTCCCGGACGAAGTCCCAATGCAACTGGCAAAGCTGCAGCACCGCCTGAGCGCGATCACATCGCCGTCGCCGTCGTTGCGCCTGCGCCCGACAAGCTTCTCCCCGGCGCAAGCAACCACTGTCACTTAAACCCTCGCTAGCTTCGCCCCTGGACTTATTTAAACCCCCTCAGTGCTGTGAAGAAGCACAACTTCAAGACTTAGCCAAATTCCCGGTTTTTCACTGTTTCCCTTTCTTCTCCGGCGAGCTGTTTCTGGAGCCACCGTCGCCAGAGCAAACCGTAGCCCATCTCTCCAATCCAAGTTCCCCAGTGAGTTCCCCTCCTCACCCTGTCTGTGTAGTAGCAACCAATTGCACCAGATCGATCCCCATCGCCGGTGATCACCGGGAAACCAGAAAACCCCTGTTCCCTCAATGCCATCCCTTTCAGCCTGAATTAGCTCTTGATTCTATAGAAGAACTCGATCAGTGAGCTTAGTAGAGCAAGCCTGTTGAATCAGGATCCCCATTTGCGCTCAAATTGAAGAAATCCCGATCTGGAGGTCCACCAGTTCGCCGGACCTCGTCGCCGAGCCCCTCCGGCCGATATCCAATGAAATTAACCCCTCCAGTAGCCTCCTCTTACCCCACAGATCATCCCCAAGCTTGGAATTGAGCTCATTCGCCCTGAATCAAACATCCCCGAGCTCCAGTGTCATCTTCTCCAGCGCCGGTCGCCGGAATTCGTTCCCGGCCGATTCAGCCGACACCACTTTGTCCCTTAGCTTCGCCTCACCTCCCTGAGCATTTTATTCCACTAGCTCGACACCTGGATCTTCCTAGATTGTGAGTTATGCCCTTGCCAAGCTTTTGTCCAGATCAATGTCTGTGCCGTGTCGCCACCGCAGTTCATCGCCGGATTTGGCCACCCTCCGGCCACTTTCAGCTCTTGTCCCTGTTGAGTATTTTGTTCCTGTTAGTAATGCCTACCTCCCAGACAAAGTGTTGCATCAATTGGAGTCCTGGATCAAAAGTTAAGCCATGCCCTAGTTTCTGGCCATGTCCAGCACTATGTCAGTGCATGTCAGCCACTGGCATTAGCCTTGTTTGACCCCTTCTGGTTGAGCAATTGAAATGCCACCTTGTCCCCTAGATTCCTGGAGTTGTGTTCTACATCTTTCCCTTCTATCACTTCTCCAGAAAACCATCCCAAGACTAGTTTGAAGCCATGCCAAAGTCATGAACTGAATGTCGACCCTTCGACGTTCAATCCTTTTTAGCCGTTTCTTCGACCAGAGCCCTTGTGACCTTGCCCTAACCTTTTCCCCTGCATACATGACTTATTTACTTAATAATTTCTATGGAAACTATTTTCTGTATGCTTATGGTATGTGTTTGTGTGTTGGTTGATTGCCGCAGAGTCAGAAGCGGAAGGAGCGGAAGAAGTCTTTGAAGATCCGTCTGAGTATTTAGACCCAACATCAGAAGGCAAGCCTCATTCCTTTGATCATGTCTCACCCAATATTTTCATATGAAGTATATTCACTGTTTCTTACCATGCATGTTTAGTTGAGATACAAGTTATGTTTGAATGACATGAGTAGATATTAGCTAATGAATCATGAAACCCCTTTTTGTTATTGAACCTTCTTATATATGCTTTTGTCACCCTAGGACTCATATATTGAATATCCACATTAAACTTGAAATGGTCAAATACATGAGAAGTTATGATCAAAACCGTTTTGTTAAGAAAACTGATAAAAGGGATCAGTAGTGAGGATTGGTTTGTATGGAGAGGGTGCGGTGCGCACCAGGGAATGTGAATGTTCCTCACTATTGGTTCATAAGGACAAGAACCTTGTGCTGTGTCTCTATGCGAATTGTAAACCTACCAACCACTTGCCTGGTATGGGACAGGCACAACTTAGTAGCTTTTTGGTATTCGCAGTTCCCTGCATGGTTTGACGATCTGGTTTCTCGCGTGGAAACTGGAAGGCCAAGGTTCGGCCATGAGTGATGTGAGTCAGAAAAATGATGAGAGGAAAAGGCGTAAAAGAAGGAAGGCACCCTAGACCTGATTAAGCCGTGAGCGGTTGTAATCTTAAATGGTCGTATGTCTCGCGTGGACATAGACCAAGGCTATGTGTCCTGCGGGAACATAGACCAGAGAGGCTAGGAAGTAAGGCAGTGGGGAAGACCCACAACGGTACTTGAGACTTAACTGTCTATTTACCGGGCGGGGATACTGTTAATACTGAACTGTAAAAACGTTGTGTGATCTCGGCCTTGTCACATGTGTATAAGTCACATGGAGCTGATCCGACTTGAAAGCCGAGTGAACTAGTGGATTTAAAAAGAGGTACACCTTTGCAAAGCGTAAAAGAAGTATCAGATACTCTGTACTCCCAGGTTCAGGAGTCTTTTCGTAGTGGATGTTATCCATGGGTTATAGCACAAGTAATGTTTTGGAATGTTTTCGTAATGCAGTTAACAAAGTAGTGACTCATGGGAGACCACTACATCTAATGTTTTGTTAAAAACCTGTTTAATGTTTAAAGTATCATTTAAATGACAAAAGTATTGTTTTACTGAACAAATCACTTGGAAATCTATATATCTCTATCCATATGAAACTGAAACCCCGGAATCATATATTTCACTCTCATGTAAGTACAATTGCATTAATCCCCGGAATGAGTGTTGCTGAGCACCAAGTGCTCACCCTTGCATTTATATCCAACTGTAGAAGAGGGATTCGAGGATCCCGATTCCTTCAGTTATGAGTACTCAGCTGAAGATGGAAGCGCCCCGGACGAGCCCACGTTCTAGAAGGTTTATGCACCAAGTCAAGTCAGATGTGGGAGAAGCCCCTCCAACCCCGCTGCGGATGGAAGTCAAGCTGTTTGTCATTGCTTTGTGCTTTATGTTGTGTGTTCGGTACTTGGATACCGATTCTGGTTCTGATAAACTAGTTATTTTCTTAGCAACTCTACTTAGCGCCATTTTCGGTGCTTTGGCTATGTAATATTGGCCATGTTGGCCTGATACTTGTTTAATGTTATTACTATGCTTGTGTGGTTTGGAGCTCATGTGACATCCTGCTGTGTGTAACCTACCTGGGCGGTTACCAAGGTGATCCTCAAATGGGGGTCTCACAGAAACCCCCGCGGCGACGTCCGGGACCAGGGAGCCCATGCGAGGGGAAGTCCGCTGAGGCGCGGGAGCTGCTCTGTCGACCGCCCCCGGTGCGGTAAACGCGACGCGAGGGGCGGGGCTGGCTCCCGGCGTAGGGAAAAGCCCCGGCATAACGTGGGCTCCCAGCCCCGGGAATAGGCCTGGGACGGGGTACCCCCCTGGTGCCACGAAGGGCCCTGGCATGAAGTAGCCTCCCGGCACCGGGATGGGCCCGGGTGCCGGGAAGGATCCGGACGTATATCCCGTAGGGGGAGGGAACCCCCCGGCAGGATCATATGGGGCGGACAAACTCCAGGAGGCCGGAGGGGCCGCCGGGTAACCCATAAACAGGGGCATGTTCCCCGGATACGGGTGTGACGCAGATGTGGGGGCCGGAGGCCGCGCCAACACACTGAGCAGCTCATCCATAGACCGCTGGGCGCGGAGCTGGCCCTCCACGAGAGCCTCAAGCAGGGCATCCCGGGGAGCCGGGGGAGCCGTCGGGGGGAGACTGGTCCCAGCCGAGGTCCCCGCGGTCACTGGGAACGACCTGGAGGTGGAAGCACCTAAGTTAAGAGGAAAGGAGGGAGGCGGTACCTGGGCCAGGCCGCCTCCGGGCGGAAGCGCCGGGACAGCAGTGTCCCGGACGGGCGGCGCTGGGTCTCCGAGACCCGGGTCACCGAGAAGGGTGCGAGCCCTTGTTCTTGGGGGAGCCATGGCGTCTTGTCACGAGATCCCCACAGACGGCGCCAACTGTCGTGGTATTGCGAATACCCCGGCCGGTTTTGAGAACGATCCTAGCGAAGATTACGCGGCGCGGGTTGACCGGATGACCGGTCCTCCCCCGCCGGACAAGCACAAGAGATGACACGAGGATTTATACAGGTTCAGGTCCCAGTGGGGGCCCTAGTCCTGTCGACGCGCTCCTAACCGGAGTCAGCTGGGGAGGCTCTCTCGGGGGGAGAGGCTTCCGGAGCACGCCTGTGAGTTTAGCTATTCCAATAAAAGTGATTCGATCCTTACAACAGAGGGGTACAAGGGCTATTTATAGCCCCAAAAAAAAGCAAAAAGCCTAAACTACGCCGGAAGCCACCGTCGGATTGAAGGGTAGGAACGTCCTTCTCCCGGTCAAACGTCTTGGATGCTTGACAGGTGGTCGCTGATTCCCGAGGCGCTCCTCGCGTGACCTGCACGTGACAAATCGACTCGAGACTTTACCTTTAGAAGGGCGATGAGGCCCGGGACACGCACCGGAGGCCAGGTCTCCAGACCAAAGGCTGCTCCCGGGACCGGTACCGGAGGCCAGGTCCTGGGGGCCAAAAGGCGGCGCCCGGGACGGCGCCGAAGGCCCGGTCCCGGGAGCCAAATGGCGGCGCCCGGGACGGCCCCGGAGGCCAGGTCCCGGGGGCCAAAAAGGCGACGACCGGGATGGCACCGGAGGCCAGGTCCCGGGGGCCAAAAGGCGGCGCCCGGGACGGCACCGGAGGCCACGTCCCGGGAGCCAAATGGCGGCGCCCGGGGAGGCACCGGAGGCCAGGTCCCCGTGCGAGTGGCGGCGCCGGGGACGGCACCGGAGGCCAGGTCCCGGGAGCCAACTGGCGGCGCCCGGGACGGCGCCGGAGGCCAGGTTCTGGGAGCCAAATGGCGGCGCCCGGGACGGCACCGGAGGCCAGGTCCTGGGGGCCAAAAAGGCGGCGCCCGGGGAGGCACCGGAGGCCTGGTCCCGGATGCCAGAAAGGCGGCGCCCGAGCCGGCACCAGAGGCCAGGTCCAGGGAGCCAAATGGCGGCGCCCGGGGAGGCACCGGAGTCCAGGTCCCGGGGGCCAGAAAGGCGGCGCCCGGGACGGCACCGGAGGCCAGGTCCCGGGGCGAGTGTGACGCCACTTACCTGGACTTAGTCCAGCGGAGATTTCCCCCAACATGCCACGGTGACGATTTTGGCGCGAACACGTGCGCATATGCAGGTGCAGGCGAACACGGGCACAAGTGAGGGCCGGCGGCGAAGATTGTGGCAAGACCTGGCACTGGTCGAAGGCGTGCCAGCGGTGTGGTCGAAAAGGGGCTCAACAAGAAATCTAGACTAAAATTACATAATTTGGGTTTTGGACTAATTTGTAAATCTGGCAAAATACTTAGATTAAACTGAGATTGATCACACTCCTGTGGCTTAATAAACTCAACAAGTAATTTAGCTAAGACACAAGATAGAATTTAGGTTTTCTGATCAATTTTGATTGAAAATGAAAATAGAGTATATAGCGTACTCGAATCTGGATTTTGTCGAAACTGAAATTCTGAGACTTTGGATAAGATTCTAAGATCCATACAGAAGAAGATTTTGTATTGAATAGTATTTGGGAGGTATTCCCAGAATCAGATTAAGATTCGGAGTTGATTTGTGGCTTTTAGCCTTTCCAGGCTTTTGGAAAATTCTGAAAAGGATCAATTTGCGATACTTGAGGACTGATCTGTGTCAATGTTCTAGATGATGGAATTTTGCTGCCAACTTTCTAGATTAAGGTAGTGGCATACCCTTGATCATAATCCAAAGATGATTTGTTATAGATTGGGTCAAGATTTGGTCAGGTCGGCATTCTAAATTTCAGGGTGCTTAGGGTAATTAGGATATTAAATAATTAATTCCATTTTCGAAAACAGAAAGAGACTGATAGTCCTGAGAGTTGGACATCAAATCTGATCTGGCTTCTGAAGATATTTCTACTCAAGGTAATTAGGAGGCCATATCTGGATGATCTGATCTTGATTTGGGTCTAAGGCAATGATTTTGAGATTTTTGGCTTCAGAAAAGGAATAGATTTCAGATGATTTTGCTACTTCTAAAGAGACATATGCATGCATGATTTTCCATGGAAAATGACATTTTCACCCCAAAACCATGGTGTTACACCAGCCACTTTAGATACGTCCCTCGGCCATCTACGAGTACTAGCCTGAGGACCTCCTTCAAAGGGCCCAAAGGCACATAAGGGGCTTGTACAAGCCCCTTTTCCCGGGAGCTATCGGAAGGTCCCTGGGAATATTAGATGTAGGTGCCCACCGGAGGGGGTTGTCCTCCAGGGTAGTTTTCCGTGGGAGGGTAACTCCCCGGGTTGTATCTCATCTGTGTCTTGGAATTGCTGTTCCAGGGACACCTTAACCCACTGGGGGGGGGTTGTCTCCCGGACAAATGTTTCATCAATAAAGTTATCTGAGTTTGCTTGTTCATTGAATTTGCTTGAGCTTGCTTGAACATTGTCTTCAAAATTTCTCAAAACTTACTCTCCCGTCCGGGCGCCCGGGTTATCGCCCCCCCACAACGGGGTGCGGCTTGGCGCCGCGCAGTGTGGGTAAGGAACAAAGAAGGCCCGGACGCCGATGTCGACGATTCGGACTCGGAGTCCTCAGCCGACCTTATGCAGAATTTATAACTATGAGACCTTTCAAGATGACCCTTCGGGAAGGTATGCTGAACAATAGTGAACAGGAGCACAGAGAGTTTAGACAGGTTCGGGCCCTCGATGGTGGGAGTAAAAGCCCTACGTCCTGTTGAGATTTCACTAAGTATGGTAAAAGGTTTACAAGTGGAGGAAAAAGTCCTCACAGGCGAGGATTTTTCCTGTAATAGTGTACAAAGATAAGCCAAAGAAGGCTTATTAAAATGCTATATGAGGTGTGCCATAGACTTGGCTAACTTAGATGATTTTTCTTCTTTTTTCTGATTGATGCTTCATGCCATCCTTTTATACTGTTTGAAAGGGTGCCATGTGAAGGAAACTGCATCAATCGGTTGCACGGACGGTTGGATGCGGTTTTTGGAACTGCTTTTAACCTCCACGTAGGTTAAACACGTGTTATTCATGGATAACTGTACGTGTTAACCTCCTGACGGTTGATTCTCCACGTGTAGGAATCTTCGGGATACTTAGAATATCCTGTTGTATGGGCAACCGAATAGATAGATCCCAAGTATCCTGATCGGCAGATGTCCTGACCGCGGGGTTTGGCTGACCGCGCAATATCCCGAATGTGTAGTTCGCGTATAGCCTATGAACTTCTGACCGCGCAAGGCTTACGGTCTGATCGCACAAAACCCGCGACCTGACCGCGTAAAGCTTGCGACCTCATGGTGATGCCCCTCAGAATAGCTTGAGTCCGCATCACCAGATACATGTCTGGTTCGAACTCGTCTTGAACCAAAAGTTTATTAGAAGTGACCCGGGTGTCAATCCTCGTCAGCTAGCCCCCAAATTCGGAGAAAACGAAGAGACGTGTTTATTTCGAATTTAAAAACCGTGCATTGGATTTTTAACCCGGCCCTTTAACTTCTCCACTTAGTGGCGCACTAAGTGAAAACGGTTGGTTTTTCAAGACGAGTTTTGACATTACGTGACGGGCAATGATGGCGCCGTAGAGATTTTTATCTCGAGGTAAAATTGTAAATGTCTTAACGAAACCCGAGGTGTCTGGGAGGCGAACCGTCGCCCTGGCGGCTATAAATACCAGACCCCTGGACATGTAAAAATTTACAATTTCCCTTTCACGCCTAAGTCTTTTTCTTGTTACCTGGCCTCCTTCCTTTTCACATACTCCTCCCAATGGCGGATCACGAAATCATCGAGATTGAGAGCGATGAAGGGGAAATTGTCGAACAAGGGTCTCAAACGAATGAAGTCCTGTCTCCCTTAAGGAAGAAACCCAAGGTTGACGAAGGATCTTCCAGTGGAACAAAGGTGAAAAACATAGCGAGTTTCTTTCTTCCTTCAGTTCCTTTGACCCTCCCCGTTCATGCCTCTCGGCAAGTTAGGCCTTTATCCTTAGAGAAAGATCCCTTCACATCCAATTCCCCCATCCTTTTGGGTGATCAACATCCTGGTCGGCAAGCGGTGACTATCCCTCGATCAGATGATTGCCATATTGGGTTGGCGAAGCAATCTTCTTCTGGGGAGGTTGCTCTTCCACCATATGATGATCTTCCTCCCAAGATGAGTGTATCAACGGGTTATGCACCGGGACAGGTAACAATTCTTCTCCCTTTTTGCTGATAATTTTAGTTAGTATGACTAACTTTTGCAAAATGCAGGAGGTAGGAGGCCCCAGCGATCAGCCTTCTACTGCTCCATCTCTTCCTTCCGGACAGACCCTTCTGGAAGAGAAGAATGCCCTGGAGAAGAAGACCGAGGAGATGGCCTCGAAGATTCTGCGTTTAGCAGAATGTTTTGATCGATCCCGAGAAGAGGCGCACCATTTCCGTCGAGAGAGGGACTTCGCTCAGCAACAGCGAGAACTCTCTGACTTGATTAGGGACAATAGTGCGTCTGTTGTTAGGGACGATATAGATAGACTTAGGGTAGTTGCTAGTTCCTTGGGGGTTGTCAGTGTAGATCCTGCTGACAACAATATGTCCCTTGGAGAACTTTGTAAACTTCTTTCGGAGCAAGTCGATGTTTTGATCGACTGCATCCCTTTTGTATGTAAAGAATGTAAGAAATAAAAGTTCTTTATTTCTCATGAAATATTCTCCACATCTTCTGTGCGAAAATATAGCCATGAACTTTACGTTCGCGACCATTCATACACAGGAAATTTTAGTTCTGCGATCAAAATCACTTTTAAGAAAAAAGCACCGCGACCTGCCCTGATTCCGAGATCAGTTTTAAAGCCGCGGTCAGAACTAAGGTTCGACCAGAGTTGGGACTTGGTCAGGCCGTCACTCCGATTAGGATCGAAGTTTCAGCCTAAAACATGATTTCGATAAAACCATAACCCAATTAGAAACATTCCAGTATATCAAAAATTGAGTTACATGATTTTTTCGAAAAAAAATGTTCAAAGTATAAAAAAGGAAAAATGTCCTCTGAAAAGTATTGAGAATTTTTCAGTCCTTTTACACTTTCAGTTTCCAAAACAAAGAAATCTTTTTGTTTCAGATCCGACGCCTGAGTACTTTATCGGGTCCATTAGAGACAGTATCCATTATGGGAAATGAATAAAGCATTCAATGGAACGTTTGAAACGAGCCGTTTACTCATTAATGCGTCGCCTTGGGTTTATAAAAAGCAGTAGGTAGCTTCTTGAGGAAGCCACTCAGCCGCGAAAAAACCCTTAGAATTCCCGCCGCTCAAAACCCTCACTTTCTTCAGCCTTCATCTTCCTCAAATCGCCAGCTTCCCCTTTGATTCCACACCAAAGATGGCGTCCTGGAGCAGATCCATTCATCATTCTGAGGAGAGCCTGATGGCGCTAGAGAAGGAGGAGATCCTTTCTCCGCGGCTGCTTATTAACTGGCGACCTGCGGAGAAGGACCGAGAAACCCCAACTGTCCAAGAAGGCGAGTTGGTGGTTTTTGAGGAGTATTTGCGTTGCGGGTTCCGATTCCCTGAGAGTCGGTTCCTTAAGGATATCCTTGAACATTACGGGTGGGAACTGATCAACCTCCACCCCAACGCGATGCTGATCCTTGCAGTATTCCAGCATCTCTGTGAAGCCTTCGTCGGAATATATCCCAGCGTGGATCTTTTCCGACGATTCTACTTTTCGGCGTGGTCGAAGAGCACCAACGCCGCCGGATGCATCTACTTCCGGCTGAGGGATAAAAAGGAGTATCCCTCCCCACCCCTGCGAGACTCAGTGCACGGGTGGCACCAGAAATGGTTTTACTGCACCCCTCCAACCGAGAGCGGGTTGTGGTTTGAGAACTCGCGGCCGGAGAAGCCGAGCGAGTTGGATACTCTCCCGGCGATGAACGCGGAGTTCATGAAGCATGCCGAGGTGATCCTTCACTTAGTCGAACAAGGGCTGACGGCACGTGACGTCATCCGAGACTTTGTGAAGAACCGAGTGAGCCCCCTGCGTGAAAGGGCTCATCCGGCTTGGGAGATCAAGTCCATGGCGGACACTACCCTGGACTATAACGAAGGTATTCATTTCTGACATTGAAATCCTTTTATGTCATTTTTGAAATGCATCAATTTAACTCATATCTGGGAACAGTCCTGTCCTCAGCCGAGATTGAGAGGCGGACTAACTACCTCCTCAGGGCGTACAACGCCGAGGTAGAGGGCCCCAAGGGATCGCCTTGCCCCCAAAGCTTGATTCATGCCGGCGACGACCTTAAACAGGAGTGCCGAAAGGTACACTTTCCACTTGGCCTATGTTTTGCAGGTCTCATACATGTCCAGCACTAATCAATTTCATTGGAATGAAAATAGCTCCTAGGGAGGTTCGCGGATGCGACATTCCCAAGTGAAAATGTCGGCTCTCTGAAGAAGCCGGCGGCGAAGAATGTGAAGAAGGTCTCCCAGAGACCCAGGACAAAGAGTCCTGCCCCTAAGAGGACCAAGCTGAACCCTGGGGAGGGGTCTTCATGAAGCGTTCCTCGTCCCGCAAGAAAGACTGCGGTAAGATATCGCATTCCTGCTACTTTTTCAGGCGCGACATGGAATCACTTCTTCGTCGTACAGGGAGAGGGGAGCGAGGAGGAAGAGGATGACGTTCCTCTGATGCTTCGAAGGAGGAAGATCGCGGATCTTCCATCCAGCGATGCCCCAAGCTGCCCCGCAGAAACCACAGCTGCCGAAGAGGTGGCCGTCGCTGACCCTGCGACCACCAAAGATCTTGTGGTCGCGGGTGACCTTCCAATTCCTGAAGCCCCTGAGGTTTCAGGGTCAATCATCTCTGCTTCCCTGGTCGAAGGGACGACTAAGGTAAAGGATCTTTTCGATCATTCCCTCCATGGCTCTTTCAGCACATTTGATAAGTTAATGTACATACAGGAAGGAGAGCTTCCCCCTGGGACCACTGGGGGTTCCAGGGAGGAAAATCCTCCTCCTCCGCGGACAGAGGAGGAGGTAGACGAACAAAGGCCGGCTGTGACGGTTCTAGCAACTCAAGAATCGCCAAGGCCTTCGGATGCAGCCCCACCAGTTAGCCCGGTGGCCCAGGTAAAGATCTTTCTATGTGTTTTTACCCGTTCCCTAAGAATATGCCTATAACATGACATTTCCAGGGGGGTGCTGTCTTATTTACCATAAGGAAGGCAAGAACCGGAGACGGCTCTCCTTCGCAAGGGGAATTTTCCCAGAAGTCTCAGGAACGAATGGGATTTCAAATAAGGTAAGAACTCTTACTTGACAGTAATCTTAGATAAAAGCTGCCTGACCCATTCTTCCTGTTAGGCAAAAGAAGACAGCACCTACACCTTCAACCGCCACTGGGGAGGTTGAAGCTAGGGCTGATGAGGGAGCCTCTAATGAAGAGCGCTCTACTCCCGTGGTTCAGGAAGTCGTCCGGACCGCGGGAGGTGAAACAAGTACAGGGACCGGGTCGCAACCAGTGACCTCTGGGGGTGGCGTCCAGCCGGCACTCCCATCAACTGTCCCTGTCGCAGGCACTTCCGGCGCGTTAGCAAGGATCCCTGCTAGCATGGATGATGCCGCTTTAAATAAGTTTATGAAGGTATGATCACCCTTGTTTCGGCGCTTGAATCGCCTTTAGAGCATACTTGACTCTCTTGCTTTGTATCACAGGGCTTGTCATGGGTGACGAGCCAGTCGCATGCTGCAATGGCTAGCATGGCGGCTGTTCAAAAAGATCGTGACGGCTTGCGCAAGTGAGGATCGTCATTCTTCTGTTAATATAAGTAGGCTTTAATTGTGACTGACCTGATTTTGCTGCAGAGAGGTTACATTCTTGAAGAAAGAGTTAGCCAAGATAAGGCTGAACTCAGTTACAGAGTTCAAGAAACTACGGACTGAAATCAATAAACTTCAGTCTGAGAAGGCTGGTAAGTCGATTCTCAATTTGAGAAGACTTAAAGCCGTTTCTTGTTAATAACCTCTTTTCTCTGTACAGCGCAAGCAGGTCGCATTACACAGCTCGGCCAGGACAAGATGCTTCTCGAGTCCTCGCTCAACCATACCGACCAAGCGGTCAAAGAGTTGAGCCTACTGGTCTTCGAAAAACTGAAGGCCATAGCCAACCTTTTGAATACCAACGTGGTAGAGTTGAGGAAGGATGACCCAAGTGTCAGCGATTGGGCATCACTGCTCACAACTCAAGCAGAATCACTGCTCGAATATCTCCCTGGAGATTTACGGCGACGTGAAGAGATAATCAGGACGAGAGTCCGATCAGCCGCTTCTGCCGTACTCAGCCGGGTTCGACTTCACCATGGCCCAGATGCGAATCTGAGCGCGCTGGTGGGACCGGTTGAGGTCGAGAGTGAAGAACTGCTTGACGCCGTTATTGAAGAAGTTAAGCCCTTCGTTGACAAACTCTTGGCTGAGCTGAGGATCGAATGATCCTTACATTTTGTAACCCAACAATTGTAATTACAATGCCATGTATGTAAAACTATTTTTTCAAAAGAAAGTGCATATTCACATCATAAGTTTCATACTATAAGTATATTCCTCTAGCCCCCGCCTCTGTTTTGTGAATACTGAAGCCTTAGTATTTTAAGCAGAGGGGAAAACATAAGTATGATGACCAGGGATATGCGCTTCAAGCCAATGGTCAAGATTAAAGTAACATTTTAACCTTATTGCAAACTGATAGCCACCCAGATGACCGAAGACTAGCCAGATAGTCCCGTGTGCGTTGAGAAACGGCTTATTTAGGAGTGACTTATCTGGAAGTGATCATGAGATTGACCAGTGAATCCGGTTGAAAAATGCTGTAATAACCTAACCGCCGGCGATCAGCCCCAGGTCGAATTTGTATAATTTGGGCTTAAAGAAAAACACTCATTGTATGAAAACAAGACATGCTTTTTATGAAAAGATGCTAATTGAACAGGAAAAAAGTGATTGGAATACTTACACGTAAAACTTGCGAAGTTGATCGATGTTCCAAGTATTGGACAAAATCCGACCATCCTCCATGGCTAACCGCGCAGATCCTGGCCGCGGCACTGAGACGACAGTGTATGGTCCTTCCCATTTTGGGGAGAATTTATTGCGGTTAGACTGGTCTTGAATTTTTCGTAAAACCAAGTCGCCAACGTTGAGATCACGTGGTCGCACCTTTTTACTGTGATACTTGCGTAGAGCCTGCAAGTATACCGCGGACTTAATCAGGGCGCGATCACGCCGTTCTTCCAGGAGGATGAGATCTCGCGATCGCTGTTCGGATTGGTTGACCTGTTCGAATTGATTCGTGCGAACAGATCCAATACTTACTTCCATAGGCAACACACCCTCGGCTCCATAGACCAAATGGAAGGGTGTCTCACCGGTGGCTCGACTAGAGGTAGTCCGTAGTGCCCATAGAACAGTATAGAGCTCGTCTGCCCAAGCCCCCGAGCGGGTCTTGAGGCGATCAAAAACACGTTTTTTGATGCCTTGCAATACTTGCCCATTGGCCCGTTCTACGGCACCATTGCTTTGTGGATGTGCCACGGAAGCAAAGCACACCTTGGTCCCAATCTGATCGCAGTAGTCTAGGAAAAGACCGCTAGCGAACTGAGAACCGTTGTCTGTGATTAGACGGTTTGGAACACCAAATCGTGCCACAACGTTCTTGTGAAAGAACTTTTGTGCGGCTGATGCAGTAATATTTCGTACTGGTTCGGCCTCAATCCACTTTGTGAACGTGTCAATGGCTACGAACAGAAACTTGTACCCATTGACCGCTTGTGGCATAGGACCGACGATGTCCATTCCCCAGATCGCGAAGGGCCATGCGAGAGGAATAGTTTGCAATGCATAAGCAGGTTGATGAACCTGTCTTGCATGAAACTGACACTGTGGACACATCTTGACCATAAGCTTGGCATCATCGAGTGCCGAAGGCCAGTAGAATCCCTGTCGAAAAACTTTTTCGACCAGTGTTCGGTATGACGCGTGTGCACCGCATACACCGTCATGTATCTCTTTCAGGAGGGATTTTCCTTCCTCCTGAGATATGCAGCGCATGAATACTCCTTCAGTACCCTTTCTGTACATAACCCCATCTATGAGTTTGTACAGACGCGCCTTTCGAATTAACCGATCGCTTTTGGTTTCGTCCTCGGGTAGGGTCCCATGTTCAAGATAGACCCTCAATGGATGAGTCCAATTTTGTTCCTGACCGAGGTTGGCAACGAAGGCTATTGCCGGATCATCCTCGACCGAAGTCATGATCGAAGGATGGTCCAAGTGTTCAATGAACACTCCTGCCGGAGCGGATGAGCGTGAGGATCCAATTTTGGATAATTGGTCTGCGAGAATATTGTCCTTTCGCGGGATGTATTGGACTTCGAAGTGACTGAAGTGTTTTTCCAATCTCCTCACTTCCCCCAGGTAATGAGCCATTGTCTCATCGGAGGTGCTGTACTCCTTGTTTACCTGGTTTACGACCAGCTGTGAGTCCCCCCTCACCACTAATCGACGGACTCCGAGGAATTTTGCTGCCCGGAGCCCTGCAAGAAGACCTTCATACTCTGCTGCATTGTTGGTTGCAACAAAGTGTAGTTGAATGACATACTTAAGCTGTTCGCCCTGAGGCGTGACTAAGACCACTCCAGCCCCCGAGTGTTGAAAACTACGGGAGCCGTCAAAGTACATTGTCCAATAATCGGGGCACTCCAGTTCCTTTGCCAACTGCACGGGTGGCTCAGGGTTGGTCCATTCGACCACAAAGTCGGCCAAAACCTGAGACTTAACCGCCGTGCGAGGGGTGAAATGGATCTCGAAGGCACCGAATTCGACCGCCCATTTGGCGATTCGACCAGATTTTTCTGGATTTCGGACAATATCCCCTAAAGGAAAAGAGGAGGGTACTGTGATCTTGTGTGCTTGAAAGTAATGTCGTAGCTTACGGGAAGCCATCAGTAGGGCGTAAAGTATCTTCTGGACCTCAGGGTAGCGCTCCTTAGGACCATGAAGTACTTCGCTCACATAGTAGACGGGTCTGTGCACTCCTTCCCTTTCCGCGATCAGAACTGCGCTGACCGCGTGTGGGGTGGCCGCCAAATACAGAAGCAATGGTTCTTCCTTTTCAGGAGACACCAATACCGGCGGACTGGAAAGATATGTTTTTACCTCCTGAAACGCTTTCTCGGCCTTGTCGGACCATGTGAAGTTATGATGTTTCCGCAAGGCTTTAAAGAAAGGTAGTCCCCTTTCGCCTAATCGAGATATAAAGTGACTTAAAGCCGCCATGCGACCAGCCAGGCGTTGAACATCCTTCATGGTCGAGGGCGACCTCATTTGTTCAATAGCTCTGATTTTCTCAGGATTAACTTCAATGCCCCTGGAACACACAAGAAAACCAAGAAGCTTTCCTGAAGAAACCCCGAAAGAACATTTCTCCGGGTTCAATTTTATTCCAAAGCGATTCAAGTTACAGAAGGTTTCAGCAAGATGGTCCAAATGAGACAATCTTTTGGTGCTCTTTACAACCAAGTCGTCTACATATGCTTCGAGATTACGCCCTATCTGGGAAAGAAAGGTCTTTTGCATCAAGCGCTGGTACGTGGAACCTGCGTTCTTGAGACCGAACGGCATTCTGACGTAGCAGTATGTGCCGAACGGGGTGATGAAGGCAGTTTTCTCTTCATCGTCTTCTGCCATGCTAATTTGATGATATCCTGAGTAGGCATCCAGAAAACTCATCAGTTCGCAACCCGCAGTGGAGTCAACCAGCTGGTCGATGCGGGGAAGGGGAAAGTCGTCCTTCGGACAGGCACTGTTGAGGCTAGTTTAGTCGATGCACATGCGCCACTTGCCATTTGACTTGCGGACCATGACCGGATTGGCGAGCCAGTCCGGGTGATTCACTTCGCGGATAAACCCGGCTTGTAAGAGTTTGTCTAACTCTTCTCGGATGGCTTCCTGTCGGTCGGTGGCAAAACGCCTGAGCTTTTGCTTTATTGGTCGTTGTCCAGGTCGAATTGCTAACCTGTGCTCAATTACTTCCCTTGGGACACCGGGCATGTCGGACGGTTTCCACGCAAACACATCTGCGTTAGCCCGGAGGAAAGCAACGAGGTCGAGTTCCTATTTTGTCATCCAGGGCTGACCCAACCCGAATTGTCTTGGATGGGTCATCTGGGTACAAAGGAACTTGTTTGAGTTTCTCATCTGGTCGAGGAGCAGCCCTGATCGCATCGGTGGCGACAGTGGCGACCTGAGCGTCCCGGAGGGGAAGTTGATCGACCATCTCCAAAGATAGCCGGTCGCACGTGAGCGCCACGTTGCGACTACCTCGGACCGAAATGACACCTTTGGGGCCAGGCAATTTCCCACACTGATAAGCATAGTGCGTTGCCATCATGAACTTAGCAAGAGTCGGCCTGCCAAAGATTGCATTATAAGCTGAATCACAATCGATTACATCGAAAGTAACCAATTCTGTTCGAAAGTTATCTGGTTCTCCCAGAGTGACCGGGAGGACCACTTGTCCCAATGGCATCATGGAGGGGCCTGGGATTATCCCATAAAACGGATGGATTATGGGCTTGATCTTTGAACGAGGAATTTGCATCTCGTCGAGAGTCTTGACCAATAAAAGATCAAGGGAACTTCCCCCATCGATCAGGACCCTTTCGACTCTCGCGTTACTGATGATTGGGGTAATAACCAGAGGTAACCTCAATGGTCGAGTTAGCCCCACAGGACAGTCAGCGCGATCGAACGTCAAAGGCATATCCGACCAACGGGGATATTGAGGTTCACCAAGGGATGTCTCCGTTTGGTTAACCTCTCGGCAAAAGGTTTTAAACTGCCTTTTGGAAACGAAAGAGGAGGAACCTCCGAAAATGACATTAACATGATTTTGAGGTACCTGGTAAGCCATTTCTTCGTCTCCATCGACGTCTCTAACTCCGCACGCCTGCTCTTTAGGCGGTAAGGTCGGCATTGGCCCAGCTCCTTGGTAGAAATCATCCAGTTGTTTCAACCAACTCCTGCAGTTTTTGAGATCGTGGCCTGCGGAATTGTGGAGTGGACACCACCTTTTGCCCTCCTGCGGATTAGTTGATTTTTCTGGCTGGTCGGAATCCCGGCCACCAGAAGCAGTTTTACTTTTAAAAGAAGACTTATTACCTTTGGTCGAAGGTGGTTTCTCCGCGACCGCGACCTCACGGTACTGTCCAGAGCGGTTCCTCTTCGACTTTTTTGACTTCCCGCCCGGTGAAGACTCCGGCTTTTTGCTTGAATCTTCTTTCTTGGCGTCCTTGAAGCCTGGTTGGGGCGGTAGGTCCCCCTTGTCAACCATTCGGTTCCATTCGACTGCCTCGGCTGCATCGGAGTATCGATTAGCCATATCGAACAGATCGGCCACTGATCGAGGAGGGTGGATGAGCAAGTCTTCAGTGAATCTCCGGTATCGAACGGCATGCTTAAATGCCCTAATTATGGAGCCATCAGATATGTTCGGGATGGTATTTCTTACCCTGACAAACCTCTTGACAAACTGCCGAAGCGTTTCAGTCGAAGTTTGCCGCAATCTATGCAAGTCGTCCTCCTTACCCGGCTTTTGGTAACAGTTTTGGAAATTGCTGAGGATGGCATCGCATAGCATTTCCCAATTGTAGATAGAACCCTCAGGCTGATTGAACAACCAGGTTCTAGCCGGTCCTACGAGGACTGTTGGCAGGTAGTTAGCCATGACCTTGTCATCGCCTCCTGCTGCTTGGATGGCAGTAATATAGATCTGAAGAAACTCGGATGGGTTCTGAGTTCCATCAAACCTCTCAATGGCCCCTGGTCGAAACTTATCGGGCCAAACGACTGCTCGTAGGCCAGGTGAGAAAGCTTTGCAACCAACGTAAGGACCGTGAACCGTCCTGCGACTTTCGGTCGGGTTTCGAGCAAACTCACTTAATGGCGAGGTTACTCGGGGTCCCAAACGAGAATGAACGGGAACTCGATCCCTACTACGAGAGTCCTGCATTCGCCGATATTTGTCCTGTCGGGACGGTATAGGCGGCGGGTAATTCCGTCGGCCAGAGCCAGAATGAGGACCATCTCGTTCACGGGAATGTGTCACTGAGCGGGAAGAGGCTGTCGGGGTCACCTCGGATGCGACCTCATCCAGTCTTTCCGCCAGGATCCTAAAAAAGGCCGGTCTCTGCGCATCCGTGACCGTAGGAGGAAAATTGCGCATGACTTCCGCGATAGATCGCAGTCGACCATGGGTACTTCTCCTAGGGGCACCAGGTGTTACTGTTTCTTCATCCACTGGGAAATGCTCCGGTGGCAAAGGAGTCTGGTCACGTCTACGACCACGCGACCGTCGAGAAGAACTCGGGGCAGCATCGTAACGAGCCTGCGCATCTTGAAGAGCCTCTAGGGCAGTTCTGCGTAGTTCGTTGTTTTGTTGCTCGAGATCTTGCTCCTCCTTCTGTTTGCGATCTTGTTCTTCCCTGGCAGCCTGTTGATCGGGAGTTTCTTCCGACAACGCAGCAAATTGCCTAGGGAGAGAGGTCGCCGATGGGGACAACATCTCGGTTTGTTCCGAATCGGATTCGAAATCAAAGAGACGGTGGAGGTTATCAGGGTCGAACCTTCCTGGGCTAATTTCAGGGTTACCATCATATTTTCCCTCAGCGGGATCGTATGACGGGCCGGACTCATCACCTAGCACATTAAGAACCTCTGTGGGTTCTGACCTTGTGCCAGTTACCTCCTGGTCGATTAACATGACTTGGGGAGATGATTCAGCCTGGGGAAGATTCTGGCCTTCGACCTCTTCCATCGGAACAGGATCGCTTGGAGAAGGCATTGGTATATGGGCATAATCCTCGAGATCGAAATCATTCTCGGAATCATATGCTCCAGCCATGTTTCGGCGAACCTCCGAATTTCAATTAAGACGCCTTGAGAAAGGCCCCACGGTGGGCGCCAGCTGTCGACGATTCGGACTCGGAGTCCTCAGCCGAACTTATGCAGAATTTATAACTATGAGACCTTTCAAGATGACCCTTCAGGAAGGTATGCTGAACAATAGTGAACAGGAGCACAGAGAGTTTAGACAGGTTCGGGCCCTCGATGGTGGGAGTAAAAGCCCTACGTCCTGTTGAGATTTCACTAAGTATGGTAAAAGGTTTACAAGTGGAGGAAAAAGTCCTCACAGGCGAGGATTTTTCCTGTAATAGTGTACAAAGATAAGCCAAAGAAGGCCTATTAAAATGCTATATGAGGTGTGCCGTAGACTTGGCTAACTTAGATGATTTTTCTTCTTTTTTCTGATTGATGCTTCATGCCATCCTTTTATACTGTTTGAAAGGGTGCCATGTGAAGGAAACTGCATCAATCGGTTGCACGGACGGTTGGATGCGGTTTTTGGAACTGCTTTTAACCTCCACGTAGGTTAAACACGTGTTATTCATGGATAACTGTACGTGTTAACCTCCTGACGGTTGATTCGCCATGTGTAGGAATCTTCGGGATACTTAGAATATCCTGTTGTATGGGCAACCGAATAGATAGATCCCAAGTATCCTGATCGGCAGATGTCCTGACCGCGGGGTTTGGCTGACCGCGCAATATCCCGAATGTGTAGTTCGCGTATAGCCTATGAACTTCTGACCGCGCAAGGCTTACGGTCTGATCGCACAAAACCCGCGACCTGATCGCGTAAAGCTTGCGACCTCATGGTGATGCCCCTCAGAATAGCTTGAGTCCGCATCACCAGATACATGTCTGGTTCGAACTCATCTTGAACCAAAAGTTTATTAGAAGTGACCCTGGTGTCAATCCTCGTCAGCCGATAACTACCGGGGTCTCCTAGGCCCCGGTCTAAAATGGACAAGGGGAGAGATACACAAGGCCACCATGAGAATAGGAGCCGAGCGAAAGTTCCGGAGACCCAGTAAGAAATTTCCCCGGTCGCCATGACGACGGGGAGCTGGTAAAGAATTTCCCGGTCGAAAAATTCCAAAGGTAACCGAGAATTCCGAAAACCAAGAATCCCGTCACCCACAGAGTGGGAGACTCGCTCCCGGAGGAGGATGAGCCGGTGACCCATAAAGGGATAAGGCCCCTCCTGGAGGAGGGTTCCGTGACCCGGCAGCGGGTGTGGAGTATTTGAGGGGGGACAAGTCTCTCAAAGTGACGCACTACCACAGTTCATGAGAACTGGGTTGCCGCTTACCCCCTTAGTCCACAATGGGTTACAGTAAGCCGCCCTACAGGAGCGGGGCTCCCATCGTAGGGACTTCTAGGCTGTGATAGCCTACATCCTCACGGAGAGGGCATCGCCTCAGGGGCGGAGAGATAAACATCTGCAAAAATACCAGATTTGGACAAAAAACCGTTTGTATTGACAAAGATGAAATACAAAGCCTCCCCCTGCAAAATCACGACGGGGGAGGGAACAGTGAGTACAGTGCCTCCCCCTACGAAGTCGCGACGGGGGAGGGAGTAAGCTCGGAGGGTAGATGTAGAACTTGCGGAGCAAGTGTACGTTCCAGGTATGCTTCAACTCCTGGTCTTCGAGGTTGGAGAGCTTATAAGCCACCGAGCCCAGGACCGTAGAGATCCTGTATGGGCCTTCCCACTTGGAGGAGAGTTTGCCTTGGGCTTGGGGGTCAGTCACGTGCTTGAGAACCAGGTCCCCAAGGCGGAAAGCTCTCTCGCGGACGCACTGATTGTATGCACGCATCATTTCGCACTCGTAGATGGCATGGTGGAGGAGCGCTCGGTCGCGCTCTTCTTCGACGAGGTCAACCTCCAACCGCTGGTTTTCTTCGTTTGTTTGGTATGCTACGGTCGTAGCTCCATCTAGGAGCTTGACCTGCAGTGACCGAAAACAAATCTCCGAGGGGAGTACTGCTTTAGCCCCGTACACGAGCGAGAAGGGCGTGCACCCTATTGCCCGGCTCGGGGTCATGCGCATGGAACAGAGGATGCTCAAAAGCTCCTCCGCCCACGCACCCCACCTGGAGGCGGTTTGCTTGAGTCACTGGTGTAATCCTTGTAGGATCACGCCGTTGACTCTTTCGAGGGCCCCGTTGCTCTGAGGATGACCTACGAAGGCGAAGTGGAGGGTAGCCCCCAAGCCTTCGCCGAACTCCCGGAAGTATGCTGAGTTGAATTGGGTCCCATTGGTGGTGATTTCTTGGGGGACCCCAAAGTGACACACGATGTTCTTCCAGACGAACCACTGTACCACACGGGAGGTGATGCTGGCCGAGGGCTCAGCCTCCACCCACTTGGAGAAATAGTCCACAGCAACCACCGCATACTTGTAGCCCCCGGGTGCTGGGGGGAAAGGACCAAGGAGGTCAATCCCCTAGCGCGCGAAGGGCCAAGTTATAGGGATGGTCTGCAGCGTCGCAGAGGGTAGCGTTGTGCCCTTTGTCATTTTCTGGCAGGCCTGAGAAGCGGAGACAAGGTCTTGCGCGTCGTATACCATAGTAGGCCAATAAAAACTTTGGCGGAGAACCTTCGCCGCGACTGCACACAGGGCCAGCTGAGACCCACAACTCCCCGAGTGAATGTCCTCGAGGAGCTGGAGTCCTTCTGCCCGCGGGAGGCAACGGAGCAGGGCGGAAGCCCCCCACTTGTAGAGCTTTCCCTCCAGCAGGAGATACGCCCGTGGCTTGGCCCGAACAATCTCGGAAACCTCTAGGTCGCAGGACTCGGGGTCCACACCAGGAGGGGTGACTGAGGGCTTCGCGATGATCTCAAGGAAGGCGCCCCCGAGAAGAGGTTCCCGGGCGATGGCTGCCCAGGCCAGGGCGTTGGCGCGGTCATTATCCCTTTGGGGGATATGCCGGGTTTCCAAGCCTTCGAAGTACTTCTCCATCCAACGCAGCTCCCCCAAGTAGAGACTCAGGTTTGCGTCATGGCACAAGTAGGACTTGTCCATTTGGCAAACCATGAGCTGGGAGTCTCCTTTGACCTGGAGGCAACAGATCCCCAGGGAGTGCGCGAGGCGCTACCCCAGGAGCAGGGCCTCTTACTCGGCGACATTGTTCGTAGCTGGGAACTCAAGCCTCGCCTCATACTCCAGCGTCCTTCCCTCAGGGCTCTGAAGAACTACCCCTGAGCGGGCCCCGGCGAGACACAAGGAGCCATCGAACATGAGCATCCAATGGTCATTGCGCTGAGGCGGCTCGGCGAGAATCTCCCCCTCCGTCCCAGAGGCAGGAGTCCATTCCGCCACGAAGTCAGCAAGGACTTGTGATTTGATGGCGGAACGGCCCGTGAGGGAGAGGGAGAAGGGAGTAAGCTCGGCTCCCCACTTCCCAATCTGGCCGGTGGCCTCCTTGTTCCGCAGCACCTCCCCCAAGGGGAGAGATGATGGGACCATGATGGGGTGCCCCAGGAAATAGTGGTGGAGTTTCCGAGACCCCATGAGGAGGGCATAACAAATCTTCTCCACCTCCGTGTACCGCGTCCTAGCCCCTTGGAGGCTTCACTCACGTAGTACACGGGGTGCTGTTGCCCTTCCTGCTCCTTCACCAACACCACGCTTACAGTGATCGGGGTCGCGGAGAGGTAAAGGATCAGGGGCTCTTCCGGAGATGGGTTCACGAGCATTGGAGGGCTCAGGAGGTACTTCCTTCAGATTGTCGAAGGCCACCCGGGCCTCAGGAGCCCACTTGAACCCCTCGATGCCCCAGAGGATTTTGAACAACTGGAGGCCGCGTTCCCCCAACCGCGATACGAAGCGGCTTAGCGCAGCCAAGCGGCCAATAAGTCGTTGTACGTCTTTCACGGAGTGCGGTGGGGGCATGTCTAACAAGGCCCGAATTTTTTCTGGGTTGGCCTCAATGCGCCGCTAGTACACTTGGAAGCCAAGAAGCTTCCCCCCGCATACGCCAAAGGCACACTTTTCCGGGTTGAGTTTCAAACCGTACTCATTGAGGTTGCGGAAGGTCTCCGCCAAGTCGTCGACGTGGGTGGCCGCACGGAGGCTTTTGACGACCGCATCGTCAACGTAGACTTCTACGTTGCACCTAATCTGGTCCTTGAGGACCAGTGACATGAAGCGCTGGAAGGTTGCTCCAACATTCTTCAGCCCAAAGGGCATATGGACGTAGCAAAATGTGTCGAGCGGAGTTATAAAACTCCTCTTTTCCTCGTCCTCCCTAGCCATCCGGACTTGATGATAGCCCGAATACGCGTCGAGGAAACTCATCAGGTCGCACCCCGCAGTCGAGTCGACTAGCTGGTCGATCCATGGGATTGGGAAGTTGTCTTTTGGGAAAGCTCGGTTAAGGCCAGTGAAGCCACGCACATCCTCCACTTGCTGCTCGACTTCTTCATGAGGACAGGGTTCGCTAGCCATTCGGGTGCAGGACCTACTGAACGAACCCCGCCTCCCAGAGCTTGGCGACCTCGACCCTGATGGCCTCCTGGCGCTCAAGGGAGAGCTTCTTCAGCTTCTACTTGGCCGGGGGGTGGTCGGGAGCTGCAGTGAGCCTGTGCTCGATAACATCCTGAGCGACGCCCCGCATGTCCGCGGGCTTCCATGCAAAAATGTCAGAGTTTTTGCAGAGGAAGGCCGTGAGCTGCTCCGCATGCTCCTCGGAGAGATCTGCCCCGATCTTGACGATCTTTTCCCCATCTTCTAGGGACAGCTAGACGTTCTGGAGACCGCCCTCCGGGTGTGGTTTCGAGGGAAACTTCCCGGAGGGAACAACCGGGGTGTCCAAGGCCGGGGGGGCTCTCTCCCCAGCAGTCTTGATTAGGTTAACGCTCCCGATCGACGCGGTGGCACAATCACAGAGAGCATGGGCCACGTCCCGGTCGCCTCGGGTGGTGATCACGCCGCAAGGCCCAGGGATATTCACATAGAGATAGCTCTGGTGGATCGCCGTCCCCAGGCGGTTGATCGTGGTCCTCCCCACAATTGCGTAGTACGAGGAGGGGAGGTCCACTACGTCTAACCAGACCATCTCCATCCGGTAGTTTTCTGGGGCGCCGAAGGTCATGGGGAGGTCCACCTTCCCCATCGGGTAGATGGTCTTCCCCAGGATGAAGCCATGCAATGGCCCGGTTGCGGGCTACAGCAGCTTTTCGTCGACCTGCATTTCCCTGAATGCCTTCAGGTACAGGATGTCGATGAAACTTCTGCCATCGATGAGTATACACACCAGCTGGCAGTTGTAGATGGTGGCGGAGACGATGAGCGCGTTGTCATGGGGGAAGCAAACCCCACACGCGTCTTCTGCTATGAAGGTGAGGGGGACGTCCGACAACTTCAGTGGCCGGGCGTGTGTAGCACCCCGACACCCTTTACCTCCCACGTGTACTCCTTACACTGGTGCTTGGACGTCCCGCCCCAAGGTGGATCCCCCCGTTATGACGTTTACATGCCTTTGGGAGGTTTGGAAGGGGAGCTCTTCGGCTGAGCCCTTTTCCTGAGCTTGTCTCTGTTGCTCCCCGGTGGGAGCAGGGAGAGCCAGCAAAGCCGGTGGTGGGGGCAAGGAGGCAGGGCTCCCCCTGCCCACGCTGGTCGAGGAAGGCGGCGAAGTGTTGCAGAAGTTGGTGGCATTCCCAGGTAGCGTGGGTATTGGACTTGTGGAAGGCACACCACAAGTTGGTTGTGCCCTCCTTGCCTCCCGTCGGGGGGCCTTCCCGGCCACGGGATGACTGTCCCCCCCATGGCCATTCGGCTTGGGGAAGGGGTGGTTGCCCTTGTGGCCGTCACGCGAGCCCCCTTTGCCCTGGAGGACAAAAGTGTCCCGAGGCCGTGGCTCGTTGCGGTTGCCCCTCTTGGGAAGCTTGTTGAGGGGGTCCCTGGCCTCCCAATTAGCGGGGGCAAGAGGCCCCTGATTCTTCTTCCAGAGGTCATCTTCCTTTGCCTGAGCATACCTCTCGAGCACGATGAAGAGCTCATCGACGGAGGAGGGACAGCTCCGGGAGAGTCTCTGATGGAGCTCCCCGGGGAGGATTCCGTTCTTGCATGCCTCGATGACTGTGGAGTCGGGGACGTGAGCCACTTTGCTCTTGACTTCAGCAAAGCACTTGAAGAAGCTATGGATGGTCTCTCCCGTCCTTTGTCGGATGGTGTAGAGCTGTGACAAGTCCAGGGAATGCACGTAGTTCCCCTGGAAGTTCGCGCAGAACTAGTGCTTGAGCTGTGCGAAGGACTTGATGGAACCGGCCCTCAGGTTGTAGAACCATGAGCAGGCGATTCCAGTGAGGTAGAGTGGGAATACGTTGCACTGCACCGTCTCGTCCCCCCCAGCCACTGAGATGGCCGTGGAGTACACCTACACAAACTAGTAAGGGTCGGCCCCACTGTTGTAGTGTTCGATGTGTGGCGGGCGGTAAGGTTGCGGCCAGCAGATGCATCGGAGGTGGCGACACAGCAGCTGGTTGGCCCCCTTAACCTCCCGAGGAGAGTCCCGGTCGCTGTCCCCTTTGACGGGGGACGCGCGCTCGTTGTCAGAGTCGGGGAGGGGTCCCAGTGGTCCACCGGCGCGACGGTAGCGTCTCTTCTCCTCGAGCTTAGTCGAGCTAACCTCCTGGATGTCTGGGTACCCTCCGGAGGTGGCAATGGCCTCATCGATCGACCTCTTCCAGGTCGGGCCTGGAGCATAGCTCGCCGCGACCGCGAGCTGGGGGGGAGTTCCGATTGGTAGGGGGAGGGAGCCCCCCAGATCTCACGCTACACCTTCGCTCGACCTCCACCCAGGTGAAGCAAGTCTGATCCGCTGGGGGAGCCCATAAGGGCGGTCCCAGGGGAGGGAACTGATGCGCGTGGGTCACCGGCCTGGAGGACGCCACCGGCAAGTGGGATGGGCCCAGTGCTGGGCGAACGTCTGGGGCGGGGACGGGAGCCTCCGGAACAACCTCTGGCTCTGGCGTCGGTGCGGTCCTGGGTGTTGACTCGGGGAAACCCCCAGACACCTGGGCGGCCACGGGCGCGGGGAAGGCTCCCAGCTCGGGGGGGGGGGGGGGACCAGGCGTGGGGAGAGTTCCCGGCGCAACAGCGACTACCTGCGGGGGTTCCGGGCCCGGTGCCAGATAACCCCCGAGAATGGGGAAGGTTCCGGGCACGGGCCGGCTATGGGACCCTCATTTGAGGAATCTGGTAGCAAACGCACAGGTGGGTTGCACACAGCTCACAACAACAAAATGCATTATATTACAATGCAAATATTTAAAACAAGTACCGAGTCACAAGGACCAATATTACAATATCATGGCGCCAAAGATGACGCAATTTAAAGTTGATACAAAATTAAGGAGTTTTCTTTGGCACAAAGATCAGCACAAAAATAAAACAACAACAAGTGATATGACTACGATGGTTTTCATCTTCATTGGCAGCGGTGTTGCTTGGGCTTCCTCCACATCGGACTCCACTTGGTGAGTGACCCTCTAGTAAGCTGAATCTTCTGGGATGGCTCCTTCTTCCTCATTGGGTTCAAGGCCGTAGGAGTCAGGATCAACGAATCTTTCCTCTAAATTTGATTGCAAAAGCAAGGGTGAGCACGTTGTCCACACGGTGCTCAACAAGTCTCAATTTAAGAATGCAGGTATATAGATGAGGGGAATTTCCAAGAGATGGGCTCTTTGGTTTATAGATAAGGATAGGATAGATTTTCACTCTAAAGTTTTGAGGAAAGGTTTTGATTTTAAAGAGCGAGACGTTAAAATCCTAAACTAGATTTTTAGAAGATGTTATCCGTGGCGGTCTTCCATGAGTCACCACTTTTATCAATGTTACAAAAATCTACTTGTGGTGCATCGACGTTGATAGAATCCACCACGCACAGACTCCATAACCTGGGAGCTCAGAGTATCCGATACTTTTTGAAGCTTTCCAAATGTGTACATTAATCCACCGATCACTCAGCTTTCAAGTCGGTACCTCTCCATGCGACTTTTACGCATTTGACAAGGCCGAGATCACACAACAGTTTGCAATCCTAGCATTAACAATTCCCTGCCCGGTAAATAGACATTTCAATCCTCATTACCGTTGTGGGTACTCCCCACAGCCTATTCTACCTAGCCTTGGCCTATGGTCCCGCGAGACACATAGCCTGTGGATTCAGCTGTGCACGACTCCGAATCCAGGCATAGGGCGCCTTCCTTCTTAACTCCTGATTCACTCATTAGCTCACACCACTCGTGGCCCTCTGTGGCCCACCAGTTTCCTCTCGAGAAACCAGACCGACAACCATTGCAGGGAAAAGCTAATACTGCGAAAACTACTATGTTGCACCAATCCAATACCGAGCAAGTGGTTAGTACATTTTTCATGCCGCATAGAAGTACAACACAAGGTTCTTGTCCTTATGAATCTTTAGTGGGGAGCCATTCACATTCCCGATGCGCACACAGCACCAATTATTCAAATCATCCTCACTATTGATTCTAATCACATTTTCTTTCACAAAAGAGGTTTTAAGCACATTTTTCATACACATGACCATTTAGCACTCAACACACACATTTAAGCATAAGCATAGCCTATGCATGATATTCTAGGGTGACAAGGGTGCATGAGAGGCTTTACAAGGCATGAGGTCATATCTATTCATATTCTTCCAACATAGCACTTAATTGAACATACAGCATGCATATACTTAAACAGTAAATAACCTAATTTGCACAAATACTAGGAGAGACATGATCAAGGGGTAGAGACATGCCTTGCAATGTGGGGTCTGACTGCTCTAAGAGATCTTTGAAGACTTCTGCTGCCTCTTCTACTTCTTGCTCTACTCTCGCACACAAAACACAATACGACACATAAGCATACAGAAATTATATGTATATAACATATAGACATGCATGCAAGCGAGATGATCTGGTTGGGAATGATCTTGAGAGGGAGAAGACGCTCGGTGTTTGGCTAAGAGCACAAGGGTTTGGCTCGGGCATAGCGAATGTCTGCTGGCCGACATTCGGTTCGCGGCCTAACAATGTCAGTGAGTGGCATTGGGTTAATCTGGGGTTCTCAAAAAGTCAAAACAAGATTAAACTAGGGCATTAGGTGCCAAACACAGTGAGGGCGCTGAATTTTTTTTGAATGGAAGGCAGTAGGCAAGAAGCCTACTACTAGAATATATATATATATATATATATATATATATATAAAGGTAAAGTAATAAAAGGTTACAATAGTCCAAAGAAAAAACAGATTACATAAGATTCAACCGAGAAAGGATTTGAATTCTAATTATTTTTGGGACTCTTTGAGCCAAAAGAAACAAATCATCCCTAAAGGCCAATTTCCAATTCAAAAAACTAGGAGACTGAGATTGGAAAATTTTCTTGTTTGTAATCTTCCAGATGTTCCATATGGCAATAATAATGATCTCCAAGAAAAAATCCTTAAAGGGAACAGTATAATCTGAAAAATTTCCAATAATGTCCAAAAGAGAGGAGTTCCCCGTCCAGTTCACCATCCAGTTTATTCCAATGAAAGACCAACATTGTTTAGCAAAACCACATTTAAAAAAGATATGAGTTTGAGTTTCAATACATCCCTCCGCATAATTCACAGTCCAAAGAAGGAATAACCAAGTTCCTCCTAATTAACCTCTCTCTAGTATTCAAGCATTTCCAAAGGAAGATCCAGAAAAAGACTTTGAGTTTTATAGAACAACGATTCTTCCAACAGTCTTTAAAAATGGGATGAATAGGACAAACACCCATCAAACTTCTATAAACCTTGCTTGTTCGAAAAGACAAGGAGCTGTTAGAGACCATGAACCAACCATCATTTGAATGATAATTTTCCACATGACTCTGTTGAAGCAAGAGCATTTGCTGAAATTGAGAGAAAGCCAATTCAGATAGGGGGAGATGAAAACAATCAACATCCAAGTTTAAATTCCAAAAATCCTGAACTTTGAAATTTCTGGAAGAGAAAGAGTATAACTCCAGCCATTTGTGAAATAGAATTTCTGAGCTCCAAAAATCATTCCAGAAATCACAGGTATCTCCTTTCCCCAAAGAGCAAGAAAAGAGACCTTTAAAAATGACCAAAAGAAAATGTCTTTCCACCAAAAGGATCCAATCATTTGAGAATCTGGAAGCAAATTTTGAAAGTAGTAAGCATTCCAAAGAAGCTGAACCCAAGGAGCTGAATCCTTATTACAAAATTTAAACAGAAATTTCAGAAGAAGATCCATATTCTGAGATCTCAAGTAAATAACTCCAAGACCACCATTCTTCTTAGGTCTATAAATTTTGTCCCAAGCAATCAGATAGTGACCTCCCAAACAACTAGAATGACCTTTCCATAAAAAAGCTCTCCTGATCTTGTCAATTTTATTGATGAAAGAAAAAGGGATTCTTAGGGTTGTTATTAGGAAGATAGGTAGGGAAGAAAGCACCGAATTAATTAGAGTTAACCTTCCTCCTAATGAAAGGAAGGAGAATTTCCATCCAGATAATCTCCTATCTATACGTTCAACGACCCTGTCGAAATATTCAACCCTTGGCTTAACCCCTCCAAGCGGAAGACCCAAGTAATTAAATGGGAAGAAACCAATTTGACATTGAAGAATTCTGGCAAGATTCCTAATCAAATCTTCAGAGCAATTGATCAAAATTAAAAATGATTTTAGAAAGTTAACTCTTAAACCAGTAGAGATGGCAAAAGAATTAAGGATAGCTTTAAGCAGAAATAATTCCTTAGCATCAGCTTTGACCATAATGAGGGTGTCATCAGCATACTGAATAATGGGGAAGTCCTCATTTCCCACGACTGACACCGGAAGGCTAAGAAGACCCAAGTTTTTAGCCCGGTTCAAAACATATTGTAAAAGATCAGCAACTATGACGAACAACAGTAGAGAAAGAGGATCACCTTGATGGACACCTCTTCTACAAATTATTTTCTTGCTGGGAGCTCCATTTAACAGAATTTTGAAAGATCCAGAATTCAAAATGAGACGAATCCAATTTAACCATCCATCACCAAAACCTTTAGACTTTAACACCTCCAGAATAGCTTCATGTTCAATCAAATCAAAAGCTTTTTCAAAATCAAGTTTCAAGAGGACAGACTTTCTCTGAGAGGTCTTACAAATATGAACATATTCATATGCCCAAGCTGCACAATCCTGAATGGTTTTGGACTTAATAAAACCATATTGATTATGATGTACAATCAGAGGAATAACTGATTGAAGGCGATTGGCAAGAATCTTGGTAATGATCTTCAAAGAGCTATTCAACAAAGAAATAGGCCTGAAATCCGAGACATTAACAACACCTTGCTTCTTCGGGATTAAAGTAACAAAAGAAGCATTTAATCTGTATAATTCAGTATCTCCATCAAAGAAACTTCTGACGAGATCGTAGAAGTCATGCCTAATGATAGGCCAACTAGCTCTGAAAAAATTTCCATTAAAGCCATCAAGACCCGGGCTTTTTTTTAGGCAAGCTAAACACCACCTGATCAATCTCTTGAGAAGAGAAATTCAACTCAAGGCAGGAAAGCTCTTCGGGAAAAGCAAGAACCATCTCCTCAAGATTAAACAGCATGCTTGAGTATTCCGAAGAGCCAAATCTATTTTTGAAAGAGACCCATAGATGACTCGCCATATCTGCTTGATCAAGAAGATCTATGTTGTTGTCACCCTTCAAGGAAATAATGTAATTCCTTCTAAAATTATTGGAAGCCACAGAATGAAAGAATCTAGTGTTTTCATCTCCCAATTTCGCCCATCTAATACTACCTCTTTGTTTCCAATAGACATTCCTGATTCTGAGAAGTTCACTAATATGCTTTTTGAGAATAATGCTGAAGTTAAATTCCTGTCTGAATAAATCTCTCTGTTCTTCCAGATTGTCTAACAGGTTAAGAGAGCAGTAAAAATAATCCACCTGAGCTTGAGAGAACCTAAACTTTTTACTCCACCGCTTCAACACTCTACGCAAAAGTTTAAACTTGGTGTTGATTCGTCTAGCCACATTAAAGTCCATGAGCCCAGAATTCCAAGAACTCTGAACCACATTCAAAAAATCAGGAGCAGAGGACCAAAAATTGTCAAATCTGAATAACTTCAAAGAAGGGAGAGAAGAAGAAATCAGAATGGTACATGGCAAATGATCCGAAACTGTCCTAGCAGAAAATTTAACAATCGTGTTGGGAAATTCCTTAAGCCAAACACCATTTGCAAAGAACCAATCAAGCTTTTCCAAAACCGGTTAAGATTGCATATTAGACCAGGTAAACTTATTACCTTTGACAGGCAAATCCTCCAGAAGGAGATGGGTAATAGCTTCATTAAAGAGATCGGCTTCCCCAGATTTAAACAAACCCTTGTTCTTATTGGAAGAGAAACGCAGAAGGTTAAAATCACCCATGATTAACCAGGGCAAATAGGATGGAGCTGAAATGTTACGGGACCAATTCAAAATTTCAATTTTCTTCCTGGGGCAACAAGGACCATAAACATTAGAAATCATCCACATCTTTCCAGATATTTTGTTCATGAGAGTAACAGAAAGACAATAATCAAAATGAATCACATCCACTTTTTGAAAAATGGCGCAATTCCAAGCCGTCAAAATCCCCCCTGAGTTACCCCTAGAAGGGATATATTCAAATTTGTTCCAATTCTTTGGGCAAAAGGATTTGATCAATAACAAATTAACCACCTCAAATTTAGTCTCTTGAAGACATAAAATGGAACACTTTTCTTCTAAAATTTTAGATCGCACAGCAATCTTTTTATCCAGAGCATTAATACCTCTAATATTCCAATTAAGAATACTGAATTTCTTAAAAGCATTCATCTGATAACAAGCAAAATACAACCAAGTCATGCTCTCAAAACGAGATCGCTCCAACACCAGCAACAAAATAACAGAGAAAAGCATTCAGAGGGATGACCAAACAAGCCATCCAAGAAATTAGCCAAAAAATGGTTCTCCAACTAACCCCAAAAACCCAATCCATCCCGTTAATCATCTAAATCTTGGATTATAGGAGCCATCAGTTTGTCCTTGGAGATTAACTCCAGGGGGATCCCACAAAAGGAACCAATAGCTTGCAGCATTTCAATCGGGAGTTGAGGTGCAGGAGGCAAGACTGACCTAGGTTTGAAGCCTTTAAATTTTGCCGCCAATCTAGGACTGCGACGAAGACCAGTATGACCAAAGGAGTCTTATTCTTAGTTTGGGACGGTCCAGAAAACAAAACTGACTTCTTAGACTTCAACCAGAACCCTGAAGAAGAGGAAGTCCTTGAAGCAGAGGAGTTAAACAGAGACCAAGAGCTCCTCAAGCATAATGGAGAATTAATGGAGGAAAGTCTAAATCCAGGAGTTCCACGAATAGCGAGCAAGAAGTTTCGAACAAGAAGACAGGAAGACAGAGAATCAGTTGAAGAGGAAGAAGAGACCTCCAAATCCTCCCAGGCATCCCAGACCTCCAATTGCTGAGGAACTAGAGCATCCCAAACCAGATCAGCAGCCTCATTCAAATTATCTTGATCTTGACCAGGATCCTGCTTCTCAGGGTCATCTATGTCCAAATCTTCTAAATCATCATTAGCATTATCCAGTGGAGGTTGGGGATCATCCTCATTACCCTCAAGAGCATTAGTGGGGTGAGAATGGCAAATAACCACCTGAACTGTCCAGCTACGTCCAAGAGAAACACTTGGTTCCGTGATCACTAGAAAACGAGGGATATCAACAAGGGCCGTAACCAGACACTTGACCAAAGCATGAGACCTATCATCAGTCCTTTGATAATCGTTATCCATTCACGAAGAAAACCAAAAGTAGAAACAGCTTTAATCAGAGTAGATACTGACCAAAAATCCAAAGGGAAGTTCAAAAGAAGAAGCCAGACCTCTTGATTAAAGCTAACTCGCCTAGAGTTAATGCCTTCATCATGATGATTGAAGAACAACATGAAATCAGCATCCACATGAAGACCTTCATTAAGAAGAATATCCCTCTACAGAGTAGAAGGGAGACGAACTGAAGCGTCTCCAAGTTCAGAAGGGTAAACCTGAGCCTGAATCTGTCTGTTGTTCCGAAGGTATTTACCACCTACATGAATTGGATCCACCGCCTCAGGCACAACATTCACAATAGCAGTATTCTCATTGGTTGTACTCCTAGTAGAGACGCATCGAGTACGCAGAGGTCAACCCTGAACCAAAATTTCCTCCAAACCCTCTCTGAGAAACTAAGCGAGATTAACCCAATAATTAGCCATGTTTTTGATCGAAGAAGCAATGAGCGCCGAGGAGAGAAATGAGGCTAGAAGAAACAGCGAAGAAGGAGAATAAGAGATCGGAGCAGGCAAAGAGACACTTCTAGTGACAGGGGGATTAACACGAGACCCGAAGAACATAGAAAAGCTATCATAATGGTGAGTAATTTTCTTTCCTTTGATCAAGGCCATCTAGTCCATCAAAGAAAGGAAGTTAATTTGATCCTTCTCTTTAATGTAAGCTTGTCATCACCTATCTCTCTCTCTCTCTCTACTTGCAAGCTAGTTGTAGCTCCAAGCTAGGGAGCTAGCTAGCTAGCTGGCTCTTACAATGCATCATGATTTACAAGGTCACTAGCTTGTATTGTGTAGTTAGGTTAATTAGTGTTTCATCAAGCTAGAGTTTCATATATCAGTTGTAAGAGGCTAGCTGTACACATATATATAGCTTAATTGTTCAGGTTTCATGCATGCCTAACTCATTATGTTTTGCAATTTGTCAATTTTGTTAATTGTAGATGGACCGGAAATATTGGAAGTATGGAATAAAACATACTACTCTTGAATATTTGGATGGTCTGAACGGGTTTATTAAATTTACTGAGCAACAAAAGGCTAGGAAGGGAGAGAAAAATATGCTTTGTCCTTGTACAGATTGTATGAACTTAAAGAGGTTTAGCAACTCTGATCAGATTAAGAGCCATTTGATTCGTCGTGGTTTTAACGCATGATATACCCATTGGATATGGCATGACGAATATCTTGAGGAAACAAGCACCGCTACCAATTAGCAGGACCCAGATGTGGATTGCAGTAATATCGATGATCATCCGAATTTTGATAATGTTCAATCCGATGTACATGTATATGATGACAATCTAGATGAGATGTAACGTGATGTAGAAGAAGATTACAATGAAAACGACTTCGGTGAATTTGAGAAACTGATTGCTGACTCTGAGAAGCCTCTGTTCCCTCGATGTGCAAACTTTACAAAGCTGTGTTCTGTGCTGAGATTATATAACTTGAAGGCAGGCAACAGTTGGAGTGATAAGAGTTTGACAGCATTATTAGATCTTTTAGTGTACATGCTTCCAGAGGGAAATAAGTTCCCAAGATCAGTTTACCTAGCCAAAAAACTATTGTGTCCATTGGGAATGGAAATCGATAGAATACACACATGCCCAAATGATTGTGTGTTGTACCGTAACGAGTACTCAGATTTTCATGTTTGTCCAAGATGCGACACATCAAGGTATACACGTAAGGACCGGATTGACAGTGAACGCCATGAGGTAAAGAAAGGACCTCCAACCAAAACTGTGCGGTACTTGCCTGTGATCTCTAGATTGAAACGACTGTTTGCAAATCCAAAAAATGCGAAGTACTTGTGTTGGCATGCTGAAGGCCAGAAACAAGACGAAAACTAAGACACCCAGCTGATTCTATTCAATGGAGAAACATCAGCAGAACATTTGATGAGTTTGGCGGTGAAGTTAGGAATATAAGGTTCGGGCTGAGTACAGATGGTATGAACCCACACGGAAATATGAGTAGTCGGCATAGCACTTGGCCGCTTCTTTTATGCATCTACAATCTTCCTCCTTTGTTATGCATGAAGCACAAGTACATCATGATGTCGTTACTAATCTCAAGACCCAGACAACCCAAAAATGAGATTGATGTGTTTCTAGCGCCTTTAATCAAGAACTTACAAGAATTGTGGAGCGAAGGGGTGTAGGTGTGGAATGCATACAAGCAAGAGAATTTCATCTTGTGGGCCATGATATTTTACACCATAAATGATTTCTCGGCCTACGGAAATTTGTCGGGCTATAGTACAAAAGGAGCCAAGGCTTTCCCTATTTGCCTAGATGAAACTAAGAGCATGTGGTTGCGGAACTGCCGGAAAACAGTGTACATGGGTCACCGTAGGTTTCTTCCGATGCATCATGCCTACCATAAGAAGAGGAAATCATTTAATGGGAAGCCTAAGAAAGAATCAACCCCAGTGTTTCTGACCGGTAAGGAGATTTACTTGCGTGTGAAGGACATCAAAGTTGAGTTCGTAAGTGTTGTAAACCTCGAGAAAAAAATATTTGGAAGAAGAAATCAATTCTTTGGGATCTACCATACTGGGAGCACTTACAAGTTCAACATTGCATTGACGTCATGCATGTAGAGAAAAATGTCTTTGACAGTTTGATTGGTTTGTTGTTGAACATTCTAGGAAATACAAATGATGGTGTAAAAGTTCTCCATGACATGGTGGAAATGGGGATAAGGATTGAGCTTGCACTGTTGGAGAAGAGAAAGCGTACATACCTCAACCCGGCCTGCTATACTTTGTCCAAAAGAGAAAAAACAGAACTCTGTCAGTGCCTGCACAATGTTAAAATTCCATGTGGGTACTCCACGAACTTGAAAAACTTGTGTCCATGAAGGACTTGAAACTGGTTGCTATGATGTCCCATGACTGTCATGTGCTGATGTCACAAATTCTTCCCATTGCTATCAGAGGTATTCCCCCAGTTAAAGTTAAAGAGACAATCACAAAGCTATGTTATTTCTTCAACGCAATATGTTGCAAGGTAAGTGCACTCCTACTATATGTTAATTAGCTCCATTCATGGAACTTAATTAGCAGATTTTTCTGATATGAATATTTGGCGCAACTGTGTCCTCGCAGTTAATTGATCCAGATGGACTGGACGCTTTGCAACGCAATGTGTTTACAACTCTTTGTCAGCTCGAGATGTATTTCCCTCCATCTTTTTTTGATGTTATGGGCCATCTAATTGTTCACCTTATCAGAGAAATTAAGTTTTGTGGACCTGTGTTCCTACGCTATCTGTATCCATTTGAGAGATTTATGGGTGTCTTGAAGGGATACGTAAAGACTTGTCATCAGCCCGAGGGGAGTATCATTGAAGGTTATGCCACCGAAGAGGTGATTGAATTTTGTAGAAATTATATGGCTGGGGTTGACCTAATTGGCATTCCTAAATTCCGACACGAGGGCAGGCTTCAAGGCATCAGAACGATTGGATTCAAAGTAGCCATCCCTGCCAATGATATGTACGCGAAAGAACATTTTTGGGTCTTACAACACATGACGGAGGTCGAGCCATACATACACAAGCATACACGAGCACAAGGCAATGTTACGGTCACAAAATCCTTTTAAGCCAGAGATTTGGGTCACTAGAGAATATAACAGGAAATTTGCTGGGTGGATCCAAGAAAGAGTCCTGCGAGCTACCGAGGGCTCCATAAGTGAAACTGTGACATAGTTGGCTAGAGGCCCATGATTTACTGTAGGGACTTGGCAGGGGTACGACATCAACGCATATTCATTTTACACAAGAAGTCAGGACAAGAAGAGCACTACGCAATATAGTGGAGTGACACTATTTGCTATTTTGGAGGATGCCAGGGCAGCAAGAGCGCTGAACTCATATTACGGTGTTATTGATGAAATATGGGAGCTCGATTATGGATTATTTAAGATTCCTTTGTTTCGATGCCAATGGGTCGAAATCTCTCAAGGCGTTAAAGTTGACAATTATGGGTTTACTCTCGTCGATCTCGATAGAGTCGCACACCAAGACGATCCATTCATACTTGCTGAGCAAGCCACACAAATATTCTACATCGTTGAACTGGCCCTCCAAAGTTGCACATTGTCCTTCACAGCAAGAGGCGTATTGTTGGGGTCGAAGAAGTTGTCAACGAAGAAGAGTATAACCAGTTCGACGAAATACCTCTGTTTTTAGAGGACATTCAATCTATCCCCTATCGAAGATATTGACAAAACAACTTACCTGTGTGATGATTACAAAGAAGGATTATGGGTTGACAACCATTCTTGACTATTTTGTAATTGAAGAAAAAATCCCAGGCTAACCACAAGTTGAGGAACTTATCATTAATACAAGGCTATCCATTTTTTTTACAACTTAATGGATAGCCTTCTACAGTCCTTTAATGATAAGTTCACAGCCAAGAGTTCTAACATTACAGTACACTTATAATCCTAAGAACTTCTTCTAAAGAAATTTTCTTGTCAAAATCCCTTCTGCAGTCTTTTCCAGTGCCCTGCACAACTGCAAAAATGAAGGTATGAAAGAAATTGTACTTTTCTAACGATTAATTTCATTCTGCCGTTAGAACAAAACACATGGTCTGACGGTTTTTCTCGTTTAACTGTTAGAACAAATATAGCACAGAAATATAACTTAGAAAAACCCCTGTAGATTTGGAGCCCAGAACTTTTCTAACGGTTAATTTACTATATCCGTTAGAACAACGAACGTGATCTGACCATTTTTTTGGCCTAACCGTTAGAAAAAGTACACACATGGTCTGACGGTTTACTTTTTTCTTACTGTTTAGAAAAGTACACACATGGTTTGGTGGTTTACTTTTTTCTTACCAATAGCAAAAGTCCTCGCTAATTTAATAAACTCCGCCCGGGAGTTTCCCTCCAGTCGAATTGTTCCAACTCTGTCTCTGTGTCACCTTGAGCACGAATGCCCTACACTCGCTGGCGACCACTTCCTCACTGCCAAACCACCATAGCCGGCTAGATTACGATTCGCCACCCCCGCCGGGCGCTCTTTTGCTCCATCGTCGGCCACCGCTCCATTCTACACCACTGCCAACCACAATTGTTCACCGTAAAGTACCCCTGCCCTATCCCTAGTGCGTAGTTCTTTGTCCATCATCTTCCTAAATTGATCTTTACGTTTCTTTACACTAGGGTTTGCTATTTTTCCCTACTCTTGTTTTGGATTTAAACTAGGGTTCCGTATTGTGTAGGATTTAATAAACTCCGCCAGGCACTGTTGATACTAGGATTTAAACTAGGGTTTACATAATATGTTTCAGTGATGTCATGAACCTATTTTGAGATTTTAAATTATCTATACAGTAGTATGAGTGATCATTTGTATTGAATTTCCATGTATTGTAGTTTATATGTTGGTTAATGTTCAAAACTATGTTCTAACGGTAGTTTACATATTAACCATCAGAATAAATCATATCTTCGAACAGTAGTTCATGTGTTTGTTGTCAGAAGAAGTGGGATAAATTTTTTCATAGGCGTTTGTTCAACTTTGCACAACTTTTGTTCAGAACCATGTGTGTTCAGTTGTAATGGACGGCCATGTATTGTTCTAACGGTAGTTTATGTATTTTCGTTAGAAGAAAGCACATCTTCTATCGGTATTTCATTTATTTACCGTTAGAACAAATTACTGAACCCAGAACTGTTTATCTTCGACAATTGCTGATCCTTCTATTTTTTTTGCTTTCTCTTTCTATTCACTAGGTCATTTTGTGATGTTATTCCTTAGATGGCATTTTTTTGCTTTCTCTTTCCATTCAATTTTTGGTGGTTTTGTTGATGGAATTTTAGGGAAAGCCATGTTGGTGTCTTCCTCGGCTGATAGCTGTGGTTTGACGAGGGGCAACGTAACTTATGCTGCTTTGTCCCAGCGCAAGAGGACGGCGTGAGGCGCGACGATGTTGGGCTATTTGGCGAAACACACCGACCTTTCTTGTGAGTTCAAACCGGTTTGGGAGGCCGATCGGAAAGAACGCTAGGAAGTACGTTGCCTACGTTGGGCTGTTGGCGAAAGAAAGGGTGAAGATCACCGTCCAGAGCTCGAAGGACATGAGGGCGGACAAGAGGGATAGGTTGTGGGTGGAAGTGAAGGTAAAATTAATCGAAATCCCTGAACTCCTTTGTAACCACCTTCCCTTGGCTTATCCTAAAGTTTAACTAACTCCTTCTTATATGCATTGTTTGAAAATAGGCTAAGTGGAACATCCCCAACGATGGACCTAAGACGGCCTGCTTGAAGGACATGAACAGAACATGGAAAACTTTCAAGAGCTAGCTTGTTAGTACCTTCCTCGTTGCGGGGAAATCTCCTTCTGAGAAGTATCCCTTCATAATGGAGGAGGTATGGGAGGAATTCACCCAGCAGAAGAGGACCAACGAGTTCAAGGCCCTTAGCGAGAAGAACAAGGCCATCCAGAAGAGGAATGACCACCCGCACCTGCTCAGATCTCGGGGCTATGCGGGGAAGGAGGAGCAGTGGAGGAAGGAAGACGAGGAAAATGCTCTAGTAAACTCCCCTGGTTTTCCGCTCTCTAAGATCAGCGATGCGAGGTGCAAGCGGTGGTGGCGAGGAGAGGGTCTATGTCATCCACGGGGTCTGTGGAGCTCCCAAACCCTAAGGTCGCCGAGGTCGTGCAGCGAATGGTAAGTTGGCTAACCTCGTAAATTGTGTGTTCACAAGTGTATATATGTGTTTGTCTCACAATGTAGCTTTAAATGTAATAGATCTCTGTTGAGGAGGAGGCAATGTAGGGATTGTTTACCCCGTAGAGGGAGAACGACATCCTCACCTGGGCTCTAGGTAAGGAGCATCCCGGGCAGACACGGACGGTGGGAGTCATTGTGCCGTGGAAGGCCAGATTCGAAGATCTGGCTCCACTGAGGAAGAAGGCCCACTCCTGTAAGTAGAAGGAATCAGAGCTGTCTGAGAAGATATGGGCAGAGGTACAGGCAGAGGTCGAGGCCACGTTCGCTGAGATGAGGGAAGAGTTACGACAGCTGAAACAAATGATGCTATCCAAGGCTGTAGATCTAGCTCCCAAGAGCGACGGTACCCCACGGGGTCGGCCGAGTAGTTGCTCTTCGAAGGTCCTTGCGGATCCAGTGGATCTGCTTGAGATATTGCAAGCCTTGAGCTGTGCACTTAAGTTGATGCCACTCCCGTTCCATTAGAGTTGTTCGCTAACCTGTTTTAATTGTTACAAATTTGCAGAAGCTGGAGAGCTGTAGCCTAGTGACTCACCTAGGCGACCAACACGTAGTGGTTGCCCACGGGTTCTTATATCCATATAGGGAGGATGTCCGAATCCACTGCGTACCTCTAGAGTTGGGGTTCGCAAAGGTACAGGTGGACATGGCCTTCCCGGGCTACACCACTTTTCCGATGCCAATCCCAACAGAGGAAATGAGGACAGTTGCTGAGGCAATAGGCTCCTACGTACAGTGGCCCAAGAAGTGTGTTATAATACAGCAGATAAATCCTACCCATTGTAGTTTACAACCTACTTAATACACTCAACTTGCAAAATCTAACATACGTGTTCATAAATTGAAGTGTCCTACCGGCGCACTACCTAAGGACCCCACCTCTAGCACAAAGCATGAGGGATCTCCTCCGGCCCTCAACCCTCAAAAGATGACCTTGACCCCAGCCAGAGGATCCACGCCTCCCAGGAAAGCCCCTTCGCCTGGAAAAAAAGCCGTCAGCACCCCGCCCTTGCCTTCGAAGGTACATGCTCACTCCCTAGCAAAAGGCAAGGGCAAAGGCAATGGGGCAAATTGACAGCTGGCGTTGACAAGGGCGTCTAACAAGGTGGGTTTCCTCAACCCAGAGAAAATAAGCCTCACGATGCTAGAGTACGACGCAGCACACGCTGAGCAGTACATATCAAGGGCACTGTTGGCACAGTAGGACAGGCAGTCATTCTAGCACCGTACCACCAAAGGTTAGTGCATTTCCTAGTAATTTGACTCATTCTTGTATGTTACACCTGAGATATACTTTAAGCGGTTCTCTTTTATGTACAATGTAGCGACCACTAGATCCTCCTTGTGATCTGTCCATGGAGGAATGAGGTGTGACGAGGATTGTTACCCGAGCTAGTTCGGAATAAATGCATGTCTAGTTCAAGACAGATTCGAACCAGGTAAGTGTCTGTTGATGTGATCTCATATGTCTTGAGAAGCGCAGACACATGGTCGCAGGCTTTGCGCGATCATAAGGCCGCAGATAGTGCGCGGTCAGGAGCCTGTAGGCGATGCGCGGACAGGAGGTCATAGACAGTGCGCGGTTAGGTGATTGCGGACAATACGCGGTCAGAAGGTCATGGACTACTCTCGACTAGGACGACTCGGGGTTGCTTAGGCCCTACAACAAGCATATCCCAAGGACCCCAGAGATTCTTCCACGTATGAAGACAACTACCAGGCAGTTAATATGTGCGGTTATCCCTTAATTGCATGTGTTAAGTCTGCATGAAAGTTAAGTGCGGTTATCGAAACTGCACCCGAGCAACCGTTCAAAGCCGTTGAGCATTAGCGCCCTTTCGACCAGTATAAAAGGTGAGCAAATGCACCAGACGAGGACATGACACATCGGGAAGAGACAACTCGAACAGATCCCAGCGATTTGACAAGAGAAAACTTCGAGCTTTCATAGGCTAGTTTAGTCGTATTTTAGACAATCACACGGAAAAGATCTTCTCCTGTGATGATCTTTTCCACAACTTTGTAACCTTTTTTCTTACACATAGTGAAATCCCAACAGGACGTAGTGCTATTACTCCCACCATCGAGGGCCTGAACCTGTATAAATCTTTCTGTGTTCCAACCGACATTGGCTCATCATCCCTTTCCGCAGGGACACCCTGAAAGGCCTCATAACTCACAAATTCTGCATAAGTTCGACTAAGGACCCCGAGTCCGAATCGTCGACAGCTGGCACCCACCGTGGGGCCTTTCTCAAGGCGTTCTTATTTCTATCCGAAGGTTCGGTGAGCCATGTCTGGAGCATATGATTCCGAGAACAATTTCAATCTCGAGGATTATGCCCATATCCAGATGCCTTCACCTAGTGATCCTATCCCAATGGAGAAAATCAGAGGCGAAGACGTCCCAGAGGTCGATTCGACCACTCAGGTCATGTCTATCGACCAGGAGGCAACAGACGCAGAACTAGAGCCGACTGTGGTTCTTACTGCCTTAGAGGTTGAATCCGACCCATCGCACGGCCTTGCTGAGGGTAAGGGCGATGTCGACCAGGAATTCAGTCCGGGGAGGTTTGATCCTGATAACTGTAACATCCTAAGTTTAGGGGTGAAAAGTTTCTTTCTTAAAAAGTTATGCATGCATATGTCTCTTCTAGATCAACCAAATCAACCCCAGCTTTATTCTGTTTTAGCCCTAAAATCTCAAAATCTATCTTGTAAACACAAATCAAGATCAGATTTCTCAGATGTGATTTATCAGTTACTCTAAACATAAAAGTCTTCAGAAGCCAGATTCAATTCCATCTCTAACTCTCAGATCTATCAATCCTATTCTGTTTTCGAAAACAGGATTCTAATTACTATTCTAATTACCCTAAATACTCATAACTCAGATTTAGCCAAATCTTGATCTAATTCAGACCAGATTATTCTTGGATTATGATCATGGGTATGCCAATACCATAATCCAGAAAGTTGGCAGTTAGATTTCTTCATCTAAGTCTTTTTCACATATCAGTCCAAATTATATCGCAATTCAGTCCTTTATCTGATATCTGGAAACCCAAAAAGGCTGAAATCTTCAGATTAACTCCAAATTCAAATCTGTTTACCTCCCAAATGCTAATCAATACAAAATATTATTTTATCAGAATATCCAAATCTCATCCTAGATGCCAGAATTCGAAATCGACAAAACTCAGATCTTATTTTACCCTAAAGTACCATATTTTCAGTTTATATCGAAAATCATCAAATCATGCCAGATTTTACCAAATCTCTTGCTAGATGAGTATAAGGTATAAGTTTATACTCACCTATGCAATCAAATTGCAAATCAACTATCTCTAAATCAGAAATTACAAATCAGTCAAAAATTCGATCAAAAATCCTTGCAATTAGGTCCCTGGTTCGACCTCAGCTGCTGTTCACGACCAGGGATCACCTCCTTCGACCTCACCCACTGTTTGCGACCAAACCAGCAGTGCACGGCAACCTCGACCACAGCCGGCACGGTGCACAGCGTTGCTTCGACCTCGACCGCGACCACGCCGTGTTTCGCCGCTGATCAGCGCCGCTCAAGCCCGAGTTGTTTGCAACCGTGTCTGCATGCGCACACGTGTTTGCACCTCAGTTGTTGCCGTGGCCATCTCTATCCAGCTCACCAGCTGCTGCACGCCAGAGAGAAGCTTGCTCGCCGTTGCTTCAACCCGAAGCCTTCTTCTTCACCAGCACAAGCAAGCGAGCAGAGAACTTCGTTGTACTTTGCCTTGCATATAAATAGCAAACCCAGAGAAGCTTTTCCATCTTTAGCAGCTGGTGAACTGTACCTCTTTCCTCACCGTCGTCTTCTTCTCCGGCGAGTCCAGCACAGAGGCTCTCGGTGATAGCCTCAACCACAGCCTCAACCCTCAAATTGATAGCATCAGTGAGTAACCCTCATCCATATCATCGTTCTGTAGCAATTAATTGAAATCTCATGCATCTCATCGCCGGTGATCGCCGGAAATTGCTAAATTTCAAGAAATGCCCTGTTCCAGTTGCACAACTCAAATTAATCCGAATTAGCTTTCGATTCTATAGACAAAAATGATCAGTGACCTATTTTAAGCAAGCCTGTGAAGTCATATTTCAAAATTGAGCAAGAATTGAAGCTTTCCCCTAGCCCGAGCTTCACCAGCCGCCGGCGATCGTCGCCAGGCTTCTCCGATTATCTTCTGGCCAATTAAATCGTACCAACAGTTTCCTCATACCTCCTAGTTACTCTCCAAGCAAGGAATTAAGTTCAAATTGTGTATAATGGAAAACCCCAATCTCATTGCCTTCTTCTCCGGCGCCGGCCACCGGAAATCTATTCCCGGCCGATCCAGCTTCAGAAACTTTGTCCACCAAATGCGCCTTGATCTCCTGAGCAACTTTGTCTACTAGCTCGACTTCCAATTTGGTCTAAATCAGAAGTTATAGCTATGCCCTAAATCATGTCCAGTGCTGTGATTTGGAACTTCAGCCACCGAGTTCATCGCCGGTGTTCATCACTTTCCGGCCATCTCCTGCCCTAGATCCTGTTTTATCAATTATTCCTGTTATCAAAGCCTACCTCACAGACAAAGTGGTGCATCAATTGGAGCCCTAGATCAAACGTTATGGCAAGCCCTAGTTTCTGGCCATGCCATTTCAATGCCAGACTATGTCAGTCAGTGGCATTAGCCCTTTTCACTTCCTTCTAGATATGCATTTTGAGCATAACTTTGTCCCTTAGATTCCTGAGGTTGTGATCTACAATTTCTTCTTCTATCACAACTTGATTTGAGTCCTTGAACTGCATTTTATGCTTAGCCCTTGTCGTGGTATTGCAAATACCCCGACAGGTTTTGAGGATGTTCCTAGCTAAGATTACGCGGCGCGGGTTGACCAGATGACCGGTCCTCCCCCGCCGGACAAGCACAAAAAATGACACGCGGGTTTATACAGGTTCGGGTCCCGGTGGGGGCCCTAGTCCTGTCGACGTGCTCCCGACCGGAGTCGGTTGGGGAAGCTCTCTCCGGGGAAGAGGCTTCCGGAGCACGTCTGTGAGTTTAGCTATTCCAATAAAAGAACCGATCCCTTACAACAGAGGGGTACAAGGGCTATTTATAGCCCCAAAAAGAAGCAAAAAACCTAAACTACCCCAGGAGCCACCGTCGGATTGAAGGGTAGGACCGTCCTTCTCCCGGTCAAACGCCTTGGATGCTTGACAGGTGGTCGCTAGTTCCCAAGGCGCTCCTCGCGTGACCTGCACGTGATAAACAGTTCAAGACTTTACCTTTAGGAGGGCGATGAGGCCCGGGACGGCGCCGGAGGCCAGGTCCCGGGGGACAAAAAAGGCGGCGCCCGGGGAGGGGCCGCAGGCCGCGTCCCCGGGCAAATGGCGGCGCCCGGGACGGCACCGGAGGCCGCGTCCAGGGAGCCAAAAGGCGGCGCCCGGGGAGGCCCCGGAGGCCACGTCCCCGGGCAAATGGCGGCGCCCGGGACGGCACAAGAGGCCGCGTCCCGGGAGCCAAAAGGCGGCGCCCGGGGAGGCCCCGGAGGCCACGTCCCCGGGCAAATGGCGGCGCCCGGGACGGCACCGGAGGCCGCGTCCCGGGAGCCAAAAGGCGGCGCCCGGGGAGGCCCCGGAGGCCACGTCCCTGGGCAAATGGCGACGCCCGGGGAGGGGCCGGAGGCTAGGTGTCGCGCCCCGAGACTGGGACTACGACTACTCCTGTAGAGAGCTAGCTCGCTGCAGCTAGTCCCATATATGCATAGCATACACATTCCCTTGACGTCCCAGGATAAGTCAAGCACAGGAGTATATCGCATTGCAACAGAGTAACTTACAAAATAGTTAAGCAGTGTGGCCTGCTGGCCTTGATATTACATAAGGAGATTACAATGCCTTCACGGCATACATGGTTTAGCAAAATAACATCTACACAGCAGAAGATAGGTGACCCACCCACAAAAAGAGAAGTGGACAGCAGAACAACACACATCAGGGAAATGACGGGACTGACGCTCCTCCTTCTGGATCCAAGAAGTCCTCCACGCCTTCATCTTGATTGTTGATCGCTCCGTCTATTGATTTGTAGATTGCAAGGGTGAGCACTTACGTACTCAGCAAGTCATAGGTAAGAGTAGATACATATAGTAGTGATGATATGAACCTAGACTAGTCAAGAATTATGGATATTTGTAAAATAATCTTTTCCTTTCTCATCTCATCTTATGGCAGCACTTTTCATAATATAACATCATCATTCATGTTCACTAGATTATAGCACTACCGCGACACGTCGACACACGACAGCCCACGGCAGCACTCCTTATCATGACAACACATGTCATTTGGGTAATCTTGATTAAACATATTTTATTTAGAAAATAGTACTTGTGTCACACCCCGTGGATTTAATCCACCGCAGCAGACTCCTATAAAACCCGGGAGCTCGGAGTATTCGAATACGTTTTTAACTCTGCAGAGAGGTACCAATTTACCCGCAAGATATTCCACTTTCAAGCCCATCCTATCAAAATGATTAGACCCCTCCTCACAACCATGTGTGAGTGGCAAGGTGGAGATAACAAGAACTTTTGTTATGCATCACTTACAATTCACCCCTGACCCTGTGGCTCTCTGCGAAACACAGTTGTGGTAGGCTGTATCATAACCTCCACCCCACCTCATTTTCCCATTACTGGGTCAAATATCAGATCACCTTCAGTGATAGTAGGAGTCAGCCTCCAAGTCAATCATCACAACACAACTCATGCAGGGGTTTCATGTACGATCCACATAAGTACTTGTTCAGGCCTGTCCCATACCAGGCTTGCGGTTAGCACGTTGTTCATGCCACTAGACGCACAACACAAGGTTCTAGTCCTTATATGCCAGTGACCAGACCATCCACAACCCTGCACCTTCAGTGCCTGCATTCCTTTGCAGTCTAGCACCTCCAGTGCTACAGCCATCCATACCATTTTCTGGTCACGGCTAAGGGTTTTATTTCATGAATATAAGTATATAAATACATATAATAGTTCATGGCTCAAAACTTGTTTATTTCACATTTCACAGATAACCAGTCTAGTACTGCCAATTCATAAATCAACCATTCTCAATCTTTCACATGCAATATTGCCTATATTCAAGGTTATGTTTTAGCAACATTTAAAATATAGGTTCAAGATGACCAAGGATATGACTTGCCTTCCGCGTCGTAAGAAACAGCAGTTGATGACGGGTCAACAACGAAGTTCTCGATCTCAGCTTCTAGATCTGCTTGACAACAAACCAAACAATACACACAAATATTACTTATATATATTAAAATGATTTAAGATCTATATGCAGATATGCTTTACAAGGGTGATTGAACTAAACTGGAGATAATTGAGATTACAAGCTGAACTGAGTTGAGATCTAGGGTTTCAAGGATTTGGCTAAGGATGGGTGGTAGATGCTCTTAGGATCTCAAGGTTACAACAAAAACATCAGTTTGTGGCTGGTTTAATCAAAAACAGCGAATGTCAGCAGATTGACATTCGTATCAAGAATCTGACATAACTCCAAGGAAAACTAGAGAGCTTATCTCAAGTTATGACAGTAGAAGAAAATGTAGATCACAACTCTACAAATTCAGTGGACAAAGTGGCTTTCAAAATGCACAATCAGAAGTGGGTAAACAAGGCCAATGCCATTGGCTGGCATGCATTGAGACAGTGTCAAAAATTGGGGTTTAGCGGTAAATATAATTCAAGGGCTCAAATCAAGTTGTGATAGAAGAAGAAAATGTTGATCACAACCTTAGGAATCTAAGGGACAAAGTCATGCCCAAAATGCACATCTGGAAGGAAGTGAAAAGGGCTAATGCCACTGACTGACATAGTCTGGCATTGATCTTGACATGTCCAGAAACTAGGGCTTAGCATAACTTTTGATCTAGAGCTCCAAATGATGCACCACTTTGTCTGGGAGGTAGGCAATGATAACAGGAATAAATCATTCAACAGGATCTAGGGCAGAAGATGGCTAGAAAGCAAGAAATTTGATGATGAACAGAGATGAACTGGCTGCACTGGAGCAGTTCTGGACCAAAACTTGGCAAAGCTATAACTTGAATTCTGGGCAGTTTCAGAGATCGAGCTAGAAGACAAATATGTTTAGTAGGTTGAAGCACACCTGAATGACAAAGTGGATGAAGCTGAAATGGCCAGGAATAGGTTTTCCGGTGATCGACGCCGGAGAAGAACACTGCCATTTGGGGCTTTTTGATACAGGTCGAATGAACTCGATTCCAAGCTTGGAGAGCATCTAGGAGGTATAGGGAAGCTTCTGGTACAATTAGATGGGCCGGAGGATGGCCGGAGAAGACTGGCGACGATCGCCGGTTTCTGGAGAAGTTCAAAATTGGGGAAAGCTTCGATTGAAGCTCAATCTGGAGATATTGATGCATAGGCTTGCTGGAAATGAGTCACTGATCATTTTCTTCCACAGGATCGAAAGCTAATTCGAAGTAATTTGGCCTGCATTTCCGGAACAGGGCATTCTTCAAGTTTCAGCAAATTCCGGTGATCGCCGGCGATAGGAGGCAAGGAAATCCAATTAAGTGATACAGCACGATGAGAGAGATAAGGGAAACTCACAGATGCTGTCAATTTGGCAAGAGATGATGTGGAATGAGCTGTCACCGTGAAGCTCTTCGATGGCTCGCCGGAGAAGACGACTGCAGTGGTGAAACTTGGAAATTGGTTAAGTCCTGGTGATGTGTGGAGGAAACTGCTGAGCACAGGAGTGCTTATATAGGCTCGGCGAAGATGGCAAAGGGGAACAATGAAGAGATTGGTTGCTGTGACTTGACTGGTTGCGTGCAGGAGCATCAGCGGCGAAGACACAGCATTAACCGGTGATGCGACGGCGACAACGGCTCTGCAGTTGATCATCATGTCAGTTCATCGGGACATGGCAAGCTGGAGCAAGCGGTGGAGACAACATTGGCGCGGCAAGGCAATGTGGCAGTGAATTGCTGACAAAAGGCTGCTGGTCGCGCGCGGGAGCAGGCGCTGGTCGTCGACGTTGCAGTGGCGCTGCCACGACACGGCTGGAGCGAGGACACGTGCGCACCGGCATGCACGGTCACGAGTGCGGCGAAGCCTCACCGGCGACGAGCAAGCGCGGCGCAATTGCACGGCAACTCTGGTCGTGCACAGCAGCTGCTGTCCTGGTCGAATTTGGGCTTGATTGCAATTTCCAATTCTTGATTTGGACTGAACTGTAAATCTGGAGATTTGGAAGGTTTGATCTGAAATTGATTCTGCTGTTTTGGTATACTTAATTCCACAAATGATTTGGCACAGATTGAAGATAAAATTTGAGACATTTGGATGTCTTTTGATATGAACTGAAAACAGAGTAGATTAGGGTAAAATAAGTCTGAAACTTATTGATCTCAAATTCTGGGATTTAGGGTTTGATTTTGAGATACTCATAAAAGAAGAATTTGTATTGAAAAGCATTTGGGAGGTGTTCCCTGAATCAGATTTGAATTTGGAGATGATTTGCAACATTTTGCTTTTTCTGGCTTTTAGAAAATCTGGAAAAAGGACTGATCTGCGATACTCTTGGACTGATTTGTGAAAAAGGTTCAGATGGTGAAATCTGGCTGCCAACTTTTTGGATTAAGGTATTGACATACCCTTGATCATAATCCAGGAATAATCTGGTCTGAACTTGGCTAAGATTTTGATTAAATCTGAATTTCTGAAACTTAGGGTAGAAGGTAATAACAGATATTCTGTTTTCGAAAACAGAAAAGAGTTGATAATTCTGGAAGTTAGAGATAGAATTGAATCTGGGTTCTGAAGGCTTTTAGATTTAGGATAACTGATAGATCAAATCTGGCAAGTCAGATCTTGACTTGGGGTCACAGGATAGATTTGGAGATTTTAGGGCTAGAACAGAATAAAACTGAGGCTGATTTGGTTGATCTAGAAGAGACATATGCATGCATGATTTTTAAGAAAGAAACTTTTCACCCCAAAACTCAGGATGTTACACTAGGTCCCTGGGCAAATGGCGGCGCCCGGGACGGCACCGGAGTCCGCGTCCCGGGAGCCAAAAGGCGCCGCCCGGGGAGGCCCCGGAGGCCGCGTCCCCGAGCAATCGTGACACATCTTACCTGGACTTAGTCCCGCGGAGATTTCCCCCGACAGCAGCCCCCCATGCCCGCTGGGGACGATGCTCGAGTCCCCGGTGAGTATGGTTCAGGTCACCGGGAAGATCTCCGGGCCAAGTCACCGGAGCCGCGACGCTTCGGTTTCCGTGCCCCACGCTTAAAGCCGCGCCGTTTCGTCATAAATGCGAGCGCGGTTCGAACCAGCGCCTCGATTCACGCGCCCATCCCTTCGTTTCCCGCGCATGGTTTGAACTTCTACGGTCCAGATTGATCCGCGGGTGCCACGTGGCGTGCATCTAGATCACGGCCCGCCCCTCTAAATAGGACCTTGGGGGGGCCCGGAAGCTCATTCCAAATTTTCAGCCTCGACGATATTTGCTCTCCCGGTAGCCTTCTCCCGGTAGCTTTTTCCGGTAGCCCTTTCCGGTAGCAGGCGTCCGGGAGTTTCTAGTAGTAGCCTCCTGCAAAGTTAGCCACCGAAAAAAAAAAGAAGACTAACCTCATGGCACCAAGGGTCGAGCGAAGACCACGGAAGTGCCCCCGGAGGAAATCCCCTCGGATTTCCTCTGGGCGTCGGAGTTCACGGCCGAGGACGCCGAGTCCTTGGCCGAAAGAGGCATCGTCGCGGACGGGGACATCCGAGTCCCCGTGAAGAAGGACGGAGCCCCCCGCCCCAGGCCCGGAGAGGTCGTGGCCTTCGAGGCCTTCCTGGAGGCGGGGCTCTGGCTCCCGGTGCATCCCATGCTCCGGGAGTTTCTCAAGGAGTACGTGGTGGCTCTCAACCACCTCACCCCGAACGTGCTCGTCCGGATGGGCCTCTTCATTTGGCTCTACAAGACAGCGACCGGGCGGGAGCCCGACCTTCGCGCCTTCCGGTACTTCTACGAACCTGCGGCACGGACCTCCCACCTGGTGAAGGGGGGCCCCAAGTCCCCCTTCGGTTCGGTGATGGTCCAGATGTTGCCGGCCCGGGTAATCGACTACCCGGCGGCGGCCTCCCGGGACCACTGGGGGGATTGGGTCCGGAGGTGGTTTTACCTCCGGGTCCGGAGGTGGTTTTACTTCCGGGTCCGGGACGACGCGGTAGTGTACGCCCCGGAGGCCCCCACCTACAGCCGGTCGTCCGCACCAAAGCCGCCGGTGTGGACGGACGAGGAGTACGAGCTCCTCGACAAGGTGATCCTCTCCAAGAAGGCCCGCTCGATGCGGGACGCAGCTGAGGAGATGGCTCTCCTCCGGATCTCCCCCTTCACCGGCGGGAAGAGGGGGATAGGCATGGGCCCCGAGCAGTGGCCCCCGGTGAAGCCGGTGACGCGACGTAAGCTCCGGGAACCCGCTGCATTGTACTTACAAATTTTTAAGAAATTGACTAACTCTTTACCTCTTGCAGTCCGGCCGTACCCGGCGGCGCGGGAGAAGGCGGAGAACCTCTTGGGGAGGTACTTCGCCGATGAGCACGAGCGCGTCGTGCGGGCCGTGGGCGAGGACCCTCCCAAGGACTTGGTAGCGGCGGCCTACGGGCTAAAGCTGCCGGAGAGGAAGCCACTCCCCACCCCCGGGTCGCACAAACTGGGGAAGGAGGCGGCCGGGGGCTCGGAGCCCAAAAAGGCCCGGGTTCAAAAGACCCCCGGCCCATCGACGACGCCGGCGGCGACACCGGCGAAGCCCCGGGACGAGACCCCCGGGAGCGAACGTGCCCGGGCACCGTCCCGGAAGGAGGCAACACCTCCTCCCCCGAAGGGCCCCGACGAGGCATGGGGGAAGGAGGCGACCGTGGGCGGGGCGGCGTCCGACTCGGCGAACTACGCCCCGTCGCCGCTTATGGTGGAGCCCCTCCCGCCCCTTCCAGCTTCTTTGGAGCCGGGTTTGGCCGGTGGATGAGGGGGGGAGCCCCTCGGTCTACGAGGTTCCTCCGGAGGAGGAGGCCCCGAGGACCTTCCGGCCCGGGGCAGGGAAAGGCCTGATGGTTCCCCCCCGGGCGGAGGCTCCCGCCGAGAGCTCCTCGGCCACGTCTTCGGGGGGCACTACCTCGTCGACGAAGACGCCGGCCGCGTTACCGGACCTTGAGGTCCGAGGACCCCCCGCCGGCCGCGCTGGCAGCGCCGGGCGGGAGACCCCTTTGCTTCCCGCGAGGGAGGTCGCCCGCTACTCGGGGGGCCTGCACACCCGGAAGGTGCAGGCCTTCGTCGCAGGAGGGACGCTCCATGAGCGTTTCGAGGGGCTTCAGTCCCTCGGGGCCCAGGTAACCCGAGTCGATAACGCCTTCGTTCATCCCCTGCATTTTGAAATTTTTCTAACTCATGTATTTTGTAGGTGGCAGCTGTTACCTGGGGCCTTGAGCAGCGGGTTGCCCGGCTGCTTAAGGAAGCGGAGGGCCGGGCCGCGGCCTCCGTAGGGCAGCGCGAGGAGGCCCTCTGGGAACACGACGAAGCCCTCGCGGAATTGACCCGGGTACGGGCCCAGGTCCATCTTTCCGAGGTCGTCAACGGCCGCCTCCGGGAGGAGGCGCTCCGGGAGCTCGAGAGCTCGAGCGTCCGGGCGGTGGCGGACGCGGGCCGCTCCGTCCGGTTGGCCCTCGAGGGCCTTGGCGTAAGCCTAGGCTCCGGGAGCAGGGAGGCGCCGCCGGCGACTCTCGCGGAGGCTGTGCGTTTTCTCAACGCACAGGTCTCCGCCATCCCGGAGGCTGCCGACGTTCGGGCGCGGGGCCGCGCGATCCCCGTCGTCGCGGCCGCTGCGGGGCTCGTCGAATTCCGGGGGGTCGGCGCCCGGGCGATCGGGGGCCGCATCCCCAAAGCTTCCCGGACTCCTTCGAGCCTTCGCGCCGGGAGGTCGAGCAGCTTGCCAGGGGGTTCTACGACCGGATCATCCGGGCGTGGTTCCCTGCTCCGGCGCCTCCGGCGGGAGACGCCCCAGCCCCGGCCTTGGAAGAAGCCCCCCGGGGGGAGGACGCCAATGAACACGTATGAGCCTCCCCCCGGGTCTTAGCTAGGGCCCTTTTTTGTTTTAGGACTTTTTGATTCCGGTAGCTTCTTAGAAGAAGCCCCGGGCACTTGTACATAAACATTTTGAATGCAATGAAGTTAGAATTTTTTCTAAGTCTTTGAATTGAATTTACTGTTACCAGGGTTCCCGGGAGGCTGCTCCCGGGCGAAGGTCCGGGAGGGGCTCTCCGGGGGACGCCCAAGCGGCCTTGATTTTGCTAAGCCTTATCTCCGGGAATCGCGGCGAGGATAGTGCCCGGGAGCCGATCCGGTTGAGGTGGCGTCCGGAGTGGCACTTGGACAACTTTGATAATCATCGTGCCGAATTGTCCCCTCCGCGACCGGGGCTCCGGATGGTCCCTCCCCTCCGGATACTTCCACCGGCGGGATACGAGTTCTGGCCTGAAGATGTGCTCCGGGATGCTCGGCGCCGCGTACGGGCGTTGTACCGGGACTTGACCCGGGAGCTAGCGGAGAGCCTCCGGGAGTATTAGGCGTAGGAACCTTAGGGCTTAGAGAATCCCCCGGGTTAGAACCCGGGTTGTATCGTTTCCGAAGCCCACCGGAGGGGGAAGATGTCCTCCGGGTTTGATAATCAATAAAGCTGTTGTCGTTTCCTTTCATTGCCTCTTTATTTTTCTTCTTGGATGGTCTGGACGACTCATCTTTTCAAGGATGAGCTAAGTTTCCTTGTGGGCGGTGCGGTCGACACCCGGGGGTTCCTTATCCCCCCCGCCCATAGCGGGCCAGAGAATAGCTCCGCGCGCTGTGGGGGTAACAAGGCCCCCGGGATAGAGGCCACCTGTAGGATAGGAAATTTTCTAAGTTAGAAAACTTTAAAACGAGGTTTTCAAGGAGAAGACCTTCCGGGAGACAATCGTCCGGTCGCCGTGATAATGGGGAGCCGGGAAGGAGGCCTCATATGGAAGAAACATCCAAGAAAACCCGATGAGATTTCCGGAGGCAAGCTTCCTAGGAGACATTCGTCCGGTCGCCGTGAGGACGGGGAGCCGGGAATAGGGTCTTTGGGGAAGAAAGTGCCCGAGAAATCCGTGACTTCTCCGAGAGACAATCGTCCGGTCACCATGAGAACGGGGAGCCGGGAATAAGGTCTCCGGGAGGCATTCATCCGGTCGCCGTGAGAACGGGGGGCCGGGAATAAGGTCGCTGGGGACCAATCGTCCGGTCGCCGTGAAAACGGGGAGCCGGGAATAACGTCGACTCCCGGAGGAGGAAGATAGATCCAATCAAGCCACAAGGGGCCGATCTTCCGGTCACCGTGAAAACGGGGAGCCGGGAATAACGTTGACTCCCGGAGGCGGAAGATAGATCCAATCAAGCCACAAGGGGCCGATCTTCCGGTCGCCGTGACAACGGGGAGCCGGGAATAACGTCGACTCCCGGAGGAGGAAGATAGATCCAATCAAGCCACAAGGGGCCGATCTTCCGGTCGCCGTGAAAACGGGGAGCCGGGAATAACATCGACTCCCGGAGGAGGAAGTGCCCGAAGACGGGGCTTGAGTGTTTGGGCAGGGGACTAGTCTCCCAAAGTGACTCGTTACCACGGCCACTATGACCGGGTTGCCGCTTACACCCTCAGTCCACGAGGGCTGATCGTAAGCCGCCCTACGGGAGTGGAGACTCCCGTTGTAGGGACTTGTTGGGGCTGGCCCACTTCCTCGCGGGGAGGGCATCCTCGCGGGGAGGGCATCGCCGCTAGGGGCGGCAATGAGAGAGACCTGCAATGAGACAGTTTGAAAAGCAAGACCTATGTGTTGCTAATAAAATGAAGTACAGGGCCTCCCCCTGCGAAGCCGCGAAAGGGGAGGAAAATACAGTGTCCCTCCTCCCCCTCCGGCGTGAACGCTCCGGGGGAGGGGGCAGGCCCGTAAGGCTAAACAAAGAACTTGCGAAGTAAACGCAAGTTCCACGTGTGCTTCAGCTCCTGCTCTTAAAGGTTGGAGAGCTTGTAGGCCCCCGAGCCCAGGACCGCGGAGATCCTGTAGGGGCCCTCCCACTTGGGGGAGAGCTTACCCTGGGCCTGGGGGTCCGTCACGCGCTTGAGGACAAGGTCCCCAAGGCGGAAAGCTCTCTCGCGCACGAGCTGGTTGTATGCGCGCGCCATTTCTTGCTCGTAGATGGCGTGGCGGAGGAGCGCTCGGTCGCGTTCCTCCTCCACGAGGTCGATCTCTAGACGCTGGTTTGCCTCGTTGGCCTGGTACGCTGAGGGCGTAGCTCCCTCCAGGAGCTCAACCCGCAGTGACCGAAATCCGATCTCTGGGGGGAGGACTGCCTCCGCCCCGTAGACCAGGGAGAAGGGAGTACGCCCCGTCGCCCGGGATGGGGTCGTGCGCATGGAGCAGAGGATGCTGGGGAGCTCCTCCGCCCATGCGCCCTGTTTAGAAGCGGTTTGCTCGAGTCTCCGGCGCAACCCCTGTAGGATCACGCCGTTGACCCTCTCGACAGCCCCATTGCTCCGGGGATGGGCCACCGAGGCAAAGTGGATGACGAGCCCCAGGCCTTCGCAGAATTCCCGGAAATAAGCCGAGTCAAATTGGGTCCCGTTGTCCACGGTGATTTCCCGGGGGACACCAAAGCGACATACGACGTTTTTCCAGAAAAACCGCTGAACGGCCCGGGACGTGATGCTGGCCAAAGGCTCCGCCTCAACCCACTTTGTAAAATAGTCGACTGCGACTACCGCATACTTGTATCCCCCGGGCACCGGGGGGAAGGGCCCTAAAAGGTCCATCCCCCAGCGCACGAAGGGCCAAGTGATGGGGATCGTCTGCAGCGCTATAGGGGGGAGGTTCGAGCCCTTGGCCATCTTCTGGCATGCCTCGCACGCGGCGACAAGGTCTCGCGCGTCGCGCATGACCATGGGCCAGTAGAAGCCCTGCTGGAGGGCCTTGGCCGCGATGGCACGCGGGGCAAGGTGAGAACCACAGCTCCCCGCGTGGATGTCTTCGAGAAGTTGAAGTCCCTCCGGCCGGGCGAGGCAGCGCAGGAGGGCGGAAGCCCCCCGCTTGTAGAGCCTCCCCTCCAGCAGGAGATATGCCCGGGCTTTAGCCCGGAGGCGCTTAGCCCCGGTCTCACTAGGAGGGTCCCCCTCCCCCTTGATGAAGGAGATGAGGGGGTCCATCCAAGACGGAGTCCGGGTGATCTCGGCGACCTCCGGGACATGAGGCTCGTTCCCCGTGTCCGGGGAGGCCACCGAGGGCTTTGCGATGATCTCCAGGAAAGTCCCCCTTGGGGAGCGATTCCCAGGCGCTTGCCGCCCGGGCCAAGGCGTCGGCCCGGTCATTGTCCCTCCGTGGGATATGCCGGGCCTCGAGGCCGTCGAAATGCCTCTCCATCTTTCGCACTTCCTGCAAATAAAGACTTATGTTTGCGTCATGGCACAGGTAAGACTTGTCCATTTGGCAAATTACGAGCTGAGAATCTCCCTTGACTAGGAGGCGCCAGATCCCCAGGGAGCGCGTGAGACGCATCCCGAGGAGCAAAGCCTCATATTCGGTGACGTTGTTGGTTGCGGGGAACTCGAGCCATGCGGCGTACTCGAGTTCCTTCCCCTCAGGGCTCCGGAGGACTACTCCCGCACCAGCCCCGGCGAGACACAGCGACCCATCGAACATAAGGGTCCAATGATCACTGCGTCGGGGCGGCACAGGGAGATCTTCGTCCCCGGACCCAGAGGCGGGAGTCCATTCTGCGACGAAGTCGGCGAGGACCTGTGACTTGATGGCGGAGCGGCCGGTAAGGGACGGGGAGAAGGGGGCGAGCTCAGCCCCCCACTTCCCGATCCGGCCGGTGGCTTCTTTGTTCCGCAGTACCTCCCCGAGGGGGAGGGACGACGGGACGGTGATGGGGTGCCCCAGCAAGTAATGCCGAAGCTTCCGGGACGCCATGAGGAGGGCGTAGCAGATTTTCTCCATCTCCGTGTACCGAGTTTTGGCCCCTTGGAGGGCCTCACTCACGTAGTACACCGGACACTGCTGCCCTCCTTGTTCCTTCACCAAGACCGCGCTAACGGCGACAGGGGTCGCGGCGAGGTAGAGGAGCAAGGGCTCTTCCGGGGACGGACTCACGAGCATTGGAGGGCTCGTGAGGTACTTCTTGAGGTTGCCGAACGCCTCTTGGGCCACGGGGGTCCAGCGGAACCCCTCGAGCCCTCGGAGGATCTTGAAGAACTGGAGGCCCCGCTCCCCCGACCGGGAGACAAAGCGGCTGAGTGCAGCTAGGCGGCCGGAGAGCCGCTGGATATCCTTGACGGAGCGCAGCGGGGGCATGTCTAGGAACGCCCGGATCTTCTCGGGGTTTGCCTCAATGCCCCGCTGGGACACGAGGAAACCTAGGAGCTTCCCCCCGTGCACCCCGAAGGCGCACTTCTCCGGGTTGAGTTTGAGCCCGAACGCGCGGAGGTTGGGGAAGGTTTCAGCCAGGTCGTCGATGTGGGAGGCTGCACGAGGACTCTTGACAACCGCGTCGTCTACGTAGACTTCAACGTTGCGGCCGACTTGCTCTTTGAAAACCAACGTCATGAGGCGCTGGAAGGTTGCCCCCCCGTTCTTTAGCCCGAAGGGCAAATGGAGGTAGCAGAAGGTTCCGAGGGGAGTAATAAAACTCGTCTTTTCCTCGTCCCCTTCCGTCATCCGGACTTGATGGTAGCCCAAGTAGGCGTCTAGGAAGCTCATGAGCTCGCACCCCGCAGTGGAGTCGACGAGCTGATCAATCCGCGGGAGCGGGAAGTTGTCTTTGGGGCAGGTGCGGTTAAGGTCGGTGAAGTCCACGCACATCCGCCACCTGCCGGTTGATTTCTTGACGAGGACGGGGTTCGCGAGCCACTCGGGTTGCAAGACCTCCCGAATGAACCCCGCCTCTCGGAGCCGGGTGATCTCCACCTTGATTGCCTCTTGGCGCTCGAGGGAGAGTTTCCGCAGCTTCTGTTTGACCGGGGGGTGACCGGGGGCCACTGCAAGCTTGTGCTCAATGACCTCCCGGGCGACGCCCCGCATGTCTGACGGCTTCCACGCAAAAACATCAGAGTTTTCTCGCAGAAAAGCCGCAAGTTGCGCTGCGTGCTCCTCGGGGAGCTCCGCCCCAATCTGGACGGTTTTGTCTTCATTGCCCGGGGACAGCAGGACCTTCGGGAGGCCTCCTTCCAGACGCGGCTTGAGGAGGGGCCTCCCGGGCGGTGGCGCAGCAGCATCTAGTTCCGGGGGAGAAGCCTCCCCCCCGGGCGTCTTTATGAGGTTGACGCTTCCGATTGTGGCCGCAGCGCACTCGTATAGAGCACGGGCCATGTCTTGGTCTCCCCGGACGTTGATCACACCATGCGGCCCGGGGATCTTCATGCAGAGGTAGTTTTGATGGGTGGCAGCCCCCAGCCGGTTGATTGTCGTCCTCCCCATAATCGCGTTGTAGGAGGAGGGGAGGTCCACTACATCGAAGCGGACCAGCTCGGTCCGGTAGTTCTCGGGGGTGCCGAAGGTCATTGGACGATCTACCTTGCCCACGGGGTGAATTGCCTTCCCCGGGACAAAACATTGCAGGGGCCCAGTAGCGGGCTGCAGGAGCTTCTCGTCCACCTACATTTCTTTGAAGGCCTTCAGGAATAGGACATCGGCGGAGCTCCCGCCGTCCACCAGGATCCGGGCCAGATGGCAGTTGTAGATGGTCGCGGAGACAATGAGCGCGTCGTCGTGGGGGAAGCGAACCCCCCGCGCATCTTCTGCCGTGAAGGTGAGGGGGACGTCCGACCACTTCGGTGGCGGGGACGTGTGTAGCACCCCCACAACCTTGACCTCGCGCGCGTACTCCTTACGCTAGCGCTTAGAGTCCCGCCCGGAGGCGGATCCTCCCACGATGACGTTGATGTGCCGCTGCGAAGTTTGAAAGGGGAGAGCTTCTGAAGGCCCCCCCTCCTGCGTCTGCTGACCCCCCATGGGAGCGGGAAGGGCCGGAACAGCCGGCCGAGGGAGCAAGGAGGCCGGAGTCCCCCCCCTGCCCGCGCTGGTCGAGGAAGTCCGCGAAGTGCTGCAGCAGCTGGCTACAATCTCGGGTAGCGTGGGTATTGGACCTGTGGAGGCTGCACCATGGTCCTTCCCGCCTTCTCCCCGCGGGGCCTTCCCGGCCGCGCGAAGACTGTCCTCCCCCATGGCCCTTCGGTTTGGGGAAGGGGCGGTTGGCCCTCGGGGGGTCGCGCGAGCCACCCCCGCCCTCGAGGACAAAGGTGTCCCGAGGCCGTGGCTCGCTACGCCCCCCTGCCTGGAGCGTTTGGGGGGATCCCTGGCCCCCCGGTCGATGGGGGTGGGAGCCCCCTAGGTCTTCTTCCAGATATCATCTTCCTCTGCCCGAGCATACTTTTCGAGCACGTTGAAGAGCTCGTCGGCGGAAGAGGGGCAGCTCCGGGAGAGCCTTCGGTGGAGCTCCCCCAGGAGGATGCCGCTTTTGCAGGCTTCGATGACCGTAGAGTCGAGGACGTGGGCCACTTTGCTCTTCACCTGAGCAAAGCGCTTGAAGAAGCGTCTGATGGTTTCCCCAGTCCTCTGCCGGACAGTGTATAGCTGCGAGGAGTCCAGGGGACGCACATAGTTCCCTTGGATGTTGGCACAGAATTCCCGCTTGAGCTGCGAGAAAGACTGGATGGAGCCGGCCTTCAGGTTGTAGAACCAGGAGCGGGCAATGCCGGAGAGGTAGAGGGGGAAGACGTTGCACTGTACTGTCTCGTCCCCCCCGGCCGCGAAGATGGCAGTGGAGTAGACCTGCACAAACTCGTAAGGGTCTGCCTCACCGTTATAGTGTTCGATGTGTGGCGGGCGGTAGGGCCGCGGCCACCGGATGCTGCGAAGTCTTCGGCATAGGGGCTGGTTAGCCCCCTGCACTTCCCGGGGAGAGCCCCGGTCGCTGTCTTCCTTCACGGGACTCTCGTTGTCTGAGTCCGGAAGCGGTCCGAGAGGTCCGCCAGAATGGCGGTGGCGACGCTTTTCCTCTGGACCGGGACTGAGTTCCCAGACGTCCGGGCTCTCCGCCGGAGAGGTTGGCTCTTTAGTGGGTCTCTTCCCCCGGCCGGTGCGAGAGCGAGGCTCCCCGCGCCCGCGGCCGGGGGGAAGTTCTTCCCCGCGCTCTGGTGAACGCATTCGCTCGACCTCCCCCGGGGCGAAACAGACCTGTCCCGCAGAGGGAGGGAGCTCGTGCGCTGTAACTTCCGGAGCCGGTTGGGGCGAGCCCCCTGCGACGACCCCCAGGACCAGAAAGGGGGATGCCCCTGTATCATCCGGAACCGGGGAGGGGGCGCCCGCGGCGACGCCTGGAATCGAAGTGGAGGGGGCCCAAGTGGCCACAACCGGAACCGGGAAGGGGGCAGGCCCTCTAACACCCGGGACCGGCGGGGGGGGGGGGGGGGAGCCCCCGCGGCGACGTCCGGAACCGGGGAGCCCATGCGGGGGGAAGTCCGCTGCGGCACGGGGGCTGCTCTGTCAACCGCCCCCGGTGCGGTAAACGCGACGCGGGGGGCGGGACTGGCTCCCGGCGCAGGGTAAACGCCCGGCAAGAAGTGGGCTCCCGGCCCCGGGAAAAGGCCGGGGACGGGGTACCCCCCTGGTGCCACGAAGGGCCCTGGCATGAAATAACCTCCCGGCACCGGGACAGGCCCGGGTGCCGGGAAGGGTCCGGACGTATATCCCGCAGGGGGAGGGAACCCCCTGGCAGGATCATACGGGGCGGACAACCCCCCGGAGGCCGGAGGGGCCGCCGGGTAACCCATAAACGGGGGCATGTTCCCCGGATACTGGTGTGACGCAAATGTGGGGGCCGGAGGCCGCGCCAGCACGCTAAGGAGCTCGTCCATAGAGCGCTGAGCGCGGAGCTGGCCTTCCACGAGAGCTTCGAGCAGGGCGTCCCGGGGAGCCGGGGGAGCAGTCGGGGGGAGGCTGGTCCCGGCCGAGGTCCCCGCGGGCGCCGGGAACGACCTGGAGGTGGAAGCACCTAAGTTAAGAGGAAAGGAGGGAGGCGGTACCTGGGCCAGGTCGCCTCCGGAAGGGACTGCCGGGACAGCAGTGTCCCGGGCGGAAGGCGCCGGGTCTCCGGGACCCGGATCACCGGGAAGGGTGCGAGCCCTTGTTCTTGGGGGAGCCATGGCGTCTTGTCACGGGTCCCCACGGACGGCGCCAACTGTCGTGGTATTGCAAATACCCCGGCAGGTTTTGAGGACGTTCCTAGCTAAGATTACGCGGCGCGGGTTGACCGGATGACCGGTCCTCCCCCGCCGGACAAGCACAAAAAATGACACGCGGGTTTATACAGGTTCGGGTCCCGGTGGGGGCCCTAGTCCTGTCGACGCGCTCCCGACCGGAGTCGGCTGGGGAGGCTCTCTCCGGGGGAGAGGCTTCCGGAGCACGTCTGTGAGTTTAGCTATTCCAAGAAAAGAACCGATCCCTTACAACAGAGGGGTACAAGGGCTATTTATAGCCCCAAAAAGAAGCAAAAAACCTAAACTACCCCAGGAGCCACCGTCGGATTGAAGGGTAGGACCGTCCTTCTCCCGGTCAAACGCCTTGGATGCTTGACAGGTGGTCGCTAGTTCCCGAGGCGCTCCTCGCGTGACCTGCACGTGATAAACAGTTCAAGACTTTACCTTTAGGAGGGCGATGAGGCCCGGGACGGCGCCGGAGGCCAGGTCCCGGGGGACAAAAAAGGCGGCGCCCGGGGAGGGGCCGCAGGCCGCGTCCCCGGGCAAATGGCGGCGCCCGGGACGGCACCGGAGGTCGCGTCCCGGGAGCCAAAAGGCGGCGCCTGGGGAGGCCCCGGAGGCCACGTCCCCGGGCAAATGGCGGCGCCCGGGACGACACTGGAGGCCGCGTCCCGGGAGCCAAAAGGCGGCGCCCGGGGAGGCCCCGGAGGCAACGTCCCCAGGCAAATGGCGGCGCCCGGGACGGCACCGGAGGCCGCATCCCGGGAGCCAAAAGGCGGCGCCCGGGGAGGCCTCGGAGGCCACGTCCCTGGGCAAATGGCGGCGCCCGGGGAGGGGCCGGAGGCCAGGTCCCTGGGCAAATGGCGGCGCCCGGGACGGCCCCGGAGGCCGCGTCCCTTGAGCCAAAAGGCGGCGCCCGGGGAGGCCCCGGAGGCCGCGTCCCGGGAGCCAAAAGGCGGCGCCCGGGGAGGCCCCAGAGGCCGCGTCCCCGGGCAATCGTGACACATCTTACCTGGACTTAGTCCCGCGGAGATTTCTCCCGACAGCCCTAGATTTTGACATTGTCAGCCCTATGCTAGAGCATGTCAGCCAGTGGCATTAGCTCTTTTCACCTCTTTTCAGTTGTGCAAACTGAAGATAACCTTGTCCCTTTGACTTGTGGAGTTGTGCTCTACATTTTATTCTACTACCACAAGTTGAGATAACCCTTCTATCATCCATCGACCCTATGTCGATGCCTTGAACCGAATGTCGACCTAAAGACGTTCGCTGTTTTTGAGCAAACCAGTCGCAACCTTGATATCATTCTGATACTTTGAGACATTTGGAACCTTGTAAACCTTTGACAACTAATCTTAACCCTGGTTTCCATAACTTAACCCTAATCAGCCTCTAAACCCAATCATTTCAGAATCATCAAGACTTCATCTTTGCATTATTGCATATAGTATAATAATGTATTGAAAAGATTGTGATTATTGGTTGTTTGTTTGATTGGAGAGCAGATCAAGACCCCGAGTTCGAGGACTTCACTGCTGATCCGACATCAACTGCTGTATTTTACGACGCGGAAGGCAAGTCATATTCTTGGTCATCTCGAACCTATATTTTAAGAGTTGTTATAACATAACCTTGAATATAGATAATATTGCATGTGAAAGATTGAGAATGGTTGATTTATGAATTGGCAGTACTAAACTGGTTATCTGTGAAATGTGAAATAAACAAGTTTTGAGCCATGAACTATTATATATGTATTTATATACTTATATTCATGAAATAAAACCACTAGCCGTGACCAGAAAAATTGTATGGAATGGTGGTAGCACTGGAGGTGCTAGACTGCAAAGGATGTGCAGGCACTGAAGGTGCAGGGTTGTGGCTGGTCTGGTCACTGGCATATAAGGACTAGAACCTTGTGTTGTGCGTCTAGTGGCATGAACAAACGTACTAACCGCAAGCCTGGTATGGGACAGGCCTGAACAAGTACTTATGTAGATCGCACATGAAACCCCTGCATGAGATGGAAAACAATACACTAAACTCACGGGGTTCAGCTCCTCCACATATCACTAAATGTGATTTGATCAAGCACGTTGACCCAATAATGGGAAGAGGCATTCAGGTGTGGGGGTAATCCCGACACAACTGCGGTTTGTGTGAAGAAAACTGCAGGGTCAGGGGTGAATTGTAAGTGAAACATAACAAAAGTTCTTGTTATCTCCACCTTGCCGCTCACAATATGAAGTGAGTCAAGGGTGCAATCATTTTGATAGGAAGGGCTTGAAAGTGGAATACCTTGCGGGTAAATTGGTACCTCTCTGCAGAGTTAAAAATGTATTCGAATACTTCGTGCTCCCGAGTTTTAGGAGTCTGCTGCGGTGGATTAAATCTACGGGGTGTGACACAAGTATTATTTTCTAAATAAAATATGTTAAATCAAGATTACCCAAATGACATGTGTTGTCATGATAAGGAGTGCTGTCCTGGGTTGTCGTGTGTCGACGTGTCACGGTAGTACTATAATTTAGTGAACATGAATGATGATGTTATGTTATAAAAAGTGCTGCCATGAGATGAGACATGAAAGAAAAAGATTATTTTACAAACATCCATAATTCTTGACTAGTCTAGGTTCATATCATCACTACTATATGTATCTACTCTTACCTATGACTTGCTGAGTACGTAAGTGCTCACTCTTGCAACCTATAAATCAGTAGATGGAGCGTTCAATAATCAAGACGAAGGCATGGAGAACTTCTTGGATCCAGAAGGAGGAGTGCCAGTTCCGCCAGAGCCCTAATGTGTATTGTTCTACCATCCACTTCTCTTTGTAGGAGGGTCACCTATCTTCTACTGTGTAGATGTTATTTTGCTAAACCATGTATGCCGCGAAGGCATTGTAATCTCTTTATGTAATATTAAGGCCAGCAGGCCACACTGCTTAACTATTTTGTAAGTTACTCTGTTGCAATGTGAATATACTCCTATGCTTGACTTATCCTGGGAAGTCAAGGGTATGTGTATGCTATGCATATGTGGGACTAGCTGCAGCGAGCTAGGTCTCTACAGGAGTAGTCGTAGTCCCAGTCTCGGGGCGCGACAATAACCTCCACCGTCTGTTTGGTTTTGAGTCCGACTTGGAAGAAACGGAGATGTTTTCCCCATCGGCGACCTCGATCCCTAGACAATTCGCTGCCTTGTAGGAAGAAACTCCCGATCAGCGAGCTGCCAGGGAAGAACAGGATCGTAAAAAAAAGGAGGATCAAGATCGTGAGCAACAGGATAATGAACTTCGCAGAACAGACCTAGAGGCTCTTCAAAATGCGCAAGCCTGTTATGACGCTGCTCCGAGTTCCTCCCATCGATCACAAGGTCGCAGACGCGACCAGACACCATCTTTACCCCTGGAACGTTTACCGGCGGACGAAGAGACGGTGACACCTGGCGCACCCAGGAGGAGCACGCATGGCCGGCTTCGATCCATCGCAGAGGTCCTGCGTAATTTTCCTCCTACGGTCACGGATGCGCAGAAACCCGCCTTCGCCAGGATTCTGGCAGAGAGGTTAGACAAGGTCGCATCCGAAACGACCCCTACAGCCTCTTCCCACGATCGAGAATACTCTAACTCTGGTTCTGGTAGACAGAATCGTCCACCACCAGTGCCATCTCGGCATGACAAAGCCGGACGGGCGGGGAATTCTCGTGATCGAGAACGCATTCCTGTCCACTCTCGCCTGTGACCACACGCGACCTCTCCTTCGCGTGAGGTCACCCGAGATCAGGTCGAGAGTGGCAGGTCTATTCATGGTCCTTATGTCGGTTGTAAAGCTTTCTCACCCGGCCTTCGTGCGGTCGTTTGGCCAGACAAGTTTAAACAAGGGGCCATAGAAAGATTTGATGGAACTCAGAATCCATCCGAATTCCTTCACATCTACATCACTGCTATTCAGGCAGCGGGTGGCGATGACCGGGTCATGGCCAACTATCTGCCTACAGTCCTCGAGGGACCGGCAAGAACCTGGTTGTTCAATCAACCTGAGGGTTCAATCTATAATTGGGAAATGTTGTGAGATGCCATCCTCAACAATTTCCAGAATTTCTATCAGAAGCCGGGTAAAGAGGACGACCTCCATCGACTACGACAAACATTGACCGAAACTCTTCGTCAGTTTGTCAAGAGATTTGTCGGGGTAAGAAATACCATCCCGAACATATCTGATAATTCCGTTATCTGGGAGTTTAAGCACGTCGTTCGATATCGGAGATTCATCGAAGATCTACTCATCCATCCTCCTCGATCAGTAGCTGATCTTTTCGATATGGCTGATCGATATTCCGACAAAGGTAACTTACCGCCTCAGCCAGGTCTCAAGGACGTTGAGTTGAATCGGATGGTGAACAAAGGTAACTTACCACCTCAGCCAGGTCTCAAGGCCGTTGAGTTGAATCGGATGGTGAACAAAGGTAACTTACCGCCTCAGCCAGGTCTCAAGGACGTGAAGAGGGAGGATTCAAACAAGAAGCCGAAATCTTCATCAGGTAGGAAGTCGAAGAAATCAAAAAGGAGTCGATCTGGACAGTACCGAGAGGTCGCGGTAGCAGAGAAACCTCCACCAACCAAAGGTAACAAACCTTCGTTCAAAAATAAAACTGCTTCGGGTGGTCGCAGTGCCGACCAGCCAGAGAAGTCAACTAACCCGCAGGAAGGCAAGAGATGGTGTCTGCTCCACAACTCTGCAGGCCACGACCTCAAGAATTGCAGGAGCTAGTTGAAGCAGTTGGATTACTTCTACAAGGGAATCGAACCTATGCCGACCTTGCCACCAAAAGAACAAACATGCGGGCTAAGAGACGCCAGTAGGGACGAAGATCTGTCTTACCAGGTACCTCGTAATCATGTCAATGTTATTTTCGGAGGTTCCTCCTTTTTTGTTTCTAAGCGGCAATTTAAAGCCTTTTATCGAGAGGTGAACCAAACGGAGACTCCCCTTTGTGAACCTCAATACCCCCATTGGTCGGATACACCTTTGACGTTTGATCGCTCTGATTGCCCTATGGGGCTTACTCGACCATTGAGGCTACCTTTGGTCATAACCCCAATAATCAGCAATGCGAGAATCGAAAGGGTCCTGATCGACGGAGGTAGCTCCTTGGACGTTTTATTGGTCAAGGCACTCGACGAGATGCAAATTCCTTGTTCAAAAATCAAACCCATAATTCATCCGTTTTATGGGATAATCCTTGGTCCCTCTATGATGCCCTTGGGACATGTGGTGCTCCCGGTCACGCTGGGAGAACCAGATAACTTCCGAACAGAATTAGTTACTTTTGATGTAAGTGATTGTGATTCGGCTTATAACCCAATCTTTGGCAGGCCAACTCTTGCAAAGTTCATGATGGCTACGCACTATGCTTACCAGTGCGGCAAGTTGCCTGGCCCCAAGGGTGTTATTTCGGTCTGTGGCAGTCACAACGTGGCATTGACATGTGATCGGTTATCCCTGGAGATGGTGGACCAACTTCCCCTCCGAGAAGCCCAGATCGCCACAATGTCCACTGATATGATCAAAGCCGCCCCTCGACCAGATGAAACACTAAAACTGGTTCCATTGTACCCAGATGATCCGTCCAAGACAATTCGGGTTGGATCAGGCCTGGATGACAAATAGGAACTCGAGCTCATTGCTTTCCTTCGGGCTAATGCAGATGTGTTTGCATGGAAACCATCCGACATGCCCGGTGTCCCAAGGGAGGTAATCGAGCATAGGTTTGCAATTCGACCTGGACAGTGACCAATAAAGAAGAAGCTCAGGCGTTTTGCTGTTGATTGACAGGAAGCCATCCGAGAGGAGTTGGATAAGCTCCAAAAGGCCGGATTCATTCGCGAAGTCGATCATTCAGAATGGCTCACAAACCCGGTCATGGTCCGCAAGTCAAATGGCAAGTGGCGCATGTGCGTCAACTACACCAGTCTCAATAGTGCCTGTCCAAAGGATGACTTCCCCTTCCCCGCATCGACCAGCTGGTCGATTCTACTACGGGTTGCGAACTGATGAGTTTCCTAGATGCTTACTCGGGATTTCATCAAATTAGCATGGCAGAAGAAGATGAAGAGAAGACTGCCTTCATCACACCATTCGGTACCTACTGCTACGTCAGAATTCCATTTGGCCTCAAGAACGCTGGCTCCACGTACCAGTGCTTGATGCAAAAGACCTTTCTTTCCCAGATGGGGCGTAATCTTGAAGCTTATGTAGACGACCTGGTTGTAAAAAGTTTAAAAAGTTCGTCTCATTTAGACGATCTTGCTGAAACCTTATGTAATTTGAATCGATATGGAATAAAGTTAAACCCGGAGAAATGTTCTTTCGGGGTTTCATCTGGAAAACTTCTTGGTTTTCTTGTTTGTTCCAGAGGAATCGAGGTCAATCCTGAAAAAATCAAGGCTATCGACCAGATGAGGTCTCCCTCGACCATCAAGGATGTTCAGCACCTAGCAGGTCGCATGGAGGCGTTGAACCGGTTCATATCACGATTAGGTGAAAGGGGACTACCTTTCTTCAAAGCCCTATGCAAACATCACAATTTTACATGGTCCGATGAGGCCAAAAGGCATTTCAGGAGGTAAAAGCATATCTATCCTGTCCGCTGGTCTTGGTTTCCCCCGACAAAGAGGAACCATTACTCCTTTACTTGGCGGCCACACCTCATGCTGTCAGCGCTAATCTGATCGCGGAAAGAGAGGGTGTGCACAAACCTGTCTACTACGTGAGCGAAGTACTTCATGACTTTACGCGCTACAGATGGCTTCCTGTAAGCTACGACATTACTTCCAAGCACATAAGATGACAGTGCCCTCATCTTTTCCTTTGGGAGACATTGTCCGGAATCCAGAGAAATCTGGTCAGATCGCCAAATGGGCTGTCGAACTCGGAGCATTCGACATCCATTTCACGCCCCGCACCGTGGTCAAGTCTCAGGTCCTGGCCGACTTCGTGGTCGAATGGACTAATCCTGAGCCGCCCGTGCAGGCGTCCGAACATTTGGAATGCCCTGATCACTGGACAATGTACTTTGACGGCTCTCGTAGTTTTCAACACTCGAGGGCTGGAGTGGTCTTAGTTAAGCCCCAAGGCGAACATCTGAAGTATGTCATTCAACTATACTTTGTTGCGACCAACAACTCAGCAGAGTATGAAGGTCTTATTGCAGGGTCCGGGCAGCAAAATTCCTAGGAGTCCGTCGATTAGTGGTGAGGGGAGACTCACAGCTGGTCATAAACCAGGTAAACAACGAGTACAACACCTCCAGTAAGACAATGGCTCATTACCTGGGGGAAGTGAGGAGATTGGAAAAACACTTCAGTCATTTCGAAGTCCAATACATCCCGTGAAAGGACAACATTCTCGCAGACTAATTATCCAAAATTGGGTCCTCACGCACATCCGCTCCAGCAGGAGTGTTCGTCGAACACTTGGAACATCCCTCGATCATGACTACAGTCGAGGATGATCCGGTAACAGTCTGTGTTACCAACCTCGGACAAGAACGAGATTGGACCCATCCATTGAGGGTCTATCTCGAACACGGGACCTTGCCCGAGGATGAAACCGAAAGTGATCGGTTAGTTCGAAAAGCGCGTCTATACAAACTTATAGAAGGAGTTTTGTACATAAAGGGTACTCAAGGAGTATTCATGCGTTGTGTGTCCCAAGAGGAAGGTAAATCCCTCTTGAAAGAAATCCATGACGGTGTATGCGGTGCGCACGCGTCATTTCGTACACTGGTCCGAAAGGCTTTCTGACAAGGATTTTACTGGCCTTCGGCACTTGACAGTGCCAAGAATATGGTCAAGACATGTCCTCAATGTCAACTCCATGCGAGATAGGTTCATCAACCTACCTACGCTCTACAAACCATTCCTCTATCATGGCCCTTCGCGGTCTGGGGGATGGATATTATTGGTCCTATGCCACAAGCGGTCAATGGATACAAATTCCTGTTCATAGCTATTGACACGTTTACAAAGTGGATCAAGGCCGAACCAATATGCAACATTACTGCTGCTGCTGCACAAAAGTTCTTTCATAAGAACATTGTGACTCGATTCGGTGTTCCAAATCGTCTCATCACTGATAATGGTTCCCAGTTCGCTAGTGGTCTTTTTCTGGACTATTGCGATCAGGTCGGAACCAAGGTGTGCTTTGCTTCTGTAGCTCATCAGCAGAGCAATGGTGCTGTCGAACGTGCCAACGGGCAAATATTGCAGGGCATCAAAAAGCGTCTTTTTAATCGCCTTAAGACACGCTCGGGGGTTTGCGTAGATGAGCTCTATACTGTTCTATGGGCACTATGCACTACTTCTAGTCGAGCCACCGGTGAGACACCTTTCCATCTGGTGTACGGGGCTGAGGCTGTGTTACCCATGAAAATTAGTATTGGGTCTGTCCGAACAGATCAATTCGAATAAGTTGATCAGAATGGGCAACGATTACAAGATCTCATCCTCCTAGAAGAAAAACGTGATCGAGCTCTGGTCAAGTCCGCAGTGTATCTGCAAGCTTTGTGCAAATACCATAACAAAAGGGTGCGACCACGTAGTCTTCACGTGGGCGATCTGGTTTTACGTAAAATAAAAACCAATCTAATGGCAACAAGTTCTCCCAACAATGGGAAGGTCCCTACACTGTTGTTTCGGTACCGCGACCAGGATCGTCTCGGTTAGCAATGGAGGATGGTTGAATCTTATCCAATACTTGGAACATCGATCAACTACGCAAGTTCTACGTGTAAGTTCCCAATCCCTTTTCCTTTTCAATTAGCATGATTTAATAAAATCAGTACTTTTCGTTGTTTCATGTGATTATTATTCCTTTTACCCATATGTTATGAATCTGGCTCGAGGGCTGGTTGCCAATAGCTGTATCACTACAATACCTTGATCGGATTCACTGGCCGATCTCGTGATCATTTCCAGACAAGACACCTCTCAATAAGCCGTTTCTCAACGCACACGGGGCTTGCTGGCATGTCCTTGGTCATCAGAGTGGCTGCCGATTTGCAATAAGGTTGGGTATTGTATCGAATATGATTGTTGGTTTGGTCGGGTATCCCTGGTCGTCATTACACCCATATTTTTCCTGTGCTTATAATACTAAGTCTTCAGTATATGTAATCACAGGCGGGGGCTAGGGGAATATGGTCACAACATGAAACAAAAGGAAGTGCTTTCTTTCAAAAAATAATGCATACATTCGCATTGTATAAATTGTATCTGCACAGGTACAGGATTTACATTATGCCAAGCACTTTCAAGAGATTTTCTACAAGAGGTTTGACTTCCTCCATTATGACCTCGAGCTGGTTTTCACTCTCGACCTTTGCTTGTCCCACCACTGGATTCAGATCAAGATCTGGGCCATGGTGAAGACGAAGTCAGCAGAGGATGGCGGAGGCTGCTGATTGCACTCTGGTCTTGATCGCTTCTTTTTGCCGCCTTGTATCTTCAGGAAGATACTCGAGAAGTGACTCTGTTTGGGTCGCGACCAGCGTGGTCCATTCGCTAAGGCTAAGGTCGTCCATCTCGGTTTCGACCACATCAGCCCTCAGCAAACCAGCCACCATCTTCAGTTTTTTGAAGATGTTTCATTGAGCACTGCTGCAGGCTGAGAGTGACGCACTCAAGCCCTTGTTCTCCCTGCAGACAGAATCAACTCTCGAGTTTTGCAACTCGATGGTCGCCTGGAGATCTTTTTTCTCTTGGCCGAGCTGGCTTATTTTGTCATCTCGCGCTGCGATAGGAGACCATCACAAACAAGTTCGTATGACAAAACTAATTTACTCTGGTCGGGAGTATGCTTACAGGAGAGCTGTGACCGCAGTTTTTGGAGTTCGGTCTCCAGGAATGAGATCCTGGCAGCTACCCTGAACTCCTGGTCTTCCCGATCAGCAAGGCTCTTCATGAGATAGGCATTTTCTCTGTGACAAAAGAGACAATTGTCAAGATAGGGTTTACATTCAGGAAAATGAAGAAACGTCTTCCTTACCGCTGCAGGCGACCCGTTTCCTCTTGCTTGACCTCGATGCTATCTGCCATAGCCATCGACCTGGTCGCCATACGGGTCAGCTCCTATGACATGGAAGGGGATCGATTTCAAAACCTGGATATTCCTATGCAAATGCGAACTTAAAAACCACAAATGTGTTCGACATACCTCAACATACTCCCTGAATGAGCCACCTTTCGATTCGGCTAAAGGCTGAGTCACTGGACTCGCCTTGTCCCAACAGGAGCAGCAGATGAATTTTCCTGCTGAGCCTCCTCCATTGTTGGGGTCACAGATTTCAATCTCTGTGATTGGACTTCTACCGCCATCCCGTCTATAATGGCCCAAAGGACTTCTCTGGCCGAAGGGATGGAACTTTGTTCGCCAATGACCTCGGTAGCAGGGGAGGCTTCAACACTTGCCGAGTCCACTGGAGGGCTTGGTGCTGTATCTCTGCGCCTAAGCAAATAGAAAGACCATCGGTTAGAATCTTTTCAGTCGATCACTGTAATCCGACTCTATCCAAACAGGAGAGATTCTTACCTTACTCGAAATCCTACCAACTTCTGGGATTTCGAAGATGGTTCCCCGAGGAAAAGAGGACAATCGTCATATGTCCTGGTCTTCCTCTTCGTGAACAAGACCTTGTCCTTTTCTCCCTATGTGCATGTAAATCTATGAGGATACACATGAGGAATGATGAAAGCCAAGATTATAATGATCCTTACCGGGGTGACTTCTTCTAGTACAGATGAAGTCCTTGGTCCTGAAGCTTCTTGGACCACTGGCACCGGAACTTCATCTGCGACCATAGGATCAGTTGTGGTCGCAGGATCTTGTTCAGTTATTCCCACTCCTGTCGGCAGGAATGGAGTACTCACCGCCCCAGGACTGGCGGGAGTCATTTGGCGGCGGATTAGGGGGATGTTTTCTTCTTCCTGTGTGAGCACAACATAACTTAATGGATGTGCACAGATAAACAACAACATTCAGGACTATGAGAAATCTTACCACAGTCACCCCTTCTATCAGAAGGGGAGGTGTTGCAAATCCTGAAGCTTCATGGGCTTCAGGTACTGGGGTTTCACCCGCGACCACAGGGTTATCAGTGGTCGCGGGGCCCATTGCAGTCATCTCTGTCCCTGCGGACAGAGACAAGACCTCGCTGAATGAGGGAGCGATTGTCTTCCTCTTGCGATGAACCAGAGGGATGTCATCCTCCTCATCCTCGCTCCCTTCACCCTGTACGACGAAGAAATAATTCCTGCTCGTACCTAGGGTTACAGGAGGCATTGAATATCTTACCGCAGTCCTTTTCACGGTAAGGGGAGTCTTTTGCGAGGAGGCTTCTCCCAGAATCTTCTTGGACTTCTTGGGAGCAGGTTCCTTCGCCCCACACTTCGAAGAGATCCTCTTCACCCTCTTCGTAGCCGGTTTCCCCAAGAGACCAACGTCCTCGCTTGGACGCGTCGCCTCGGCGAACTTCCCCAAGAGCTATGTCATTCCAAATGTTCTTGTTAATACAAGACGAGCGAATGGTCTACAAACAGAGCCTGTTGAGAAAATCCATACCTTTCGGCGCTCCTGTTTGAGATCATCGCTGGCATTGATTAGGCTCTGGGGGCGAGGCTATCCCTTGGTTCCCTCCACATCGGCGCTACACCCTTTGAGGAGGTAATTTGTCCACTTTTCAATTTCAGACAAAGGCAGAGCTGCGTCGCAAACAAGAATGTTAGCAAATACGACATTTTTTTAGAAAAAATGTATGTTTTGTTGACTGGAGGACATACCATTATTATAATCCAAGGTGCTATCCGCCATGGACTGGATTTCCCAAGCCGGATGAGCTCTTTCGTTCAGGGGGCTCACCCGGTTCTTCACAAAGTCGCGGATGATGTCGCGAGCAGTTAGTCCTTGCTGGACTAAGTGAAGAATCACTTGGGCCTACTTCTTCTGCTCTGCGCTCAAAGCAGGAAGAGAGTCCAATTCACTGGACTTCTCCGGGCGAGAGTTCTCAAACGACAACCAGCTCTCCGATGGAGGGGTGCAGTAGAACCACTTCTGGTACCACCTGTGAACGTAATCTCGGAGGGGTGGGAAGGGATACTCTTTTTTCTCCCTTATCCGGAAGTAGATACATCCGGCGGCATTGGCGCTCTTCGACCATGCCGAGTAGTAGAAGCGTTGGAAAAGCTCCACACTTGGGAGCACTCCGACGAAGGCTTCACACAAATGCTGAAACTGAACTTTTGAGTGGAGATTCACTAACTCCAATCCATAATGCTCCAAGATTCCCTTCAAGAACTGGCTCTCAGGGAATCGGAACCCGCAATGCAGGTATTCCTCAAAAACCACCAACTCGCCCTCTTGGACGATTGGGGTTTCTTGATCTTTCTTCGCGGGCCGCCAGTTGATCAGTAGCCACGGAGGAAGAATCTCTTCCTTCTCAAGGGCCACCAAACTTTCTTTGGTATGGTGGACGGATCGGCTCTAGGAGGCCATTTCTTTTGAAAGATTGAGAGGAAAGGTGGTGATTTTGGAGGTGATGAAGACGAGGAATGTAAAAGAGGGTTTTGTGCGGCGGAAGCTCTAAGGAAAGTGAAGGATTTCTGGTTGTGTGGCTTCCTCAAGAAGCTACCTTCTCCTTTTATATGCCCGAGGCAATCCTTCATTGAATATTTTATTCATTTCCCATAATGGGTGCCTTCTCTCGGGAGACCCGTTATGCACTCCCCACGGTGAATCTGAAACAAAATGTATTTTTATAATCTTTGTTTTTGCAAAGATTTTCAGAGGAGGTTATCCTTCATGTTTTTTGTAAGTTAATTTTCATGTATTGATCACAATTCATTTCTGTGATCGTTTCAAAATTTGCATGTTGATCACAATGCCATTCTATGATCGCTACAAATGGGTAATCGCAATATAGACGGTTATCATCCGATCAACGCATTACGTTATCGCGACTTCAGTTCTAATCGCGATCTCAGTTCTGATCGCAGCTTTAATTCTGATCACAGTACCAGTATTGGTCGCGGTATAACATATTAAGGCATTTCTGATCGAAAGGCTTGTTACCTCAGATTTACCTGTGTATGTTTGGTCGTAAAGACATTCCTTATGACCATGTTTTCGCACAAAGATTGTGAAGAGTTTTAATTCAAATTAACTCTTGCATAATTCTTCTCAAGAAGGCAAGTTATGTAAGGTAAAAGAGATCTTTATTTCTGACAATCCTTGCATACAAAAGGGATACAGGCGACTAAAGCATCGACCTGATCTGAGAAAAGTTTACAAAGTTCTCCTAAGGACATATTAGCGTCAGTAGGATCTACACAGACCGCCCCAAGAGAACTGGCAACTACTCTAAGCCTATCTACATCATCCCAAATCAGAGAGGCACTACCATTCCTGATCGAATCGGAGAGTTCTTACTGTTGTCGAGCATAGTCCCTCTCCAAGCGGAATTGGTGCGCCTCTTCACGGGATATATCAAAACATTCTGCCAGGTGCAGAATGGCCGAAGACATCTCTTCAGTCTTTGATAATTATCATATTTGTGCATAATTTCTATATGTTTAAACCCCCGATCATGCACATATTAGTCATATACCTCGGCATTTACATAGATTATTCCAGATTTGCTACCAAATCGACCGGATTATTTGTTTTGCAATTTTTATCGCAGGTCAGTGCAAATCGGATGGATTTCTGGCTAGCGGTCGCGCCTCATCGACTTATTCCGACCTTCGATCGATTCTGGATGGAAGTGCGCGTTTCCGCGGATGCGTAGGAACCAACCGCGCCGAAATTAGAGTCTCCGGCGCCCCGGAATCTCAAACCCTAGCAGCCAAAGAGCTTTATGTAATTCTCTAAAATCCCCAGGGCCATTTTGCAAAGTGACCTTCTTCCTTTAACCCCAGCCAGCCACCATTGTTTCACCTGGAGCCTGGTTTTTCCTTTTTACCTTCTTCTTCTGCCTCCCTCCTTGCGATCCACACCTCCGTCGACCACACCGGCAATGACCAGGCCATACGCCGCCGGCGGAGCCACCTCAGTGCATCCCTGTTTTCCTCCCTTCTCTATCTCCCTCATCTTTCCTTCTGCAGCAAAGCATCCTTTCTTCTTCCTCCTCTTCTGCAATTGTTCTGTCCTCCTCTTCTTCAATTTTTCTTTCCACCTCTTCTCCAGCAACTCCCCCAAATCCTCCACAACCCAAGCCGTGGCCCCCTTGAGCCGCCGCTGTCCAGATCCACAGCTGCCTCACAGTGCCGCGCCGTGGCCAGATCTGCACCTCCCGCCGCCGCAGATCAGGGCAGCACCTCCATCTCCACGGCACCGCCGAGCCGCTCCTCTCCTCCTCCATCGTCGAGCCGCCCTTTCCTTCTCACTGCGCCGCCACCGCGCGAAGTTCTCGCGGGCCCGATCTGACTGGATTTGTGCCTCCCACCTCCACGACGTCGATCTGCGCCAGATTTGTCTCCAACCCTGCGCCGCCGCCGCCTGGACACTGAGCCACACGTCGGCGTGCACCACACCTCCACAGCGCCGCCACCGCCGCTCCCGAGTCCCCTCAACCTCCTCGCACCGCCTCGATCTAGCTCATCGCCGGCATCCTCTTCTTCTACGGCCTCTTCATCGACTTGACCGTGCGCATCTTGCGTAGCCGTGACTGCCAACATCCTCAGCCTCGATTGCTCCGACGTCCAAGCTTCTACGGTCGTCTTCATCAACTCCGACGAACTTCAGCAACCTCGACAGCAGGCAAGAAATGTGATTCAATTCTCTTTGTCCCTTGCATCTCAATGATTGAATTTTGATAAACTGATGAATTGATGAAGTGTGTATGAGATGATCGCTTATGTAAATGTGTTGAATCGAACTTAACTCTCTAAATTTGATATAAATGATATTTGGTACTGCAATAATCACTGTTATGTATTATATTTGTTGAATGCTTACTGGAGGTTTAGCTGAATTAATAGTGATAAACTGAAACTGTTCTTGATTAGTTTCCATCTTCTGATTGATTTGCAATGTTTTGAGTGGCTTAGTTCAGAGTTCTGTTGAATGAGCATGACAGGTTCTTCTCTATTATGATAAATTGTGATGGTAAACTGTTGATCACCTTTTTATGTAACTTTGATTGCTGTTAGTAATTGATGTTTAATCAGTGTGTTGATTCCTGCACGAGTGTGTTTTGGGCTGAGTTGAACTAAATTCTTATGATTGTCTCACTGTTGAATCTCTGTGTGATGCTTGAGTAATGATCTATATATTTGAGTTGTATTACATGTTCTTTAATCCATCTTTTGTTTAACTGTTCATTGTTGCAATTTGCATTGAGCTGTAGTTTAATTGAATTGTATTTCTGAATTGAATTGACTTGATCCCCTCCTGTGCTGAATCTATTTGCAAATTAATTTGGATTGTGATTTTCACAAAGTTGGCTGTTTGAGGTTGAGTTGTCGAGTGGAGTTGGCTGGGCTTTAGTGTTTACTTTGTACTTGTGTTTCGTAGATACTCACTGTAGATTGCGATCGATGATGGTTGTTTGTGCTGCCTCTCACGCTACCACTACACGATTTCTTTCTATTGCTTGTATTGCGAACACTAGTCTAGAATAAACATTAGTCGCCTGTCGTGGGGAGATCACCTCTCTCTTTCTTTGCATTGTTCTGACATCTTCTTTCTCTCTTTCGTCCGATTTATTTTCATTTGCCATTGATTTAGTCTAGTTTTACACGATTTGTTTTCTCTAGTCCCTGTGGAAAGAACGACTGAATACTCGTCTACTGCATCGTCCTCGTTCTATTGCGAGACGGTCTAGGCTGGTATCAATCTTCTTCTCTAGAACCTCTTTCTCCTTCTGGAGAGTCTGTTCGAGGGAAAGAGGTTGAATCTCAGCAGGCTGGTCGCTGGGGGCTCCAACAATTTTCATCTCCTGTACATAAATGTGTTAGTCTTTCAAGTTAAAACGACCAGCAGAAGAGATGAAAATAATTACCAATCCTCGCAAGTGAGAGGATGAAGTATTTCCCCCAGAAAGTAGATCACCCGACAAAAGTCGGGAATTATCAGATCGTGGGAGTGCAACTTTCCCATGAGAAGATTGTTCCCCCAACACAAGTTGAGGATTGTCTGGTCGCGGAAGTGCAGCCTTCCAACCAGAAAATTGATTACCCAACAAAAGATGGGGATCGCTTGATCGCAATGGAGAAAGCTGAGAAGAAGGCTTTGAAGGATTATTATGGACCTCCAAAGGTGGAGATGAGAGTTCGACCTACCGAGTTGCATGGACAGGAATGACTACAGGGGCCAAAGGAAGAGAGAGCAATGATGCGTCCCTAACCCTTGTGCCACTGGAAGATCCCACGTCAACCTTGGGTTTCTTCCTTGGAGGAACCAAATCTTCGGTCATCTGTGAATTTCTGAAAAAGCATTTTTGGAAATGATCAGAACATAAGATGGCAACTTGAACCAAGGCATCCGGAGAAGACTTACCTTCTGGAAGTCCTGGTCGAATTCAAGTGCCACTTTCTCTTCATCACTTTCAATCTCAATGATGTCTTGATCTGGCATTGAGGTGTATACAGAAAAGAGGGAAAGGTAGCTTTGGAAAAGACTTAGCCGGGAAAAAGACTTGTGAAGTTTTAGGGTTAAGAGGCTTTAGTATTTATAGTCCCCCAGGGGTGACGGTTCGTTTTTCAAATGCCTCAAATTCCAAAAACATTTACAGTTTTATTTCGAGTTAAAAGACAATTCCATGGCGCCATCATTACCTGTCAAATACAACCCAGAGTCCGTCTCGGGAAATAAACTGCCACACTTAGTGCGCCACTAAGTGGAGGAGTTGAAGCGTCGGGTCACTTATCCGATGTAAGGATTAAATTTGAAGTAAATATGTCCCTTCGTTTCCTTCAAATTTGGGGGCTAGCTGATGAGGATTGTTACCCGAGCTAGTTCGGAATAAATGCACGTCTGGTTCAAGACAGATTCAAACCAGGTAAGTGTCCGTTGATGTGATCTCATATGGCTTGAGAAGCGCGGACACATGGTCGCAGTCTTTGCCCGATCATAAGGCCGCAGACAGTGCACGGTCAGGAGCCCGTAGGCGATGCACAGACAGGAGGTCGCAGACAGTGCGCGGTCAGGTGATTGCGGACAATACGCGGTCAGAAGGTCATGGACTACTCTCGACCAGGACAACTCGGGGTTGCTTAGGCCCTACAACAAGCATATCCCGAGGACCCCGGAGATTCTTCCACGTATGAAGACAACTACCAAGAGGTTACTATGTGCGGTTATCCCTTAATTGCACGTGTTAAGCCTGCGTGGAAGTTAAGTGCGGTTATCGAAACTGCACCCGAGCAACCGTTCAAAGCCGTTGTGCGTTGGCGCCCTTTCAACCAGTATAAAAGGGTGAGCAAATGCACCAGACGAGGACATGACACATCGGGAAGAGACAACTCAAACAGATCCCAGCGATTTGACACGAGAAAACTTCGAGCTTTCATAGGCTAGTTTTGTCGTATTTTAGACAATCACACGGAAAAGATCTTCGCCTGTGATGATCTTTTCCACAACTTTGTAACCTTTTTTCCTACACATAGTGAAATCCCAACAGGACATAGGGCTATTACTCCCACCATCGAGGGCCCGAACCTGTATAAATCTTTCTGTGTTCCAACTAACATTGGCTCATCATCCCTTTCAGGACGGACACCCTGAAAGGTCTCATAACTCACAAATTCTGCATAAGTACGACTAAGGACCCCGAGTCCGAATCGTCGACATGGTGTACTACCTCGATTCGATGCACGACAGGTTAACGAAGGACTACGTGATCCAGGAGAATATGGACGCGTAAGTAACATGTTTGATTTAAATTTTGACATTACTAGCTAATGATTGTTGGATCTAGGTCGATCTAGTTATCTAGGTTTTGATGATTAATGACAATTTGGATAAATCTCTGATGATTAGAGTTAATCTGGAGAATGTCAGATTTGATGATTAAATGATAATTTAGATAAATCCTGATTTAGCACAAGTAAATTAAATTGATTATTGATAAACCCTGAAATAGATGTTTCCTTAGTTGTGGGTTTAATATTGATACATATGTAGAGGGGGAGCTTGGTGGTTGCATCAATCTTCTGCTAACTGTAAATTGGAATGTCATGAGATAAATCTTGAAGTTTGATGGCTCCTTATTGAGGTTTTGACATCGATGCATATGCTGAGGGGGAGCTCATCATATTGGTCATCTGATCTTATTGCCATCATGACATGTGTAGTATAGATCGTGTGCATATGTCTTTATCATATACGATTCTATATGATTATGTATTTCATCTCTTACTCATTTGTTGCTTATTGAGATTGGTTAAGTCATTAAACACCGGGAAGAGAAATTGTTGAGTTAACTCCTATGTGGAGTAATTTCTCTAGTGGTGATTAATGACGACCTATATATACATTGAGTGTTTGTGTTGTAGTCTCAAATTGATCACGAGATGAAAGCAAGCAAGGGCGTGCAAAGGATGAAGCCGATATGAGTCATCTCGAGCGAGGTCAATCTTAGCAAGGTCGAGCTTTGCGATGACAAGCTTCGAGGGATCGAGCTTCACTAGGTCGAGCTTCATCGAAAGGTAAAATCCAAGATTAAGAATTGTTTTCTTAGGATTTTACGGTCTCGATGTTTGGAGGTAGACTGGGTTGATAGGATTCTTTTACTAGTTTGACCATACTATTAAGAGGGGTCAGAAACTAGTAGCTTGAATCTATCTAGTGCGGAAGCTCAAATGCATTCATATCATCTTGCGCTAGTGATTTATCGCCTCTTGCATTGCTAGAAAGTCTAAGGGTAGTTCGTGTTGCACTAGGAAAAAATGTTTTGAAAACTGCACTTAATCGTGGTCGCCAGCTATTTCAATTGGTTTCTTTTTTAGAGCTGGTTGTGGTCGTGTTTGCCGGTTTGGCTATATCTTTGTTTGGAGTTTGGTCGTGCTCATGGAAGTTCAAGCTGGTCGTACCAGCTTTCTACTCGATTGCGTATGCTCGACCAAATCCACTCGACCACCTGTTTTCGACCAGATATTCAACCTGTGGCTGTAAAGTTTTTAAATTAATTTGGCCATGGTCTATGCTGAGTGTCAGTAGACATATCCGCGAGAAAACAGACAAATTGCTTTAGAAATGACATTTGTGTTGGACATTTTGGCAATAGGAAAGTTTTCCAATTTCCTAGAAATATGTAGCCCTATCTAGGTCTTGCTCCTGCTGACAAAATTGTAGCCCTTTGAGTTATCTTTCCAACAAGCCAAAAATCACCTCAATCGGATCTCTAGATCAAAAGTTATGCTTGTTTTACTGTCAACTTGCATTGACCGGACTTTGTCCGGCCTGTACAAATTTCTTTGAGCTAAATTGGACATGTAACCAGAAACGTTTGCATCCATCCGGAGGCTTTTATCTGGGGTAGGTCGGACATTGTCCGCTGTGGCCAGAAAATATCCGGCCTATATAAAAATTGTGAGGTGTTAACAGAGACAGATATATATGTCCATGGGCTTTTGTCTGGGATGGGCCGGACTTTGTCCGGCATGGCCGGACATTGTCCGACCTTTATAAAAAACCTCCCAACGGTCACTGACACGTTTGCAACGGTCGTATTTTGGTGTACTGGCAGGACAGTGTCTGGAATGGCTGGACAATGTTTGGCCTGTACAAAAATGTGTCAGCATGTTGCAAACGTCTAGTTTCTTTGAGGAACTATATATATCTCGTGTTTGCCTTCATTTGAGGTTGCTCAAGAAGTTTATATCACTGTGTATAAGCTAGCCAAGTCCATTGGATGTGTTCTATTGCATCTAGAGGCTAGATTTGAGCCAAATTCTTGGGTGGATTTGAGAGAGAGCCTTTGTGTGAGGCTAAGAGTGCTTAGTGCGCTTAATCCACCATTTGCAAGCTAGTGCCAGTGTTTGTGCATACACTTGCATCATTTGAGTTTCAAGCACTTGATTTGTTCAAGTGAAAGGGTCCAACTTGTTACGCCTTTGCCTAGATGGTGTCGGAGGAGAGTCGCGATCTTTCCGGTTGAAGTTTGTTGGAGAGGTCGACAAACGACGTGTGAAAGGTTTGGTGCTCACCTATCCGGTGTAGAGAAGGAGCAACCCGAGTTGAGATATCCTTCATGGATATAGAAACGAGGCTCACGCGTGAGCGCTTCAACGAGGAGTAGGGGAGACTAGGCGAGCCTCCGAGACCTCGGTAAAAATATTGTGTAAATTGCGTATCTCTTATTCATTTCATATTTACCTTGACACAAATTATTTGTTTTCACTTGTTTCTTGTTGTATTGTATATCTCATATTGATTAATCGCAACTAGATGTTAGATTGTTGATAAACTCTTGCAACCCTAGATTATCCTAAACATCTTTGAAAAATTGCTTAGTGGGGAAAGAATTTTTAAAAGCCTCCTATTCACCCCCCTCTAGTCGGCATCCTTGATCCTACAATTGGTATCAGAGCGAGGTTTCTCATCCATCGGCTTTACCGCCTTGAGAGAAAGGATGAATTTGATAGAGGATTTTGGATTGTTTGCTCTTTAATTTGATGGCTCAAATTATTATCGTTGGAAAATTATTATAAGTACATATTTTGAGGCAATAAATTTAAATCTATGGAGGTTAGTGCAAAAAGGTATAACTTATTCGTCGATGTCGGATAACGAAATTCACCTCTTAGATACAAAGGCTATAGATGTGCTTCTTAGATCCCTTAGCAATAATGTTCTCGAACTAGTGAGTGATCGCTCAACCGATCACGATGTTTGGACCACCCTTGAGTCTATCTTTGACGGCACATCTAGCTTTGTACATGCTAAGATGCAATTATTAATGTGGGACTATGAGGCATTTGTGATGTTGGAGCATGATACACTTTCCACCATATATGATCGCTTGATCAACATCACAAATGAGCTCAAAGCCCTTGGCACTAATATTTCTGATCTAGACATTTGCAGGAAATTACTCCAGGTGTTGCCAGAAGGTTGCTATGGTGATTTCATTACTACCCTTGCGAACGGTGACCTTTCTGACACTTCACCGAGAGAGCTCATTGACATGCTTGTGTCAAATGAGGCTATGTCCAAGGAAAAGGACATATGTTCCACCTCTGAGCATATCAAGGATGATGATCTCATTACGGAGGATCGGGAACTTTCTAGCAAGCTCAAAGATGTCATCGGCTTGGTTCTCCTAAGCAAGACAAAGGCAAAACCTTGCAAAAAGAGCTCAAGGAAAGCTAGAAAGAAAACGTCGAAGTCAAAGTCTTCATCTCAAGACAAATCTATATGCCTTATGGCATGTGACTCGACGGTATCAAATTCTAACCTCTCTAATAATGAGCTTATGGATATGATTGTAGGGTTAAATGACTTGCTTGGAAATATGACTAAGAGCTTGTGCACTTTAAAGAATAATTACTCATCCTTGAAAGTACAATATCAAGAATTGAAAAATTCTCATGATTCTTTGCTCGCTAAGGATACTATTAGCTCTACATGTATTTTATATATTAGAGTTGCTTGTGTGTAACGCCCTGAGTTAAGGGTGAAAAATTTCCTTTTTCTTCAATAGCATGCATGCATGTATCAGTAATAATAGCCAGATCAGTATCTATCCTAAACCCTAAAACCTCCAAAATCTATCCTATGACCTCAAATTAAGATCAGATTATTTAGATGTGATCTATTAGTTATCCTGAATCTAAAAGTCTTCAGAACCTAGATCCAATTCTATCTCTAACTCCCAGAATTATCAACTCCTTCTGTTTTCGAAAACAGAATTACCTTATATTACTTAAATACCCTAAGTTTCAGAATCCAGATTTAATCCGAATCTTGATCAAGTTCAGACCAGATTATTTCTGGAATATGATCATGGGTATGTCAATACCTTAATCTAAAAAGTTGACAGTCATATTTCACCATCTAGACTCTTTTCACAAATCAGTCCAAAAGTTATCGCAAATTAGTCCTTATCTGATATCTGAAAACCTAAAAAGACTAAAATCTCCAGATTAACTCTAAATTCAGAATTTCTTCAGCAGATCTTTCCTAATTGCTATTTGCCACAAGTTTCTCTTCTGTGCAGATATCAAAATCGAACCCTAAATGCCAGAATTCGAAATCGACAAAACTTAAATCTTGTTTTACCCTAATTTACCCTATTTTCAATTGTATCAAAAGCTATCCAAATGTGCCAAGTTTTATTTTCAATCCCTGCCAAATCATCTGTGGAATAAAGATTGCCAAAATAGCAGAATCAAATTCAAAACAAACCTTCCAGAATTCCAGATTTGCAATTCAGTCCAAAATTCAAGATTTGAAACTGCAGTTCAGTCCAAATTCGACCAGAGGACTTAGCTGTTTTCGACCAGGTCAACAGCAGCATTCGACCAGGGACCGCCGTGCTTGTGCGCTGTGGTTGCTCATCGCCGGTGAGGCTTCGCCTGCGCTCGTGACCGTGCATGCCGGTGCGCACGTGTCCCCACTCCAGCTAGTGCCGTGGCAAGGCCGCTGCTACGTCGACGACCAACGCTGCTCCCGCGCGCGATCAGCAGCAACTTTGTCAGCAATCCATCGCCACGTAGCCTCGCCGCACCAGTACTTGTCGCCACCGCTTGCTACAAGCTTTGCCAGGTCCCGATGAAGCGACATTGTGATCAGCTGAAGGCTTGTCGCCGTCGCATCACCGTTCTTCGCTGTGTCTTCGCCGCTGTTGCTCCAGCACGCAACCAGTCAAGTCACCAGCAGCCAATCTCTTCATTGTTTCCTCTTCGCATGCTTCACCTGCCTATTTAAGCATCCTTGTGCTCAGCAGCTCCCTCAAACCTCACTGGAAATCATCCACGTCTCAGATTTTCTGTCTTAGTCTTCTTCTCCGGCGAGACCAGTTCGAGGCCTCACGGTGACAGCCTCAACCGCAGCCTCAACCACCAAATTGACAGCACTAGTAAGTTCCACTCGCCTCCCTCATCGTGCTGTACCATCTAATTGGTTTACATTGCATCTAGTCGCCGGCGATCACCGGAAATGGCTGAAAATCGAAGATTGCCCTGTTCCGGCAATGCAGGCCGATTCAATTCGAATTAGCCCTCAAACCTGTGAAGCAAATCGATCAGTGAGCCAAATCAAGCAAGCCTGTGAAGTTGGATTTCGAATTTAAACAAGAATCGAAGCTTTTCCCTAAATCGAGCTTCACCAGAAAACCGGCGATCGTCGCCAGGCTTCTCCGGTGATCCTCCGGTCAATTTGATGTTACCAGAAGCTTCCCTATACCTCCTAGATACTCTCCAAGCAAGGAATTTAGTTCTCTCGGCCTGTAGCAGAAACCCCCAACTGGAAGTGTCTCTTCTCCGGCGACGATGATCAGAAAAGTGATTCCGGCCATTTCAGCCCTCGAAACCTTGTCATTTAGATGTGCCCTAGTCTCCTGAGTATTTTTGTCTTCTAGCATGACACCTAGATCGGCCTAGATTGGAAGTTACAGCCATGCCAAGTTTGTGTCCAGAACTGCTCCAGTGCAACCAGTTCATCTCTGTTCATCATCAAATTTCTTGCTTTCCAGCCATTTTCAGCCCTAGATCCTATTGAATGATTTATTCCTGTTATCAATGCCTACCTCCCAGACAAAGTGGTGCATCATTTGGGGCCCTAGATCAAAAGTTATGCTAAGCCCTAGTTTCTGGCCATGTCAAGATTAATGCCAGGCTATGTCAGTCAGTGGCATTAGCCCTTTTCACTGTCTTCCAGATGTGCATCTTGAGCATAACTTTGTCCCTTAGATTCCTGAAGTTGTGATCCACAATTTCTTCTTCTACCACAACTTGAGCTAAGCACTCTAGCTTTTCTTAAAGCTATGTCGATGCTTTGAACCGAATGTCGACCTAAAGACGTTCGCTGTTTTTGAGCGAACCAGTCGCAATCTTGATATCATTCTGATATTTTGAGATATTTGGAACCTTGTAAACCTTTGACAGCTAATCTTAATATTGGTTTCCTTAACTTAACCCTAATCAGCCTCTAAACCAAATCATTTCAGAATCATCAAGACTTCATCTTGCATTATTGCATATAGTATAATAATGTATGGAAAAGATTATGATTATTGGTTGTTTGTTTGATTGGAGAGCAGATCAAGAGCCCGAGTTCGAGGACTTCACTGCGAATCCGACGTCAACTGCTGTATTTTACGACGCGGAAGGCAAGTCATATCCTTGGTCATCTTGAACCTATATTTTAAATGTTGCTAAAACATAACCTTGAATATAGGCAATATTGCATGTGAAAGATTGAGAATGGTTGATCTATGAATTGGCAGTACTAGACTGGTTATCTGTGAAATGTGAAATAAACAAGTTTTGAGCCATGAACTATTATATGTATTTATATACTTATATTCATGAAATAAAACCCCTAGCCGTGACCAGAAAAATGGTGTGGATGGCTGTAGCACTGGAGGTGCTAGACTGCAAAGGAATGCAGGCACTGAAGGTGCAGGGTTGTGGATAGTCTGGTCATTGGCATATAAGGACTAGAACCTTGTGTTGTGCGTCTAGTGGCATGAACAACGTGCTAACCGCAAGCCTGGTATGGGACAGGCCTGAACAAGTAATTATGTAGATCGCACATGAAACCCCTGCATGAGATGTGTAGTGATGCACGATAAACACGGAGCGCGGCTCCCACACATATCACTGAAGGTGATCAAGCACGCTGACCCAGTAATGGGAATAAGCAAAGGGGTGGAGGTTTGGATACAACCTGCCACAACTGTGCCTGGCTGAGAGCCACAGGGTCGGGGGTGAATTGTAAGTGATGCATAACAAAAGTTCTTGTTATCTCCACCTTGCCACTCACACATGGTTGTGAGGAGGGGTCTAATCATTTTGATAGGATGGGCTTGAAAGTGGAATATCTTGCGGGTAAATTGGTACCTCCCTGCAGAGTTAAAAACGTATTCGAATACTCCGAGCTCCCGGGTTTATAGGAGTCTGCTGCGGTGGATTAAATCCACGGAGTGTGACACAAGTACTATTTTCTAAATAAAATATGTTTAAATCAAGATTACCCAAATGACATGTGTTGTCATGATAAGGAGTGCTGCCGTGGGCTGTCGTGTGTCGACGTGTCGCGACAGTGCTATAATCTAGTGAACATGAATGATGATGTTACTTTATGAAAAGTGCTGCCATAAGATGAAATGTGAAAGGAAAAGATTATTTTACAAATATCCATAATTCTTGACTAGTCTAGGTTCATATCATCACTACTATATGTATTTACTCTTACCCATGACTTGCTGAGTACGTAAATGCTCACCCTTGCAACATTCAACTCAATAGATGGAGCCTACCTTGATCAAGATGATGGCACGGAGTATTACGTGGATCCAGAAGGAGGAGAATCAGTTCCGCCAGAGCCCTGAAGTGTGTTGTTCTGCCGTCAACTTCTTTTGTGGGAGGGTCACCTATCTTCTGCTGCGTAGTTAAATATTTTGCTAAACCCTGAATGCCTTGTAGGCATTGTAATCCTCTTATGTAATATTAAGGCCAGCAGGCCACACTGCTTAATATTTTGTGAGTACTCTGTTGCAATGTAATATACTCCTGTGTTTGACTCATCCTGGGAAGTCAAAGGTTTGTAATTTGGGACTAGCTGCAGCGAGCTAGGTGTCTACAGGAGTAGTCGTTGTCCCAGTCTCGGGGCGCGACATTGTGACTCCCCTATTGATCCATCTTTAGAGTCACACACTTCTACTTCACATGCTAGCAATAATTCATTTGTTGATTCGTGGTTAGATTATAATGCTAGCTTTGTGAACACTAGTACTTCATGTGATAAGTTGTCAAATGATTCATTTATAGATTCACATGCTTGTACGGACGATACTAGTAACTCATACCATGATTCATCTAGTGATTCATCTTTATTCCATGGTGATAGTACTAGTTGTTCTACTTTTGATATGCCTAGCTCATCTAGTGATTTTTGTGCTATGCCTTCTAGTTCATCTACTTGTGATGAGATGTCATCATGTTCTTTTCGTAATTCATATGTTAACACGGAATCATCTCAAGCACCTAAAGTTGAAAATGATGAACTTAGGAGTAAAGTAAATAGATTGAGCAAAAACCTTACTAGATGTCATGTAGGTAATGCTATACTTGTTAAACCCCCTTTAGAACATAAATATTCATTTAAAAAGAGAAAATTAAATCATGCACACTCATCTAGTAAGAGGCATAATATGCTTTATCACACTCATACAAATTCATTCAAAAAGCCCTCTCGTACTTCATGTTTATCATATCACTTAAAAGGGCAACATTCGTATAAGTGTGCATCTAATGTTTTTAAAATTGGTTCTTTTGGCTCTTATTTAATTTCTTGCTCTAAAAAGGGTTTAATTACAAAACCTATTCATTGTCATTTTCAAAAACCTAAAGATAAAGCAATTTGGGTACCAAAAGACTTATGCGACCAGGCTAGAGGGCCTCGTACGGTTTGGGTACCAAGAAAGGCTTAACTCTTTTTGAAGTTGTCATAAAAAGAAATCCTATTTTAAAAGAGAAAGTTGCATTGCATTTTCGTTTTTCATTCTTTATTGTTTTAAATCATTTTAGTAAATTTTGCAAAAGAGTGAAATTTAAATCTTATGTTGTTGCATCTTTAGGGATAACAGTTTTTAAATGCTTTCGTTGTCTATTGCACCCCTATATGTGAGATATTTCAAAATTGCAAGCATAAGGTTTTAAAATGAACTCTTATTGGTGAAAATGTCAAATTTTCATTCAAAAGGCCAAAAATCATCAATTCCTATCAAAATGGTCTTCAAAATGTATTTAAAAGGTTTTTAGAGGCTTTGGATGAAAAATAATGTGAACAAATTCCTTTCATCAAAAAACTAGCCTCAAAATAATCTTTGGGTACCTTGTTTTTCAACAAAATTATTTCGAACACAAATCCAAATCTATTTGGTTTTTTCCAAAACTTGCTTTACAAAACTCCTAGATACTCTTAATCCGAAGAAGTTTGAAATTGAAAACTTTCTCAAAAGAATTCTCATTTGAAAATTATGGTATTTGAATCTCACCGAAAAACTTGAATTGACACGAAATACCCTAAATATGCAAAACATAAGTTTAGCTTTTGAATGGTCTTTATTTGTGAGCTTTGGCTCAAATTGAGTTGAACAACTCATGTAAGCCCTTTCATGTCAAAAATTCAATGAAAATCAAATTTGAACTCAGTTTGCAAAAGTTTGTCAAATTTCAACCTTCTTACTTAACACAAAATTCATTTGACCATAACTCTTGGTTGAAAAATCCTTTTTGGAAAATTATTTTTGGAAAATGTATTTTATGCATTGAGAATCATTTCCGCAAATTTCATTTCAATTGGATTTGATTTGAGCATAATTGACTCTTTTCACAAATCAAATACGAAACTTGAAAAATTCAGAATTCTCATGGTTTTGGGCTGATTTGTCATTTTTATATCTTTAAATTGATTAGCTGTTTGAAGAAACTTTCTATATGATACTTCATCGTCTATGATTGGTCTTTCTTGATAATTTATTTCAAAATGATTTTCAGGTGCTTTTACAAGAGTAAAATGATTTTCTCAAACCTGAAATCTAAAACTTTAAATCTAACCAACATTTGTCTTTTTCATATCCTATTGTTGGATCAAATTTTAGCTTCACTATAAAAGGAAATCTAGTTCCTCTTTGCATCATTTATCTCCAAACTTTATTTTGGAATTTTTGGAACTTATTTGCATGTGTTTCGATGATTATAAATAAGCCAACATGTTTAAGAAAATTTTAGTCAAATTGGATGTTAATCTCTCAATTCTTTCAAATGACTAAAATATTTGAATCTTGCATCTTCATGTAAATTACTTGTGTTGATGTGTTCTATCTCTATGAAACTTTCCATTAGTTTTGGTGGTTGTTTTGATGTTTTCTCGATTTGAGTTCATTCGGATACTTATTGAGCTCTTGATTTTCAAATAGATCATTTTCATCTCTTGCATAGTTTTCATGACCAAACTTGGATGACACATTTAGGGAGAGCAAATTTCAAAGTCATGAATCCTTGTATACTCTAATTGTGCATATGTATCACATTTTGCTAGTGTTTGGTAAAGAGGGTCATTTTTGAGCAAAAAGGTGAAAAAGAGCTCAAAACTTTCAAAATATTCAAAACTGACACAAAACCTTCAAAAATAAGTTTCAAATATGTTTTCAAAGGTTTTGAAAGTGAAACAAAAGAGTTTTGAGCTAAAATGCAAAAACGATTCAGGATCTTGTTTTGGCCCAAAACGATTCATTTCCATAAAACAAGATGGATTGAGATTTGATCAAAACTTTCTACATAAAATATTTAGAACTCACCCACCCGAAGATAGTTTATATTGAACTTTTTCTCAAAAGACCTATTTGACGAGGATTGACACCCGAGTCAGTTCAAATAAATGCACAACTGGTTCAGGATAGATTCGAGCCAGACACGTGCCTGGCGGTGCAGATTCAAGTCATTCTGAGAAGTACCAGCTCGAGGTCGCAGTCCTTACGCGATCAGACTGCGACCATAATCGGGTCTTGAGTCTGCATCCTTCTGGTCACGGGAAGATAGTCCCCGCGGTCAGAGTATTCTGCTAGAATTCAAGCCCCTATACCATATCCGAAATATCTTAGACATGATATACATAAATAAATAAATAAACGACTAGCTCAGGTTATAATCCTCGTCACACATCTAACAATCCTCATCAGGATGAAGGTGTTTAGCTTCTACATTTTGTTGAAAATCAAAGTTCTAAAAAAAGTTAAGGGTCATGCTAGCCCATTATACCATTTTTTGTAGTTAAGGCCATCTGGCCCTATCTCATACTTTATGACAGTTATTGTAATGTACTTTGAGTTGGAAAACTATTGTACTTCTATGTATGACTTAATCCTGAGCAGTCAGGATATGAGCACACCATGGGACCCGCTGCAACGGGCGAGGTCCCCACAGGTATGGATTACTTAGACCAAATCATATTAATGCCTTATGTATCATCGAAATGTTGTAATTGCGATCATGGAGTGTTATGCGCGACCATGGAGGTGTATGTGTGACCATGGGAGCTTAAGCATAACTAACAATCCTCATCAGCTAGCCCCCAAATTTGAAACAACAAAGGCCTATTATAATGGTTGTGTTGCTTCGAATTCTAAACCGTGTCCATCGCTTCATATTCCCGCGTCGAACTGCATCGTTTCGAATCCCAACAAAACTTGAAGGAGAGAATTTAGGGACGCGGTTACCAGACAGGCACTAGGGAGGATCTCGAGGCCTTCACACCGTGCCCTATGCCAGGAACTCGAAGCATCGTCTTTGGAACTCTATAAATAGCCGTTACCTTGTTGTGGAATTCCCAACTTCTTCACAAATTTTTCTAAGTCTCAAACCTTTTGTCTCCTTAACCTTATGTTTCAATGGCATCCCCGAACCAAGAGCGATTCGATGAGGAAGAAGATTTAATCGAAGAAGAGAATGTTGAGGCGCTGGACTCACAAGGGATCAGCGTTGCACCGTTGTCTCAAGAGGTAATTCTCTCTCAGTAGGTCAGTGTAGATTTTTTCTTCTTGAATGTAGTTTTTTAAGACAATTGGGTTTTCTACAGTCACTTGATCGTTCAGCAGCTTCACGGAAGTGATCAAGCGATGATGTTGGATCATCTAGTAGGTTTTCCTCAAAGAGGATGGTTGGGACCTCTTCCTTGACTGTCCCAAGTGATTACAACAGAAGGAATGAGGCCTCAACCCCCAGCTATTAGCTGCAACTTTGACTCAGGTCTTACCCAAAGCCATACAAACTGGTCCTCATGGCTTGAGGTAAAGCTTTGTCTTTTTCTCTAACTAAATCGAGTTAGCTAGGAATGAGTTAATATGGTCTTTATATGGTTTGTTCAGGACGTCTTCTCCTCCTTCTGCACCATCAATAGAGGATGTAGAAGTCATCGACCCTACTATGGTCCAGCCCGTATCTATCTCCCAGGTAAGGATCCTTAACTTTTTGAATCTTTTTCTTGTTATTATGTTCATGACACAGAACAATCTTATAGGGAGGCGGAGCCAGGGAAGAGTTCGCTGAGGCATTGGCCCCTTTGAGGGAAAAGACTGCATTGTGCAGCTCCCTCCAGGAGGAGAATGACACCTCGAGGAGAAGTACATTCAGCGAGGGCTCGATATGGACTCTCTTCTTCGAGTTGTTGACCGCTACAAGGCAGCCAACGATAGGGCTTGAGAAACCGCGAGGCTCGCTCAAGAAGCCAAAGGGTTCGCCCGTGGAGAGAAAGAGGCCTTGGATTCCATCAACAAAGGCTGCAATCTTGTTGAGGGGGATACCTTCAAGAAAATGAAGGTGGTTGCAAACTCTCTTGAGGCTGAAGTTATTAAACCTAAGAAGGTTAACTTGTCTCTTGAGGAGTCTTGCAATCTAGTCGCGGCCCAGGCTGATTCGCTAGTCACCAACATCCCAGAGTCTGCGATGTGTTACAAGGAGAGGCTACGGACTGAAGTCGGTGCCGCGGTCTCCACTGTCCTCTGTAGGCTCAGGATCCACCACGGCCCAGGCTTAGATCTAGATCCAGCGATGGGGAATACTGAAGTTGGCGGACAAGAGCAGCTGGACGCGGCCAGGGCTGAGGTCAAGCCCTTAATCGATAGATTATTGCATGATCTCGACCTCACCTAACGTATCCCTACTCAACTATAAAATTTTTTGTAAAAATTCTCGATGTAAATACTATCAATGAATATTTCATTAAGGAAATACTTATTGTGTTAAAATGATGAATTTTGTCCCGAACGACCTTGGACTATATCTCTATCTCTTTCCTGGGCTTTCTTCGACCATAGAAAGGTGTTTGCGACCATAGAACGCTATGCGTGATCATGCAAAACTCTTGCGGTCACGGGGAGGTTATGTGCGATCATGGGAATGACTAACTTTGTCGGCTAGCCCCCGAAGTCGAAGTGAAAAGGCTTTCTTTTTTCGGAAAAAAGGCGTTGCAGCTCTGAAAAGGCGTCTTTTCGTTTGGACTTCCCGCCGAACCCAAGAAGAACTTTGAGTGCGCGTGTCAGGTTTGTTTCGATGGGCATTTAATGCAAAAACTCCTTTTTGTCGTGCGGCATGAACAACGGGAACCTGAGGGAAGTGGGTTTTTAAACCCTTTGTCCTGAGACCTGTCTGTGCACGCGACCTTCCATGAAATTTCCTATGTTTTCACCGAGTTCTTTGCTTTCCCTTTGTCTGCGGAGCTCTTAGCCTTCATCTTCTTCTACAAAAACTTAACCCGATGGCGAGTTCTTCCGCCAGTCCTATTTCTTGGCGAGTTCCAAGGGCACTGCTGCACCAGGCTATGTCGACTTTCGGCTGCGGGAGAAGAAGGACTTTCTTCCCTTCCCACTACGTTATTCAGTTCACAAGTGGTATCAGCGGTGGTTCTACTGCACTGCACCGAAAGAGAGTCATCTCTGGTTCACGGATCGACGGCCAGAGAAGAGCAAGGAGAAGGGCATTGCTCCCCCTCTTGACCACGAGCAGAAGAGGCAAGCCCAGGTACTTAAACACCTGATGAACAAGGGCTTGACCACTCGGGACGTGATCCAAGATTTTGTGAAAAATCAAATCAGTCCTTTGAAGAAGAGGGACCACCCGGCGTGGGAGGTCAGGGTGATAGAGGACACCACCAGGGACTGCATCCCTGGTAAGGGCTTCAAGCTTTGAATTTTAGTCAAATTGGTAGAGTGTGTCTCAATTTGTTTTCTTTAGAGGTGTCATTTTGATGTTTATCATCTTTCAGCTTTGTCCACCTCTGATGTCAAGGTGAGGACAAGTTTCCTCTTGAAATCATTTAATCCAGTCCAGGAAGGCGACACTAATGTGCCAAGACCGAGAAGCCTAGTCGGGAGCACCGACGAACTTAGGCAGGCACGTCGAAAGGTATGTCTCTTTCCGGAAACCCCTGTGAACATTCTGTTTTTAGGAGAGAATTCACCAAAGGAAGTTCTTTCGGATTTGCGTAGCTATTCACGTGACCACAAGCTGAGAAAAGACTTGCTGGAGGCGACGTTGAACCTTCTGGCGGTTCATCGTCGAATAGGCCGAAGAGAGCTTCTCCTGCAACCAAGGGCTTGGCCAGGGGAAGATTTTTATGAATAAGCTCTACTTCCCCTTCTGCAATGAAGGTCGCGACCTCCGCTGTGGTCGGGGTTTCTGTGACAACCTCACATGCTGCGACCATGGCAATTGCAAGCGTGCAGGAACCAGCCACAATTGCGACCATGGTTGACCCCAATGTCACAACTAGTTGGATTTTTGTGGTAACATCTCTGATGTTCTGACTTCTCTCTTATACAACTACAATTCATTTTAAGGTTGTACAGAGGGAGGGAGCGACATGGAGAGGACGCTTCCCTATTTTTCTCGAGGAAAACGAAGGATTCCTTTGGTGACTTTGACTTTGAGGTGCTGTCCACGCTCTTATCTCCCAAGGGCGTGGCCTCCAGTTCCCACAATGTCCTGGGTCTCAACATCAGGTACATGTTTACCCCTTTCTTTGGCCAAGTTACATTGTGTAGTGCGTGACACTTAGTCGCATTTGGGAAATGCAAGGATCCTTCTGCTGCTTTGTCGATGCCATCAACTGAGCCTGTGGACAGAGAAAAAGAGGCAACGGCCATAGAAAGTGTCACCGCAACAACTGAGGTCAAGATTTCTAAGGCTGTCGTTGGAGAGCCTGCACCCATCATCGGTGAGGTGGGAAAAGATATCCAATCAAATGTCCTCGCCCAGGATGAGGCAGCTGAGGCCGCTGTTGAAGTTTCGGCCATGGGTATGGACGAACAAGTAAACATCTCTGCTTCCCATGTGGTTGAAGGAAATGCGTCTCCCTCTTGTTTGAGAGAACAAGGAGAGGAGGTTGCGGCAGATACGGCGGACTATCCTGGCCAAATCTAGTGCCCCATTGAAGATCCAAACCCTTCAGCGGCGCCTTCGTGCTTGGTTGCAATTGGCCAAGCAGGCGGGTCTGAAGATCTTTTTGAGGGTTTTACCATGAGTTTTTGGAGGTAATCAAAATTCTTTACCACCAGACTTGCGTTAGTTCCTTTGGAGTTTTACTCCTAGTACTTTATTTTTTTTATGCAGGATACGGCTCGCGCATCTGGTTTGTTGGTCGAGCGAGTGAAGGTCGCTCAAACTGAAAGTAGCCAATTGAAGCGGTAAGTACCTTGCTTCTGAGCCTAGTCTGTTGAGACTGTAGTAATGCTTGTTGTAGTAGGGACAATATTGTCCTGCAGAAGAAGTTGGCTAAAGCCAAAGAAAGGCTCACCAAAACCCTGGCCCTTGAAGCCAAGCTAAAAGAGGCCAAGGAAAGAGCTGCAACCTTCGACCAAGTATCAAGATTGTACGAAGCACTTAAAGCGAAATCTGAACATCTACTGGTGCTTTGTCAAGAGTAGCAAACCAAGATGAAATGTAAGTTCACTTTTAGCAAAAGTTTTCCTTACCTTGGTGAGTTTTAACTGATTTTATTCCTTTTTCTTTGTAGTACAAGAAGAGCATATTAAGGTGGTGACTAAAGAGAGGGATCAATTTGAGGAAAAATTCATCCAGAGGGGGATAGACATCGATACGCTTCACAAGGCTTGTGAGCGTCACCAAGCATCCTGTGACAAAGCCAGAGACGCTGCCAAGCTTGCTCGCAATGAGAAGAACGCTTTAGAAGCAACTATCAAGAGTTGTAGCAGTGTTGAATTGGACAATTTCAAGAAATTGAGGATGGCCACCGACTTACTGAAGGCAGACATTATCGATCCTAGGAAGGATGACTTAATACTCAGTGAGTTCTACAAATTAGTCGCCGCTCAAGTTGATTCACTGGTGCAGAGCATTCCTAAAACTACGGGGAGGCAAAAGGAAGTTTTGAAGTCCAACATTGGGGCTGTTGCTTCCGCCATCCTTAGCAAGTTAAGGTGTCACCACGGTCCGGATCTAGATCTAAGCCCTGTGCGTGAAGATGCTACCTTTGACAATGAGAGTCAGCTGGGCGCTATAATGGATGAGGTGAAACCTCTGGTTGAGAAATTGCTTCAAGATCTTGATCTTATCTGATGTAAAATCTGCGATGACATCTTGTAATAATAACTTTATTGAAATGAAAATGAAAATGTTTACCTGGTTTAGCAATAATTTTGTACCTTGCAAATACATACAGTTAGCAAAGTTTCCAATAATGCAAAACAATATTAAATATTAAGTACTTTCCCTGACTTAATGCCATAGTTATATTTCCCTAGCCCCCTCTGGTGATCATGCATACGTTGTTTGGTATCATGATCGCAGGATTGAAATGAACTTTAGGCCTGAGTGAACGAGAACATATAAGGCAGTCTCTTATGCGTGAGATGATGGCTTCAAAAGAGGAGCTGTGGCTATATGCGATCTCATGGTCGTAGGAATAAACATTTTGAATGAAAAATGCGTAAGCTTTTTGTGAACTGACAACCACTCGAGTGAAATGTAACATGCTAGTAAGTCCCTTATGCATTGACAAACAGCTTGAAAAGAGATGTCTTGACTAGATGCGATCATGAGATCAGTCAACGAATCCACTTAGGCATTATGATAAAAACGCTAATTGCGACCAACCTCCGGGCATGGCCTGAGAAAAAGATAGGGTTGAAAGGTAGGAAAATAACTACAACATAAAGTGGAAAAAATGCTGGATTAAATTTGAAAAGGTACAAAGAAAGTGGAAGAACTTACACGTAAAATTTTTGCAACTAGTCTATGTTCCAAGTGTTAGAGAGAACTATGCCATCTTCCATAGCTAATCGAACTGATCCAGGTCACGGCATGTAGACCATAGTGTGGGACCTTCCCACTGAGGAGAGAATTTGCTATGACCAGACTGGCTTTGGATCTTTTGAAAAACCAAGTCTCCTACGTGAAGGCTACATGGTCACACCCTTTTGCTGTGATATTTACACAAAGCCTATAAGTACGTTGTGGACCAAAATAGTGCTTGATTACGCTTTTCTTCTAGAAGAATGAGTTCATCTTCACGTAGTTTACTTGGATTTGTGATATCAAAGTTATCCACATGAGAAGAGCCGAGTTGGATTTCACTTAGCAGCATGGCTTCGGCACAAAAAACCAGTTGAAAGGGCGTGTCACCCGTTGCTCTACTAGGTGTGGTACGAAGTGCCCATAGAACGGAGTAGAGTTTCTCTACCCAAGCCCCCGAGCGTAACTTAAGGTGGTCGAAAACACATTTCTTGACCCTTTGTATTATTTTCCCATTGGCACGTTCAACTACCCCATTGACGGCTTGGGGCATTGGCCCCAGAATATCTATTCCCCATACCGCGAATGGCCAAGCCAAGGGAATAGTTTGTAGTGTTTAGGCCGGCTGATGAACTTGCCAAGCATGAAATTGACACTGCAGGCATGTCTTGACCAAGTGTCTGGCATCATTCAGTGCCAAAGGCCAGTAATACCCTTGTCGAAAAGCCTTTCTGACCAGTGTTCTATAGGATGCATGTGCACCACACATGCCTCCATGGATTTCTCTCAGAAGATTTTGTCCTTCGTGAGGGATGCAACACATGAGTACGCCTTGTGTACTCTTTTTGTACAAGGTCCCTTCGACTAGTCTGTACATGCGTGCTTTCTAACTAACCGATCAACTTCGGTCTTGTCCTCGGGGAAGGTCCCATGTGCAAGATAGATCCTCCATGGTTGGATCCAATTTGCTTCGTGCTCGAGGGCGGAGACATTAGTTATCATCTCAGTCTTCTTGGTGATCAATGGATGTTTTAAGTGCTCAACGAACACTCCTCCAGAGTGGATGCACGTGAGGACCCAAGTTTTGATATTGGTCTGTAAGAATATTGTGTCTTCGCGGAATGAATTGGACTTCGAAATTTCTGAAGTATTTTTCCAATTTCCTCACTTCGTCCAGGTAACGAGCCATTGTCTCATCGGAGGTGTTGTACTCCTTGTACCTGGTTTACGACTAGCTATGAGTCTCCCCTCACCACTAGCCGATGGACTCCAAGGGATTTGGCTACTCGAAGCCCGGCTAGAAGACCTTCATACTCTGCTGCTTTTTTTGTAGCAACAAAGTGTAGTTGTATGACGTACTGGAGTTGGTCGCCCTAAGCCGTGATTAAGACCACTCCAGCCCCCGAGTTTGCAAAACCATGAAAACCATCGAAGTACATCGCCCAAAGGTCGTTGGTTGACAAATCTGCTGGCTCTTGCGGTAGTGGTTTGGGATTAGTCCATTCGACCACGAAATCGGCATGAATCTGAGATTTGATTGCTATCGAGCAGTGAAATAGAGATCAAATGCTCTGAGTTCTACTGCCCATTTCGCTACTCGACTAGTTGCTTCCAGATTTCGGAGGATGTCCCCTAAGGGAAAGGACAATGGCACGGAAATCTTGTGCGCCTGAAAGTAATGTCGCAGCTTTCGGGAAGCCATTAAGAGGGCATAGAGTAGTTTTTGGACGCTCCTTTGGTCCTTTTAGTACTTCGCTTATGTAATACACTGGACGTTGCACTCCTTCCCTTTCTGCGACCAGTACTGCACTAACTACGCAATGGGTTGCGGCTAAGTAAATGAGCAATGGTTCTCCCGTTTGTGGGGCACTTGATAAATATGCTTTGACCTCCTGAAAGGTTTTTTCAACTTCATCCGACCATTGGAAACGATTGTTCTTATGTAGTACCTTAAAGAAGGGTAAACCACGTTCTCCTAACCGCAATATCAAATGACTCGATGCCGACATTTGGCCAGTTAGGATTTGAACGTCCTTCATTGTCGAAGGGGATCTCATTTGCTCGATGGCTCATATTTTATTGGGATTAACCTCGATGCCTCGTGAACAAACAAGGAAACCTAAAAGTTTACCAGAAGAAACTCCAAAATTACACTTTTCGAGATTCAACTTGATTCCATATTTATTCAAATTGCATAAAGTTTCAGTGAGATCATTTACATAATTAGAGCTTTTTAAGCTCTTTACAACTAGATCATCTACGTACGCTTCTAAATTACGCCTAATTGAGATAGAAAGGTCTTCTGCATCAAGCCCTGGTATGTGGAGCCACTGTTCTTGAGCCCAAATAGCATTCTGACATAACAGTAGGTGCCAAAAGGTGTGATGAAGGCAGTTTTCTCTTCATCTACTTTTGCCATGCTAATTTGATGGTACCCTGAGTAAGCATCCAGGAAGCTAATCAGTTCACAACTCGCTGTTGAATCGACCAACTAATCGATGCGAGAAAAGGGAAAGTCATTCTTCGGGCAGCCATTGTTTAGACTGGTGTAATCGACGCACATGCGCCACTTACCATTGGACTTAAGGACCATGACCTGGTTCATGAGCAATTTGGGATGGTTAACCTTGCGAATGAAGCCAGCTTCCTGGAGTTTAGTCAACTCTGAACGAATGGCTTCTTGTCGATCAGGAGCAAAGCATCGAAGGTTTTGCTTCATTGGTCGTTGTCCAGGCCGAATTGCTAGCCTGTGCTCGATCACTTCCCTTGGGACTCTAGGCATGTCGGATGGTTTCCACGCAAACACATATGCGTTAGCCTGGAGGAAAGGAATGAGCGCGAGTTTCTATTTGCCATCTAGTGCTGACCCAATCTGAACAATCTTGGAATGGTCATCTGGGAATAGAGGAACTTGCTTGAGTTTTTCGTCTGGTCGCGAAGTTTTCTTGACCTCACCAGGTTCTTTGGTCGCCAACTTGACATCCCGTCGGAGGAACTGGTCGACCAGTTCCAAAGAAATGTGATCACAAGTGAGAGCCATATTTTGACTACCTCTGACCGTGATGACGCCTTTTGGTCCTAGTATTTTGACACACAGACAAGTGTAGTGTGTGGCAGCCATGAATTTGGCGAGGGAGGGCCTGCCAAAGATAGTGTTGTAAGCTGAATCAAAATCAATTACATCAAAAGTAATTAACTCTGTTCGAAAATTCTCTGGTCCCCCAAGTGTTACAAGTAATACTATTTGCCCGATGGGCATCATCGAGGAACCAGGGATTATCCCAAAGAATGGGTGAACCACTTGTTTAATCTTTGAGCGAGGTATCTACATCTCGTCAAGAGCTTTGGTGAATAATAGGTCAAGAGAACTGCCCCCATCAACCAATACTCATCCCACTTTAGCATTTCTAATAATGGGGGAAATTACCAAAGGAAGCCTTCGTGGTTGCGACAACCCTTTGGGGCAATCTTCCTGCCTAAAGGTCAAGGAGGTCTCTGACCAACATGGAAATTGAAGCTCTCCAAGGGGAACTTCAACACTATTTACCTCTCGGCAAACAGCTTTAAACTGACGCTTAGAATAATAAGATGAAGACCCACTGAAAATAACATTAATATGATTACTAGGTACCTGGTATGGCATTACCTCGTCTCCATCGGCATCTTTGGGTCCTCGAGATTGTCCTTGTTCTGGTATAGTTGGCATAGGTGAAATACCTTGATGGAAATCTTCCATGCGCTTCAACTAGGTGCGACAATTCTTGAGGTCGTGTCCAGAAGCATTGTGTAATGGACACCATTTTTGTTTCCCTGCGGGTTAGTTTGTTTTTTCCGCGCCGTCACTATTTTGACCACCAGAAGGAGCTTTATTAAATTTGAATGGAACTTTTTTACCTTTCCCCTGTTGTTTCTTGTCCAAGACTATGACCTCATGGGCTTCTTGGATTTGTTACCTGTAGAGGATTCAGACTTCTTGTTCAAATCGACTTTCTTTTTAGTTTTTAGGCTAGGATGAGGAGGCAAGTTGCCTTTATCCACCATTCCATTCCATTCTACAGCCTTAGCTGCATCAGAATATTGATCAGCCATGTCAAAAAGATCCGACACTAATCGTGGGGGATGGATACTCAAATCCTCTGTGAACCTTCGGTATCGAACACTGTGCTTAAAGGCTCTAATAACCAAAATATCAGAGATGTTAGGGATGGTATTCCTCACTCCTACAAATCTTTTGACAAACTGCCGAAACATCTCCGTCGAAGTCTGGCGCAAGCGCTGTAGATCATCCTCTTTGCTAGGCTTCTCATAGCAATTTTGAAAGTTGTTGAGGATAGCATCACACAACATTTTCCAGTTGTAGATCGATCCTTCTGGTTGGTTGAACAACCAGGTCTGTGCTAGACCCTCTAGGACCATCGGCAAATAATTCGCCATAACCCATTCATTTCCTCCAACCGCTTATATGGCAGTGACATAGATCTGGAGAAATTCAGTTGGATTTTAATTCCCATTGAATCTCTCGATTGTACCAGGCTTAAACTTATCAGGCCAGACCACATTTCGTAGCCTGGGTGAAAAAGCTTTACAACCCACGTATGTACTGCATGCTCGACGGTCGTCGCGACCATCTTCATGTTCATGGGAAGAGTTGGTTGGAGGAAGCTCATGATGTGGCCCCAAATGCGAATGCACTGGTACACGATTTTGGTCGCGGGAAGTGCCAGTTTTCTTGCTTTTGTCGTGTCGGGTATGTGCGGTGTTACGTCTCTTGTGGCTTTGATAGGAACCGTCTTGTCCTTTGGTCATTGAACGCGATAATGATGTTGGAGTAATGCTCAAGGCAACCTCATCGAGGTTATCCACAAGCACCCTTGCTAATGTAATCCCATCGTCGTTCACGTGACCAGAGGGGGGATTGCGGAGTGAATATGCAATTCTCCAAATACGGTCCTCCGCATTCCTTCTGGGTGTCGGTGGAGTTTCCAACGTGGTCGCCTTAACCATTGGGGAGTAATCTGGAGAAGAGAGTGGCGTCTGCTCACGCCTGTGACCACCTAGACGTGGTTGTCAAGACATTCCCAGACCAAGGTCACGACTAGCGATATCATGGAGGGTCGGGGCAAGGCGTAGGAAATCTTCCACGACCTTGCGGACCTCGATCTCTCACTGTTCGCGCATTGTATCCTCATTCCATTTGCGCTCTTGCTCTTCCCTGGCATCCTGTTGCTCAGGGGTTTCCTCAAAAAGTGCGGCAACTTCCCTAGGGATAGAGTTCGTAGACGGAGAAAGCATCTCGTCTTTGTCTGAGTCTAACTTGAAATCAAAGAGAACTTCAAATTGTCTGAGGAAAAATTCTCCAGACGAATGTCGAAATCATCTTCTTCCGTATCTTCTGGGACAATAGGTTGCGGTACATACTCGTCCTCGATTGTGGTAATACTCACAGAGGGCAAGTGCATTGCTCATTCAGGTTCTCGTCGAATAGACGTGACTGGAATTGAAGATGATGCTTCCCTGGGAAAGGTCTCGAGGGTAATATCGTCACCCTTGATGGGGACGCTATCTTCATCCATGGCATCTACGTGATCCTCGAGATCGAAATAGTTCTCAGAATCACGTAGGCAAGGGAAAGGATCCATGAATACAATGAACCTTGGTGAAAATGTCTTCAAGGCCCCACGGTGGGCACCAGCTGTCGACAATTGGAACCCAGGGGTCCTCCTGTCAAACTTATGCAAGAATGAGATGGGTTATGAAGGGGGCCAATCAGACAAATACTAAGGTATTCAAAGTATCTACGAATCAGAGACACGGGAATTTATCCAGGTTTGGGCCCTCGTAGCTGACTAATGACCCTACTTCCTGTGTATTTGTTTATGTGGAAAAAGGATTACAGAGAGATCGTTACAAAGTCAGTGTGCTAGCTAATCCTATCTGGCTATGTCTAATCTTGTTGGGGGAAATCTCCGCGAGACTAAGTCCAGGTAAGAAGCTGTGCCATTTTCCCGGAGACAAGGCCCCCGGTGCCTGTCCCGGGCGCCGCCATTGGCCCCCGGTGCCTGACAAGGCCCTCAGTGCCTGTCCCGGGCGCCGCCATTTGCCCGGGGACAAGGCCCCCGGAGGCTTGTCCCGGGCATTGTCATCCTTCTGGGGACGGAAGCCTCCGGTCCCGGGTCACGTGAAGATCACGCGAGAAGCGTCTCGGGAATCAACGGACACCTGTCAAGCATCCGAGGGCCCTGGCCGGAAGAAGGACGTTGCTACCCCTCGATCCAGCGGTAGCAGGCAGGGTAGTTTAGTCTTTTTGCGTCTTTTGGGGCTATATAAGCCCTTGTACACCTCATGTAAAGGACAATTGCTCATTATTACTTGGAATAGACAATCTCACAGGTGTGCTCCGGAGCCATCTCTCCCCCGAGAGAGCTCCCCTAGCTGACTCCGGTCGGGAGCACACCGACAGGACTAGGGCCCCCACTGGGACCTGAACCTGTATAAACCCTCGTGTCATTTGTTGTGCTTGCTCGACGGGGGAGGACCGGTCACCCGGTCAGCCCGCGTCATATTTTCTTCACTAGGATCGTCCACAAAACCTGCCGGGGTATTTGTAATACCACGACAGTTGGTGCCGACCGTGGGGACTCGTGACGAGATGCCATGGCTCCCCCAAGAACGAGGGCCCACGCCCTTCCCAGTGACGCCGGTCCCGGTGACCCGGCGCCACCCGTCCGGGACACGACCGTCCCGGCGCTTCCGCTCGGAGGCAGCTAGACCCAGGTACTGCCTCCCACCTTCCCTCTTAATTTCGGTGGTTCGACCTCCGGGTCAGTCCCGGTGACCGCAGTAGCCTCGACCGGGACCACTCTCCCCCCGACGGCTTCCCCGGCTCCCCGGGACGCCTTGCTTGAGGCCTTAGTGGAGGGCCAGCTCTGTGCCCAGAGCTCTATGGACGAGTTGCTCCGCGTCTTGGCGCGGCCACAGGCCCCCACATACCCGCAGTACCCATTCCCGGGGGCTATGCCCCCTTTATGGGTCGCCCGGCGGCCCCTCCAGTCTCTGGAGGCCTGGCCACCCCGTACTACCCCGCCGGGGGGTATCCTGTGGGACCCTTATTTGAGGAATCCGGTAGCAACCGTCCAAGTGGGTTGCACTCAGAAATGGTACATTGCAGCTCACAACAACAAGATGCATCATATAAAAATGAGAGTAATTAAAAACAAGTGCTGATCACAGGGACCAACATTACAATAACATAGCGCCAAAATGACGCACTTTAATGTTGATACAAAATTAAGGAGTTTTCGACACAAAGGTCGGCACAAAATAAAACAACAATAGTAAGCAAAAGGACTTCATCTGTCTTCTTCTTCAGCAGCGGTGTTGCATGGGCCTTCTCCACATCGGACTCCACTTGGTACGTGGCCTTCTAACAAGCTGGGTCTTCTGGGGCAGTTTCTTCTTCTTGTTCCATGTTGGGTTCAAGACCGTAGGACTCAGGGTCAATGAATCCTTCTTCTAAATTTTGTTTGTAAAAGCAAGGGTGAGCACATTGTCCACATGGTGCTCAACAAGTCCCAAATAAGAATGCAGGTATATATAGATGAGGGGGAAATTCTCAAAGAATGGCTCTTTGGCTTTATATATATATGAATAGAATAGATTTTCACACTTAGTTTTGAAGAAAAGACCTTTATTTTTGAAAGTGGGGCTTTTAAAACCCTAAGTTAGATTTTCAGAAAATGTTATATGTGGCGGTCTTTCATGAGTCACCACTTTACTCAGATTTTGTGAAAAACTTTCCAAAAGCTACTTATGCTGCATCGACGTGGATAGAATCCACCGCGCGCAGACTCCATAACCTGGGAGCTCAGAGTATCAAATACTTTTTATACTTTGCAAAGGTGTACCACCTTAATCCACCGATCACTCAGCTTTCAAGTCGGTACCTCTCCATGCGACTTTTACGCATGTGACAAGACCGAGATGACACAACAGTTTACAATGCTAGCATTAACAATTCCCTGCCCAGTAAATAGACAGTTAAGTCTCAAGTACCGTTGTGGGTCCTCCCCACTGCCTCACTTCCTAGCCTTGGTCTTTGTTCTGGCAAGACACATAGCCTCTTTTGATTACAGCCGCACACGACTTAATCTGGCATAGGGCGTCTTCCTTCTTTCCACCTTTTCCTCTCATAATTTTTCTGAACTCACATCACTCATGGCCCTCACTGGCCCACCAGTTTCTCGCAAGAAACCAGACCGACAACCATTGCAGGGAAAAGCTAATACTGAGAAAGCTACTAAGTTGCACCCGTCCCATATCGGGAAAATGGTTGGTACGTTTTTCATGCCGCATGGAAGTACAACACAAGGTTCTAGTCCTTATGAATCTTTAGTGAGGAGTCTTTCACATTCCTAGTGCGCACACAGTACCATCCAATCAAACCATCCTCACTATCGATTCCAATCACATTTTCTTTCACAAAAAGGGGTTTTGAATATGCTTTTCTCACATGTGACCATTTAACATTTAACATATAATCTTGAGCATAGCATAGCCTAAGCATGATATTCTAGGGTGACAAGGGTGCATGGATATTCAATCACAAAAGGGGCTTTACAATTATTTAGGTCATATCTACCATTTCATTGGAACATAACTCTTATATGAATCTAAGGCATGCATATACTTGAAAAACGCTAACATACTTTATTTCAAAATATTAGGCTAGACATGATCAAGGGTTTGAGACTTGCCTTGCAGTGATGGGTCTAGCTGCTCAAATGATTCTTCGAAGATCTCTTCCGCTCCTTCAACTTCTGGTTCCACGGCGGATACAAAATAGTACATACATGCACACTATATAAGCACACAGAAATAGTTGTACTAGAAAATAATAAGTAAATATATCATGCATGCTGGGGAAAAGGTTTGGACAAGGTCACTTGGTGTTGATTGAAGAGATGGGCTCAAAAGGACTTGAATGTCAAAAGGCTGACATTCAGCTCATGGCTAGACATAGCCCTAAGTTCGCTCTAGGTCTGTTTTCTGGAGATGTGAAAGTAGGGAATATTGTAGAACATGCCTCCAAAGGCTTAGTGGACAAAGTGGCATTTCAAAAGCTCAAATAAAAAGGGTTAAACAAGGCCAATGTCAGTGGCTGACATACATTAACACTGTACTGACATTGTCAAAAACTAGGGCAAAGGGCTAAATTTGGTTCTGGGCTTCAAACTCTTCGCCAACTATGTCTAGGAGATAGGCGTGGATGCCAGGAACATATTGGCGGTGGTTTCAGGGCAAACGATGGCCGGACGGCGACGAACGGCGTCGATAAACTACGGTGGCGACACGGCACAGACAGGGTTCTGGACAAGAATTTGGCAAGGGGATAACTTTTGATCTAGGCCGATTCAGGGTTCGGGCTAGTGGGAAGAAATACTCAGGGGGTCGAGGCCTAGCTAAATGACAAGGTGGCGTCGGCTAGGTGGGCCGGAAAACAAACTCCGGTGAACGGAGCCGAATACGAAGGCATGGAATTTGGGCATTTTCGATTGAAGGCGTTTGAGCTCAATTCCATGCTTGTGAAGCATCTAGGGGATAACAGGAAGCTACTGGGGGGTTCAATTTGGTCAGGGGGCACTGGAGAAGCTTGGCGGCGACCTCCGGCGAACTGTCGAAGTTCAAAATTGGGGATTCGTCGCTCGGGCCAAAATTGAGGATTCCAATCTTGCGGGCTTACTCCAATGGGCTCACTGATCATCTTTCTCTACTAGCACGAGGATCAATTTGGCTTGAATCGCTCGGCATTGGGGGAACAGGACAAAAGACAATTTCGGCGATCGCCGGCGCTAGGTCTCGCCGGGGTTCAATTAATTGCCATGAAACAGAGAGGAAGGTGAGGGGAACTCACCGATGAACTTGGGTTGAGAAAGAAGCAGGGACTTGGGCTGGCGGGGAGAGCTCCTCCGGTAGCTCGTCGGGGAAGACGACGATGGCAAGCACCAGAGAGCTACGCTACGGGGTTTGCTGGTGAACTGTGGTGCGGAGTGAAGCACTGGGCGAGGGTCTTTATATAGCCAGGGGGCTGGGTCCTCGGGAGTTGCGGTGAATCGAATGGGGATACTCGTCTGGCGCCGGGGCAGTCATCGAGGTGTGTTGGGACACGGCGATAGCTCTACCAGAGGCGAAGAATCGCGCGATATCTGGATTTGGCAAAACGACGGGATGGCGAGCCTCGGCATGGCAGCGAAGTGGCAGTAAAGCTCTGACAGCAGTAGGCACGCGCGTGCGAACGGTGATGCTGGCAGTCTCCGGTTATCGCCACGGTGGAGGTCCTTTGGCGCGACGTGAACACGTGTGGACACGTAGGATGTGGCCGTTGGTGGAGGCACAGCTGGCTGCGGTCGAAAGGACCTCTGGTCGTGTTCGTGCACGCGCTCAACTCTGGTCGTGGTCGAATAAGGGCCAGGGACTAAACCGCGAGGCTTTGGACTAATTTGTGAGGATTCTTCTCGGGATTTAGGACCTGATTGCAAATTTGGGATTCTAAAAGGGTTGATTTGCAACCTGACTTTGCAGATGAGTGTTACCAAAATACTTGGACTCATCTACCAGGAAAAATGGCAAAATCCGATAAGATCTGGTGGTTTTGACAAAAATTGAAAACAGGGTAATTAGGGTTTGACATTTTTGTCGGGGTTGAAACTAGGGTTTCGGTTGAGATTTTTGAGTTCTTCCGGAAGGGAAAAATGTTCAGAAAAGTGAAAGAAGGACAATCATTGGATCAGATCAGAATTTGGAGGTGAACTGAGACTTTTAGCCTTTTTGGGCTTTTAACAATTCAGAAAAGGACTAATCTGAAATACTTTTGGACTGAAAGGTGAAAATGATCTGGGAGATGAAGTTTAGCTGCCAGCTTTTTAAGTTAAGGTAGTGGCATACCTAAGATCATGATTTTGAGATAAGAGATCAAAATAGGGTTGAGACATCTGGGATTCCAAAGAAGATATGCTGATTAGCAAGCAGAAAAGATAGCAAAAATTGGGATGTTACATATCCCCCCCCCCCGGCGGGCCATCCGTCCGGGCCCTTCCCGGCGCCGGGAGCCTTCCCGATGCCGAGGGGTTACTTCATGCTCGGGCCCTTCTCGGCACAAGGGGGATACCCTGTTCCGGGCCCATTCCCAGTGTCACGTCTGCCATGACAGTGACATCACCTGTGAGGAGCCCAGCTCGGTGCAGCTGGCCCTTTAACCACTTGACTTCCCAGGATGAGTCAATCACAGGATTACATTGCAGCAGCAAAATAGTACAATAGTCATAATTGTATGGCCATCAGGCCTTAGTACAAAACGAGATACAGTGCCGTACAAGGCACAAGGGTCTAACAAAACAATACATCTAGTCGGCGGAAGCTAGGCCCAAAAGCAAACCACAGGAAACAGAGGTTGACAGCAAGACAGCACCACATCAGGGTTCCGGAGGAAACTGCTCATCATCTCCTGGGTCCGCAGCATCTTCGGGGTATCCTCCAAGGTCGTAGAATGCTCCATCTATTGATGAGTTGTTGCAAGGGTGAGTACTTACGTACTCAGCAAGTCATAGGGAAGGTAGAGATACATACATATATATGACATGAACCTATGCTATTGGGGAAAGAGTGAAGGGTTTTTTTTTTCCCAAAATACATTTCTTTCTCAATTCTTACTCAACTTCTGATCATACCCATGGCAGTAAATAAATCATATTGATGGTGATACATATATCCCATATCCAAGGCGATATATCCTCATATCACACTACTCTTATTCAAGTCTTTCAATCATATGCTCTTAGCAGTATTTCATAACTTAGGGCATAAACCACATGCCTCTTAATTATCATATGATCTCCATATTATGGTATTACCGCGACACGTCAACACATGACAGCCCACGGCAACGCCCCTTATCATGACAACACATGCCACTTGGGTAATCTTGAGCTAACAAATTTTAGTTTATAAACAATACTTGTGTCACACCCCATGGATTTAATCCACCGCAGCATACTCCTAGAACTCGGGAGCACGAAGTATTCGAATACATTTTTAAACTCTGCAGAGATGTACCTCTTTTTAAATCCACTTTTTCACTCGACTTCCAAGTCGGGCCAACTCCATGCGACTTATACGCATGTGACAAGGCCGAGATCACACAACGTTTTGGCAGTCTAGTATTAACAGCATCCCTGCCCGGTAAATGGACAACACCATCCCAAGTACCGTTGTGGGTCCTCCCCACTGCCTTACTTCCTAGCCTGGGTCTATGTTCCCGCAGGACACATAACCTCTTTTGATTACAGTCGCGCACGACTTAATCTGGCGTAGGGCGTCTTCCTTCTTTACACCTTATCCTCTCATAATTTTTCTGATCTCACATCACTCATGGACGAACTGCGTCCCACCAGTTTCCACGCGAGAAACCGGATCGACAAGCCATGCAGGGAACTGATAATACTAAGAAAGCTACTAGGTTGCGCCTGTCCCATACCAGGTAAGTGGTTGGTACGTTTTTCATGCCACTAGACGCACAACACAAGGTTCTAGGTCCTTATATGCCAGTGACCAGATCATACCACGAACCATGCACCTTCAGTGCCTGCACAACCAGTGCAGCCAAGCACCTCCAGTGCTACCACCATTCCATACCAAAATACTGGTCACGGCTAGGGGTTCTATTTCATGAATATAAATGTACATGTTTATACTTTTATTAGTTCGAGGCTTGCTATCTTATCAAGTTCACATTTCTCAAGTATTCAATCTATCACTGCCATAATATCATTGATCTCAACATGTGCAATATTAATGAAATATCTACTCATGGAATAGCATAGCAATTCATAAAATATGGGTTTCAATATGTTCAAAGTATGACTTGCCTTCCGCGTCGTAAGTATCAGCAGTCGACGACGGTTCAGCGACAAGATCTTCAACCCCGGACTCTTGCTCTGAACAAGATCAAACAAGCAAACAGGCATTACAATCAATCCTATTCTTGCTAATCCACTACATGCAAAGATGCAAGGAGAAAATACTCTGGCAATACAAGGTTTGAAAGCGATGTGGTTTTAATTATGGAAACCAGGGTTAAAGTTAGCTGTTAAGGTTTACAAGGTTCCAAAATATCAGGGTAATATCAAGGTGGTGACTGGTTCGCTCAAAAACAGCGAATGTCTTTAGGTTGGCATTCGGTTCAAGGCATCGACATAAGGTCGATGGGTGATAGAGGGCTCAACTCAAGTTGTGACAGTAGAGAAAAGTGTAGATCACAACATCAGGAGTCTAAGGGACAAAGTTATTTTCAAAGTGCATGGCTGGAAGTGGGTGAAAAGGCTCAATGCCACTGGCTGACACAGGCTGGCATAGGCTTGACACGGCCAGAAACTAGGGTTAGCCATATCTTTTGACTCAGGACTCCAAATGATGCACCACTTTGTCTGGTGGTTGGGCATTTGTAACAGGAACAAATGTCTCAACAGGACCTAGGGCAGGAGATGGCCGGAAAGTGATGAAAACCGGCGAAGGAGTTGGCTGGCCTGGAGCACATGCAGTGTGAACAGTACAGCAAACTAGGGCATAGCTATATCTCACAATCTAGGCCGAATTAGGAGTCGTGATAGAAGACAAAGTTGCTCAGAATGGTCCAAAACATCTAGATGGCAAGGTTTCCATGGCTGGGTTGGCTGGATTTAGGGAATATTGGCCGGGGAAAAGATTAACTCCAGCCTGATTTGGGCATTTTTGATCTAGGGCAAATAAACTTAATTCCTTGCTTGTGGATAGTCTCTGGGGCATAAGTAAGCTACTGGTGAAGTTAGATTAACTAGAAATGCACCAGAAAAGCTTGAACAGCAAGCTCAGTTCACAAGCAAAGTTCCAATTTGGGGTTTTTCACATTTTAGCAAATCTGTCGATTTTGGTTGCTTAGGGATGTTAAGCAAGGTCTAGTGAGCATATTTGATTACTAGTTCGAAAGCTGAATCGATCTGGTTGAGGGTTAATTGCTCGCCGGAGCTACTGGAGTAAAACTGAAATTGCCGGCGACTGGAGAGGTTTGAAGTCAATTACATGCTCGGGCATGATGAGGGAGGTAAGAGGAGCTTACTGGAGTATCTGGATTGGAGGGGGAAGCAGTGTAGAAGCTTGGCACCGTGAGCCTCCTTTGCTGCTCGCCGGGGAAGAAGAAGACACAGCGAGTTTGAGGGCTTAGGTGCTTCTGGTGGTGTGTGATACTTCACTGAGACCAGGGGCTATTTATAGAGGATTCGGAGGTGTTGCAACGGCTGGAAAACGCCTGGAGACTTGGAGCGGCGAATTGACCGGCCGGGCGGGACAGCAGCGAAGCGACGTGCTCCAGCGGCCGTGCCGGCTTTGCAGGTTGGCGTGTGCTGTCCCAGGTGATGCAGCGGCGAATTGATGGGCTCCTCCGGCATGCTTGCAACGTGGCATCAATCTTCTGCCGTGGCTGCAGCGATGGCGTGCGCGCGCGGGCAAAATTGGCGCTGCTGGTGCGACCGCGGTGGCTCCACGGTGGCGAACGGCGTGCGCACACGTGGCAGGGACGCAGTGGCAAGGGTGGCGACCACGGGGCTTCACCGGCGATGAAGTTCCTGGCGTGGCAGCGCGGTGGTCGCGGTCGTGCACGGCTGCTGGTCGCGCACAGTGCCTCTGGTCGAACCAGGGACCAAAATGCAAGGATTCTTATTTGAAATCTGGACTGATTTGTAATTTCTGTCTTAGAGATGGTTAATTTGAGAATTGATTCCATGGCTGAGTATAACATTTCTATTAGTACTCATCCAGCTCAAATTTAGAGAAAATTTGATAAGATTTGGGGGATTTCACCTATTTTCGAAAATAGGGTAAAATAAGTCTGGATTTTGTCGATTTCGAATTCTGGTGATTGGAGAGAGATTTTGAAGTCTGATCAAAAGGGAGATCTGTATCAAATAGTGTTTGGAAGGTGTTTCCTGAAGAAATTCTGGAGTTGGAATTAATTTGCAGGTTTTAGCCTTTTCAGGCTTCCAGGTAAACAGAAAAGGACTTATTCGCAGTAAAATTTGGACTAAACTGCGAAAAGTGTTTAGATGAATTAATTTGGCTCCCAACTTTTTGAAGTGAGTTGAGGATGAACTTAGGAACATATTCCAGGGGTTACTTGAGTCTGAATAGGGTTAGATTAAAATAATTCAATCATCTGAAAACTGGGGTACTTAGGGTAAGTCTGAATTTTCCTGTTTTCGAAAACGGAGAGAGGCTTAGGTATTGAGAGTTAGGTTCAGAATTTGATCTGGCTCCTGAAGACTTTTATCCTCAGGGTAACTGATAGGTTAAATCTGGATGGTCAGATCTTGATCTGGAACTAGAGAATAGATTTGGAGATTTTTAGGGTTTGGGAGAGATTAGAGTTCAACTGATCTGGCTACTACTACAGGGATACATGCATGCAGGATTTTCATGCAAAACTTTTCACCCCCAAAACTAGGGTGTTACAAGCCTACCCTCCTTAAAGAAATCTCGCCCCGAGATTTACCTAGAGAAGGGAAGAGGTAGGGATAAGCCTGCCGCAGATCATCCTCTTTCTCCCAAGTCGCTTCTTCCTTTGAGTGGTCTTCCCATTGAACCTTGCAAAGCTTGATTTTCTTTCTTCTGAGTTGGCGCTCATCACTAGCCAGTATTTGCAGTGGTTGAGTGAGGTAGGTGAGATTCTTCTGAAGCGGAATTCCCTGGTATTCTATCTGATCCGTTGGTTCTTTGAGGCACTTACGGAGTTGTGAGACATGAAACACGTCATGAATTTCTCCAAGATCTGATGGTAAATCCAGTTTGTAAGATACCTCTCCTTTCCTCTTAAGGACTTTGAATGGTCCAATGTACCTTGGGGACAGTTTTCCTCTCTGATGGAATCTTCTCATCCCTTTTAACGGCGTAACCTTGAGATAAACTGATTCGCCTGGTGCAAACGACAATTCCCTTCTTCGGTTGTCGGCATAGCTCTTCTGGCGTGACTGTGCTGCCTTTAATCGTTCTCTGATGAGCTTGACGTGTGCTTCAGCTTCTTCGATGAGTTCGGGTCCAATGACTTGCCTTTCTCCTGGCTCGTCCCAATGTAGTGGAGTTTTACACTTGCGTCCATACAAAGCTTCAAAGGGTGCCATTTGCAGACTAGCTTGGTAACTGTTGTTATAAGTAAACTCCGCAAATGGTAAGCACTTTTCCCAAGAGGTTCCGTACTCTAAGATGCAAGCTCTGAGAAGGTCTTCCAAGATTTGATTTACACGTTCCGTCTGTCCTCCTGTCTGTGGATGATATGCAGTGCTAAACTGCAATTGGGTTCCCAAAGCTTCGTGGAGTCGGTTCCAGAATTTGGATGTGAATTGCGTTCCTCGATCTGAAACGATCTTCTTCGGGATACCATGCAGTGTCACTAATCGCTGCAGGTATAGCTCCGCTAACTTGTTGCCATTATACGTTTTCTTGACTGGTATAAAATGAGCAACTTTTGTGAGTCTGTCCACAATGACCCATATGGAATCATATCCCCCTTGTGTTCTGGGAAGTCCTGTGATAAAATCCATACCAATCTCTTCCCATTTCCAAGTTGGCACTGGTAAGGGTTGCAGCTTTCCAGCTATCTTCTGATGATCGGCCTTAATCCTTTGGCAAGTGTCACATCTTGCGACATATTCCGCGATTTCCCTCTTCATTCCATTCCACCAGAATTGCGTCTTCAGATCCTTGTACATCTTGGTGCTTCCAGGGTGTAGTGAGTATGGGGTTTTATGAGCTTCGAAAAGAATTAGTTCCTTAAGGTCAGTATTTCGAGGCACACAAATCCTTCCCCGATACCATACAATTCCTTGATGATCTTCAATGAAATCCTGGGTTTTTCCTGATCTGATGTGGCTCTTGATCTTATGTATCTCCTCATCTTCTTTCTGAGCATCCTCAATCTGCTTTTGGAGTCGAGACTCCACAGTCAATGTAGCTAACATCCCAGATGGCACTATGGTTACTTCAAGATTCTGAAATTCCTGCCGTAAGCACGGGTTCTTAGGTGTAGCTCCTTGTAGGGTATAAGCCTTCCTGCTCAAGGCATCTGCCACTACGTTGGCTTTCCCTGGATGGTAGAGTATGCTGAGGTCGTAGTCCTTGATCAGTTCGAGCCATCGGCGCTGACGCATATTGAGCTCTGTCTGTGTGAAGATATACTTGAGGCTTTTATGATCTGTAAAGATCTCACACTTATGTCCAATGAGATAATGCCGCCATATCTTTAAAGCGTGCACCACTGCCGCTAACTCCAAATCATGAGTCGGATAATTTTCCTCATGTGGTCTCCATTGGCGTGAAGCATAAGCTACTACTCGACCTTACTGCATTAACACACAGCCTATTCCTTGCTTTGAAGCATCACAGTAAACTACAAAATCTTCCTTGCTGTCCGGTAAGGTGAGGACTGGTGTTGTTGTCAATTTCTGCTTCAGCTTCTGAAAACTTTCTTCACACTTGATGGTCCATTCAAATGCAACATCCTTCTTTAGCAGGTTCGTAAGAGGTTTGGCTATTTGGGAAAATCCTTCAATGAATCTCCTATAATATCCTGCTAATCCCAAGAAACTTCTAATCTCTGAAACTGAGGTGGGTTGCTTCCACTCCTTGATTGCAGAGATTTTAGCCGAATCTACTGAAATTCCTTCTGCTGTCAACACATGTCCAAGAAATGAAATTCTTGTCATCCAAAATTCACATTTATCAAACTTGGCATAAAATTGCCTCTCTCGTAGCCTTCCTAGGACTAAGTGTAAATGTTGCTCATGTTCTTCCGTACTCTTGGAATATATCAGAATGTCATCTATGAATACTATGACAAACTTGTCAAGATAATCCATAAACGTACTGTTCATGATGTTCATGAAAGCTGCCGGAGCATTGGTCAATCCAAAGGGTACTACTGTAAACTCGTATAAACCATATCTGGTAGTGAAAGCAGTCTTCGATATATCTTCCTTCTTGATTTTCAGCTGATGATATCCAGATTTCAAATCTATCTTGGAAAATACTTTGGCTCCTCGAAGTTGGTCGAACAAGTCATCAATTCTTGGCAATGGGTACTTGTTCTTAATGGTGACTTCATTCAAAGCTCGGTAATCTACACACATTCGTAAGGTTCCATCTTTCTTCCTTACAAACAAAACTGGAGCTCCCCAAGGTGAAGCACCGGGTCGGATAAATCCTTTACCCTCCAGTTCCTCTAACTGGTTTTTCAACTCTTCTAAATCCGTTACCGGCATCCTATATGGTCTCTTGGCTATAGGTGCCGCTCCTGGTTTAAGCTCGATGGTAAACTCTATCTCCCTGTCAGGTGGCATCCCTGGGAGTTCTTCTGGGAATACATCCGGGTATTCTTGCACTGTGGGCACTTGATCCAAGCATACTTCCTGAAGTGCATGGACTGATCCTTGCAGTTTTTCGACCGATGCTCTTCCCGCATGGAATAGGACTTCCTTCCCTTGGTTACTAACAAGGCTTAGAGTTTTCTTCTCACAATCCACTAGACCTTTATGCTGGGATAACCAATCCATTCCTATTATAATGTCTAGGCCTTGCAGTTCTAGGACTAATAGATTAGCCAAGAACTCTATCCCATCTATTCTGAAAGTTATATGACGACAAGCTGAATATACAGGCAGCTTAGCTCCTGGGGTCTGTATAGCCATAGGGTACTTTAGAGGTACCATAGGTATTCCCACTTTAAATGCAAAATCTTCTGATATGAATGAGTTTGTAGCTCCAGGATCAAACAGTATTAAAGCAAATGCAGATTGGATCAAGAATCTACCTAGGAGAATGTCAGAGGCATTGTCTGCTTCTTGAAGGGAGGTGAAGTTCAGTCGGCCTCCTCGGCCTGCCATAGGTCTTCCTCCTCGCCCTCGTCCTCGGCCTGCTACATTTCCCCCTCTGTTGGGCAAACCTCCTTTGGGGCTCTGCAATGGTGGTGAAGTTGTGGTTCTAGGTGCCATCGCTTGTGTTCCAGCTTGCGATCTTGCTATCGCCGTTGGGAGTTGGATCCACGGGCAACTGTCTTTGCGGTGTCCCATTTGTCCGCAATGATAGTATTGAGTCCTTGCCTGAGGGCAATCCCGTTGATAGTGTGCTCCTCTGCAGTTGGGGCATATTGGCGTGAATTGTGGTCTTGGCGCCGGGTAGAGCGGACGAAAATTTGGAGATGTTGGGGCCCTTCCCCTAGATGAGCTGGCTGGCAGTCGCGACTGTTGCATCATCTTTCTCTTCCGATTTTCTTCTCCGATGCCTCGCTTTTCTTCTACCTTTAATACTCGATTCACCAGAGTCTGGAATTCTGTGAACTCATGGGAGGCAATCTGATACTGCAAATAGTGCTGAAGTCCTTCGGTGAAGCGTTCAATCTTCTTCTCTTCCGTGTCGATGTCGTTGGACGCATACCGAGCTAGATGGTGGAATTGGTGCAGGTACTCGGTGACGGTCCGGTTCCCTTGAGTCAAGTTCCGGAATTCTCGGCGTTTAGCTGCCATGACGCCTGTAGGGATATGGAATTTTCGGAACTGATCCTTAAATTCCGTCCAAGTGATGTTGTCTTTGTCCATGTGTGCTTCTTGATAATTCATCCACCAAGCAGCTGCTGCTCCAGTGAGTTGGTGTGATCCGAATAACACCTTCTCTCGATCATTGCAACGGACAGTGTCCAGTTTCCTTTCAATGTCCCGCAGCCAGTCATCTGCGACGATTGGGTCGGTCGCGCTTGCGAAGGTTGGCGGTCGAGTCTTCTGGAAGTCCGAGAGTCGAGTTCCGACGGCAGTACCTTCAGCAGTCCCTGGCATTTTCTGAATGACTTGAGCTAGCAATTGGGTATGTGCAGCCTGGGCTTCTTGGCGGCTCCTCTCCATTGAAAGAAGAATTTCCTGGAGACTTGGTGAGTCCTCTTGTGGCGGTAGTGAGCTTTGCGATCCTGGATGAGGTGTGGATCCTCTTCGTGGTGTAACTGGGTCTTGGCCCTCTTGGTCATCTTGGGTCCTTCTCCTTGTGTTGACCATTCTGATCTTCTGAAGAGAGAAGCAGACAGGTCTAACTAACTAGAGAGAGAAATAAGGTACTAATGCAGAAATTAATGCGAAACTGATTCATTAATGCACAAGTAGTTGATACAAAAGCGGCTAAGCGACTTAGTTGATACAACCAAAATACAAGTAATGGCGATGATAACAACCAAAAGCATCACCAATCCTAGAAGATCTACCCTGGCCTGAGGATCTAAAAGAACAGGCAACTAACTACTCCCACAGGGCTCAACCTCCTCTGGCTCCATCTCGTCGTCGGACTCCTCCAGAGTGACAAATCCGGGTGGTCCAGACTCATGGAACAGTAGCGCAGACCTACTGCCCTCTGCCCGGCGGGTGCTAGGGGTAGAGAACGAGCGTCGGTACCCAGCTGCATTAGCAACCCTCCGAGGAATCAAGCTAGGTCCTGCACTGGGTCCAAAGGTACGAGCTGGGGAGACAACTGTCGGAGCAACCTCCTCAACTGTGCGGCGTCTCTGAGCTGCAGGCTGAGAAGTCAACGACGGGGAAGCGGTTCGGCCACGTTTCTTCTGCTCCTCCAACTCCTTGCGGAGCTCCTGATGCTCAGCAAGCAAGGTAGAGTAGCGCGAGTCGAGGGTCCTCAACAGACCTACGGTGCCTGCCAGACACGGGTCCGGGTACTCCACGATGGGTGACAACCCAGAGGGAGATGAAGGCACGTGACGGAAAGGTGACTCCTGGAGCCGGCATGAGTACACCTGGCGTACCCGATGCACCGCCTCTCGAGCTGCGTCCTGGATAGCATCCAGTCGGCTTGCCCTGCTGGCCTCCACTCTGATCACCTGTCCCTCACGACTATCGAGAGCGTGCACCAGCACTTTGGCCTTGAAGCCATAGCGACGCCCCTCATAATAGTCCCAAATAGTCTCGCAGATCGGCCGCTCATCAATCCCTAGGAACTGAGCCATATGCCACAGCAATGTGGCCCATCCACCGAGACGCTCGATGTAGCTGAAACGTTCCTTGGCCATCCTGCCGAGAAATTTTGGAAGCAAAATAAGATTTTGAAATCAACATTTTTATAAGAGCAAGAACAACCTTTTGCAAAAATAAGGTTTTTCAGAAATAATTTTTAAATAATTTACGATGTCCTGGCGCTACCAAGCCCTAAGGGTACCGTCCTACAGTCAAGGTCTGTGCTGCTCTGATACCACTATTTTATGTCACGTCTGCCATGACAGTGACATCACCTGTGAGGAGCCCAGCTCGGTGCAGCTGGCCCTTTAACCACTTGACTTCCCAGGATGAGTCAATCACAGGATTACATTGCAGCAGCAAAATAGTACAATAGTCATAATTGTATGGCCATCAGGCCTTAGTACAAAACGAGATACAGTGCCGTACAAGGCACAAGGGTCTAACAAAACAATACATCTAGTCGGCGGAAGCTAGGCCCAAAAGCAAACCACAGGAAACAGAGGTTGACAGCAAGACAGCACCACATCAGGGTTCCGGAGGAAACTGCTCATCATCTCCTGGGTCCGCAGCATCTTCGGGGTATCCTCCAAGGTCGTAGAATGCTCCATCTATTGATGAGTTGTTGCAAGGGTGAGTACTTACGTACTCAGCAAGTCATAGGGAAGGTAGAGATACATACATATATATGACATGAACCTATGCTATTGGGGAAAGAGTGAAGGGTTTTTTTTTTCCCAAAATACATTTCTTTCTCAATTCTTACTCAACTTCTGATCATACCCATGGCAGTAAATAAATCATATTGATGGTGATACATATATCCCATATCCAAGGCGATATATCCTCATATCACACTACTCTTATTCAAGTCTTTCAATCATATGCTCTTAGCAGTATTTCATAACTTAGGGCATAAACCACATGCCTCTTAATTATCATATGATCTCCATATTATGGTATTACCGCGACACGTCAACACATGACAGCCCACGGCAACGCCCCTTATCATGACAACACATGCCACTTGGGTAATCTTGAGCTAACAAATTTTAGTTTATAAACAATACTTGTGTCACACCCCATGGATTTAATCCACCGCAGCATACTCCTAGAACTCGGGAGCACGAAGTATTCGAATACATTTTTAAACTCTGCAGAGATGTACCTCTTTTTAAATCCACTTTTTCACTCGACTTCCAAGTCGGGCCAACTCCATGCGACTTATACGCATGTGACAAGGCCGAGATCACACAACGTTTTGGCAGTCTAGTATTAACAGCATCCCTGCCCGGTAAATGGACAACACCATCCCAAGTACCGTTGTGGGTCCTCCCCACTGCCTTACTTCCTAGCCTGGGTCTATGTTCCCGCAGGACACATAACCTCTTTTGATTACAGTCGCGCACGACTTAATCTGGCGTAGGGCGTCTTCCTTCTTTACACCTTATCCTCTCATAATTTTTCTGATCTCACATCACTCATGGACGAACTGCGTCCCACCAGTTTCCACGCGAGAAACCGGATCGACAAGCCATGCAGGGAACTGATAATACTAAGAAAGCTACTAGGTTGCGCCTGTCCCATACCAGGTAAGTGGTTGGTACGTTTTTCATGCCACTAGACGCACAACACAAGGTTCTAGGTCCTTATATGCCAGTGACCAGATCATACCACGAACCATGCACCTTCAGTGCCTGCACAACCAGTGCAGCCAAGCACCTCCAGTGCTACCACCATTCCATACCAAAATACTGGTCACGGCTAGGGGTTCTATTTCATGAATATAAATGTACATGTTTATACTTTTATTAGTTCGAGGCTTGCTATCTTATCAAGTTCACATTTCTCAAGTATTCAATCTATCACTGCCATAATATCATTGATCTCAACATGTGCAATATTAATGAAATATCTACTCATGGAATAGCATAGCAATTCATAAAATATGGGTTTCAATATGTTCAAAGTATGACTTGCCTTCCGCGTCGTAAGTATCAGCAGTCGACGACGGTTCAGCGACAAGATCTTCAACCCCGGACTCTTGCTCTGAACAAGATCAAACAAGCAAACAGGCATTACAATCAATCCTATTCTTGCTAATCCACTACATGCAAAGATGCAAGGAGAAAATACTCTGGCAATACAAGGTTTGAAAGCGATGTGGTTTTAATTATGGAAACCAGGGTTAAAGTTAGCTGTTAAGGTTTACAAGGTTCCAAAATATCAGGGTAATATCAAGGTGGTGACTGGTTCGCTCAAAAACAGCGAATGTCTTTAGGTTGGCATTCGGTTCAAGGCATCGACATAAGGTCGATGGGTGATAGAGGGCTCAACTCAAGTTGTGACAGTAGAGAAAAGTGTAGATCACAACATCAGGAGTCTAAGGGACAAAGTTATTTTCAAAGTGCATGGCTGGAAGTGGGTGAAAAGGCTCAATGCCACTGGCTGACACAGGCTGGCATAGGCTTGACACGGCCAGAAACTAGGGTTAGCCATATCTTTTGACTCAGGACTCCAAATGATGCACCACTTTGTCTGGTGGTTGGGCATTTGTAACAGGAACAAATGTCTCAACAGGACCTAGGGCAGGAGATGGCCGGAAAGTGATGAAAACCGGCGAAGGAGTTGGCTGGCCTGGAGCACATGCAGTGTGAACAGTACAGCAAACTAGGGCATAGCTATATCTCACAATCTAGGCCGAATTAGGAGTCGTGATAGAAGACAAAGTTGCTCAGAATGGTCCAAAACATCTAGATGGCAAGGTTTCCATGGCTGGGTTGGCTGGATTTAGGGAATATTGGCCGGGGAAAAGATTAACTCCAGCCTGATTTGGGCATTTTTGATCTAGGGCAAATAAACTTAATTCCTTGCTTGTGGATAGTCTCTGGGGCATAAGTAAGCTACTGGTGAAGTTAGATTAACTAGAAATGCACCAGAAAAGCTTGAACAGCAAGCTCAGTTCACAAGCAAAGTTCCAATTTGGGGTTTTTCACATTTTAGCAAATCTGTCGATTTTGGTTGCTTAGGGATGTTAAGCAAGGTCTAGTGAGCATATTTGATTACTAGTTCGAAAGCTGAATCGATCTGGTTGAGGGTTAATTGCTCGCCGGAGCTACTGGAGTAAAACTGAAATTGCCGGCGACTGGAGAGGTTTGAAGTCAATTACATGCTCGGGCATGATGAGGGAGGTAAGAGGAGCTTACTGGAGTATCTGGATTGGAGGGGGAAGCAGTGTAGAAGCTTGGCACCGTGAGCCTCCTTTGCTGCTCGCCGGGGAAGAAGAAGACACAGCGAGTTTGAGGGCTTAGGTGCTTCTGGTGGTGTGTGATACTTCACTGAGACCAGGGGCTATTTATAGAGGATTCGGAGGTGTTGCAACGGCTGGAAAACGCCTGGAGACTTGGAGCGGCGAATTGACCGGCCGGGCGGGACAGCAGCGAAGCGACGTGCTCCAGCGGCCGTGCCGGCTTTGCAGGTTGGCGTGTGCTGTCCCAGGTGATGCAGCGGCGAATTGATGGGCTCCTCCGGCATGCTTGCAACGTGGCATCAATCTTCTGCCGTGGCTGCAGCGATGGCGTGCGCGCGCGGGCAAAATTGGCGCTGCTGGTGCGACCGCGGTGGCTCCACGGTGGCGAACGGCGTGCGCACACGTGGCAGGGACGCAGTGGCAAGGGTGGCGACCACGGGGCTTCACCGGCGATGAAGTTCCTGGCGTGGCAGCGCGGTGGTCGCGGTCGTGCACGGCTGCTGGTCGCGCACAGTGCCTCTGGTCGAACCAGGGACCAAAATGCAAGGATTCTTATTTGAAATCTGGACTGATTTGTAATTTCTGTCTTAGAGATGGTTAATTTGAGAATTGATTCCATGGCTGAGTATAACATTTCTATTAGTACTCATCCAGCTCAAATTTAGAGAAAATTTGATAAGATTTGGGGGATTTCACCTATTTTCGAAAATAGGGTAAAATAAGTCTGGATTTTGTCGATTTCGAATTCTGGTGATTGGAGAGAGATTTTGAAGTCTGATCAAAAGGGAGATCTGTATCAAATAGTGTTTGGAAGGTGTTTCCTGAAGAAATTCTGGAGTTGGAATTAATTTGCAGGTTTTAGCCTTTTCAGGCTTCCAGGTAAACAGAAAAGGACTTATTCGCAGTAAAATTTGGACTAAACTGCGAAAAGTGTTTAGATGAATTAATTTGGCTCCCAACTTTTTGAAGTGAGTTGAGGATGAACTTAGGAACATATTCCAGGGGTTACTTGAGTCTGAATAGGGTTAGATTAAAATAATTCAATCTTCTGAAAACTGGGGTACTTAGGGTAAGTCTGAATTTTCCTGTTTTCGAAAACGGAGAGAGGCTTAGGTATTGAGAGTTAGGTTCAGAATTTGATCTGGCTCCTGAAGACTTTTATCCTCAGGGTAACTGATAGGTTAAATCTGGATGGTCATATCTTGATCTGGAACTAGAGAATAGATTTGGAGATTTTTAGGGTTTGGGAGAGATTAGAGTTCAACTGATCTGGCTACTACTACAGGGATACATGCATGCAGGATTTTCATGCAAAACTTTTCACCCCCAAAACTAGGGTGTTACACCCAGGGTCGGGGGCCCATTACATGCAAAGGGTTTTCCCTGCGCCGAGAGCCAGTCCCGCCCCACAGGTCGCGTTTACCGCACCGGGGGTGGTCGACAGAGCAGCTCCCGTGCCGCAGTGGACCTCTCCCCGCAACGGCGCCCCCGGTTCCGGACGTCGTCGTGGGGGTTCCCCCCTCGCCGGTTCCAGATAATACAGGGGTTTCCCCCTTTCTGGTTCCGAACGTCGCCGCGGGGGGCCCCTCCCCGGTTCCAGATAATACAAGGGTTTCCCCCTTTACGGTTCCGGAGGTCGCCACAGGGGGCTCCCCCCTACCGGCCCCGGTAGCGCCCTAGCCGGTAGCTACAGTGCATGAGCTCCCTCCTCCCCCGAGGCCGCCCCCGAGGGTGCCTCCGGTGGACCAGGTCTGTTTCTCCCAGGAGGAGGTCGAGCGAATGCGTACGGCTAAGTCCGGGGAAGAGCTTCCCCCGGGTCGCAGATGCGGAGAGCTCCACTCCCACACCAGTCGGGGGAAGAGACATGCCAAAGAACCAACCTCTCCGGGGGAGAGCCCGGACGTCTCAGAAGTCAGCCCCAGCCCAGAAGAAAAGCGTCATTACCGCCATGCCGGCAGACCTCTTGCGCCACTTCCCGACTCTGACAATGAGCGCACGTCCCCTGTCAAAGGAGACAGCGACCGGGACTCTCCTCGAGAAGTGCAGGGGGCTAATCAGCCGCTATGCCGTAGACTCCGGTGCATTCGATGGCCGCGGCCTTACTGCCTGCCGCACATCGAACACTACAATGGTGAGGCCGACCCCTATGAATTCGTGCAGGTGTATTCCACAGCCATCTCAGCGGCTGGGGGGGGACAAGACGGTGCAGTGCAATGTCTTCCCCCTCTACTTAACCTGGATCGCCCGCTCGTGGTTCTACAACTTGAAGGCCGGCTCCATCAAGTCCTTCGCGCAGCTCAAGCGTGAGTTCTGCGCGAACTTCCAGGGGAACTACGTGCGTCCCCTGGATTTCTCGCAGCTGTATACCGTCCGACAGAGGACGGGGGAGACCATCCGCAACTTTTTCAAGCGCTTCGCTCAAGTCAAGAGCAAAGTGGCTCACGTCCCCGACTCCACGGTCATCGAGGCGTGTAAGAGCAGGATCCTCCCGGGAGAGCTCCACCGAGGCTTTCCTGAAGCTGCCCCTCCTCCGCCAACGAGCTCTTCAACGTACTTGACAATTACGCTCGGGCGGAGGAGGACGACCTCTGGAAGAAAAACTAGGGGGCTCCCACCCCCGCTGACCGGGGGGCTAGGGACCCCCTCAAACGCCCCAAGCAGGGGGGTCGTAACGAGCCACGGCCTCGGGACACTTTTATCCTCAAGGGCGGAGGCGGCTCGCGCGACGCCCCGAGGGGCAACCGCCCCTTCCCCAAGCCGAATGGCCGTGGGGGAGGACAATCGTCCCGCGGTCGGGAAGGCCCCGCAGCGAGAAGCAGGGAAGGACCGTGGTGCACCTTCCACAAGTCCAATACCCATGCTACCCGGGAATGCCATCAGCTGTTGCAACAGTTCACCGCGTTCCTCGACCAGCATGGGCAGGGGGGACTCCGGCCCCTTTGCCCCCTCAGCCGGCCTTACCGGCCCTTCCTGCTCCCGCGGGGGGACAGCAGGGACGAACGCAGGAGGGGGAGCCGTCAGAAACTCTCCCCTTCCAAACCTCCCAGAGGCGTGTCAACGTCATCACGGGAGGCTCCGCTTCCGGGCAGGACTCTAAGCCCCAGGGCAAAGAGTACGCGCGCGAGGTAAAGATGGTGGGGGTGCTGCATACGTCTCCACCACCCAAGTGGTCGGACGTCCCCCTCACCTTCACGGCGGAAGACGCGCGCGGGGTCCGCTTCCCCCATGACGACGCGCTCATCGTCTCCGCCACCACCTACAACTGCCACCTGGCCCGCATCCTCGTGGATGGCGGGAGCTCCGCCGATGTCCTCTACCTAAAAGCCTTTAGGGAGATGCAGGTGGACAAGAAGCTCTTGCAGCCCGCAGCAGGGCCTTTGCAAGGATTCGTCCCGGGGAAGGCAATCCACCCCGTGGGGAAGGTGGATCTCCCCATGACGTTCGGCACCCCGGAAAACTACCGGACTGAGATGGTCCTGTTTGATGTGGTAGATCTCCCCTCCTCCTACAACGCTATCATGGGGAGGACCACGATCAACCGCCTGGGAGCCGCGATTCACCAGAACTACCTCTGCGTGAAGATCCCCGGGCCTCACGGCGTGATCACCACCCGGGAAGACCAAGATGTGGCCCGCGCTCTATACGAGCGGGCCGCCGCAATGATCGGGAGCGTCAACATCATCAAAACCCCAGGGGGGAGACTTCTCCCCCAGAGTCAGACGTCGCCGTGATGCCTCCCGGGAGGCCCCTCCTCAAGCCGCGCCCGGAGGAGGACCTCCGGAAGATCCCGCTGTCCCCGGACGACAGAAACAAGACCGTCAAAATCGGGGCTGACCTCCACGAAGAGCATGCGGAGCAACTCACGGCTTTCCTGCATGAAAACTCTGACATTTTCGCGTGGAAGCCCTCTGACATGCGGGGAGTTGCCTGGGACATCATTGAGCACAAGCTCGCAGTGCCCCCGGTCACCCCCCGATCAAGCAGAAGCTGAGAAAACTCTCCCTCGAACGCCAAGAGGCAATCAAGGCCGAGATCGCCCGGCTCCGAGAGGCGTGGTTCATTCGGGAGGTCTTGCACCCTGAATGGCTCGCAAACACTGTCCTCGTAAAGAAGTCAAACGGGAAGTGGCGAATGTGCGTGGACTTCACCGACCGCAACCCGCGCTTGCCCCAAGGACAACTTCCCGCTCCCGCGAATTGACCAATTGGTCGACTCTACTGCGGGGTGCGAGTTGATGAGCTTCCTGGACGCGTACTCGGGCTATCACCAAGTCCGGATGGCGGAAGGGGAAGAGGAAAAGACGAGTTTTATAACTTCCCTCGGAACCTTCTGCTACGTCCATATGCCCTTCGAGCTGAAGAATGTGGGAGCGACCTTCCAGCGGCACATGACGCTGGTCTTCAAGGACCAGATCGGTCGCAACGTCGAAGTCTACGTCGACGAAACGGTCCTCAAAAGCCCCCGCGCGGCGGCTCACATCGACGATTTGGCAGAGACCTTCCGCAACCTCCGTGCATACGGGTTGAAGCTCAACCTGGAGAAATGCGCCTTCGGCGTGCGCGGGCGGAAGCTCCAGGGCTTCCTCGTGTCCCAGCAGGGCATAGAAGCAAACCCCGAGAAGATCCGGGCGTTCTTGGACATGCCCCCGCAGCGCACGATCAAAGACGTTCAGTGACTCACCGGCCGCCTAGCCACACTGAGTCACTTCGTCTCGCGGTCGGGGGAACGCGGCCTCCAATTCTTCAAAATCCTTCGGGGGCTCGAGGGGTTCCGGTGGACCCCCGAGGCCCAGGAGGCCTTCGACGACCTGAAGAAGTACCTCACGAGCCCCCCAATGCTCGTGAGTCGCTCTCCGAAAGGGCCCTTGTTCCTCTACCTTGTCGCGACCCCGGTCGCCGTAAGCGCGGTATTGGTAAAGGAGCAAGATGGGCAGCAGCGTCCCGTGTACTACATGAGCGAAGCCCTCCAAGGGGCCAAAACTCAGTACACGGAGATGGATAAGATCTGCTACACCCTCCTGATGGCGTCCCGGAAGCTTCGTCATTACTTCCTGGGGCAACCCACACCGTCCCGTCATCCCTCCCCTTGGGGGAGGTGCTCCGAAACAAAGAAGCCACCGGCCGGATAGGAAACTAGGGGGCCGAGCTCGCCCCCTTCTCCCTTTCCCTCATGGGGCGCTCCGCTATCAAGTCGCAGGTCCTTGCCGACTTCGTGGCGGAGTGGACTCCCGCCTCCGGGCCCGGGGACGAAGACCTCCCCACGCTGCCCCGACGCAGCGACCATTGGACACTCATCAGTAGTCCTCATGAGCCCCGAGGGGAAGGAACTCAAGTACGCGGCACGGCTCGAGTTCCCCGCCACGAACAACATCGCCGAATACGAGGCTTTGCTCCTCGGGTTGCGTCTTGCGCGCTCCCTGGGGATTCAACGCCTCCTAGTGAAAGGAGACTCCCAGCTCATAGTTTGCCAAATGGACAAGTCCTACTTGTGCCATGACGTGAACTTGAGCCTTTACTTGCAGGAAGTGCGCAAGATGGAGAAGCACTTCGACGGCCTAGGGGCCCGACACATCCCCCGAAGGGACAACGACCGGGCCGACGCTCTAGCCCGGGCCGCCAGTGCCCGGGAACCGCTCCCCAAAGGGGCCTTCTTGGAGATTATTGCAAAGCCCTCAGTAACCTCCCCGGACGTGGGCAACGAGCCCCGAGTCCCGGAAGTCCTCGAGGTCACTCGGACTCCGTCTTGGATGGACCCCCTCGTCTCCTTCATCAAGGGGGAGGGGGACCCTCCCAACGAGACCGAGGCTAAGCGCCTCCAAGCCAAAGCTCGGGCATACCTCCTGTTGGAGGGGAAGCTCTACAAGCAGGGGGCTTCCGCCCTACTTCGATGCCTCCCACAGCCGGAAGGACTCCGGCTTCTCGAAGACATCCACGCGGGAAGCTACGGGTCTCATCTAGCCCCGCGTGCCATTGCGGCCAAGGCTATTCGCCAGGGCTTTTATTGGCCCACGGTGATGCGTGACGCGCGAGACCTTGTCTCCACGTGCAAGGCTTGCCAGAAGATGGCCAAGGGTTCGAACCTCCCCCCCCCTCCCGTAGCACTGCAGACTATCCCCATCACTTGGCCCTTTGCGCGTTGGGGGATGGACCTCCTAGGGCCCTTCCCCCCAGCGCCCCGGGGCTACAAGCATGCGGTGGTCGCGGTCAACTACTTTACTAAGTGGATAGAGGCGGAACCTTTGGCCAGCATCACATCTAGGGCGGTACAACGGTTTTTCTGAAAAAACGTCATTTGTCGTTTTGGCGTCCCCCGAGAGATCACCGTCGATAACGGGACCCAATTCGACTCGGCTTATTTTCGGGAATTCTGCGAAGGCCTGGGGCTCACCATTCACTTCGCTTCAGTGGCCCATCCCCAGAGCAACGGGGCCGTTGAAAGGGTCAATGGCGTAATCCTACAAGGGTTACGCCAACGACTCGAGCAAGCCGCTTCCAAGCGGGGTGCATGGGCAGAGGAGCTCCCTAGCATCTTCTGCTCCATGCGCACGACTCCGAGCCGGGCGACGGGACGTACTCCCTTTTCCCTGGTATACGGGGCTGAGGCAGTCCTCCCCCCAGAGATTGGCTTTCGGTCGCCGCGAGTCGAGCTCCTAGACGGAGCTACGACCGCAGCATACCAAGCCAACGAGGCAAATCAATGGTTGGAGGTCAATCTCGTGGAGGAGGAACGCGACCGAGCGCTTCTCCACCACGCCATCTACGAGCGTGAAATGGCACGCGCATACAACCAACGCGTGCGCAAAAGGGCTTTCCGACTTGGGGACCTTGTCCTCAAGCGTGTCACAGACCCCCAAGCCCAAGGCAAACTCTCCCCCAAGTGGGAGGGCCCCTACAAGATCTCGGCAGTCCTGGGCTCGGGGGCTTACAAGCTCTCCAACCTTCAAGAGCAGGAGCTGAAGCACACGTAGAACGTGCGTTTGCTTCGCAAGTTCTACGTCTAGCCTACGGGCTCGTCCTCCCCCGGAGCGATCATGCCGGAGGGGGAGGGGGACATTGTACTCACCGTCCCCTCCCCCGGAGCGATTACACCGGAGGGGGAAGGGAGACATTGTAATTACTGTTCCCTCCCCCATCGCGATTTTGCGGGGGGAGGCGTTGTACTTCGTTTCATTATCAATACAACTGGTTTTTTCTCCAGCTCTGTCTCAATGCAGGTCTTTACATTACCGCCCCTCACGGCGATGCCCTCCCCGTGAGGACGCCCTCTTAACGAGGATGCCCTCCCCGTGAGGAAGTGGGCTATCACAACCCAACAAGTCCCTACAACGGGAGTCCCACTCCCGTAGGGCGGCTTACGATCACCCCTCGTGGACTGAGGGTGTAAGCGGCAACCCAGTCCTCAAGGACCGAGGTAACGAGTCAATTTGGGAGACTAGTCCCTTACCCAGACACTCAGACCCGTCATCGGGTGCATCCTCCTCCGGGAGTCGATTGTCTCCTCAGTGAGACGGAGTTCTTGGATATTTTTTCTCTGAGATACTATTCCCGGCTCCCCGTATTCACGGCAACCAGACGGTTGTCTCCCAGAAAAATTACCTCCGGAAATTTTGCCTTGGATTTTCTTGGATGTTTTGTCCTGAAGATCTTATTCCCGGCTCTCCATTTTCACGGTGACCGGGGGGTTCTCTCCCGGAAAATTTCCCGGAGATAATGGGCTTCCCGGAAACCCGGCTCCCTGTTTTCACGGCGACCAAACAGTTGTCTCCCGGAAAAGTTACCTCCGGAAATTTTGTCTTGGATTTTCTCAGAGATCTCATTCCCAGCTCCCTGTTTTCACGGCGACTGGAGAGTTCTCCCAGAAAAATCTATTTTTCCCCGGAGACCTCATTCCCGGCTCCTCGTTTTCACGGCGACCGGAGAGCTCTCCCGGAAAAATTGAAATTTTTACAACCTTGGGAAAACTTGGAAAAATTCTTAATGGCTTTGTCCCGGGAGCTTTGTCACCCCCACAGCGTGTGGAGCTAGCCTCCGGCGCACTGTGGAGGGGGGGATAAGGAGCCCCCGGGAATCACACCGTTCCGGACCTTCTAAGACAAACGAGCAAACTTACCTCTATTAAAGAAATTCGAATAACACAAGCAAAGCAAACACTTAGCTTTATTGAAGATCGTTCAACCGGAGGACATCTTCCCCCTCCGGTGGGCATCATTACATTGGATACGATACAACCCGGGTTATAACCCGGAAAGTCTCTACGTCCTAAAGTTCCCACGTCTAATAATCTCGGAGACCTTCCGATAGCTCCCGGGCTAGGTCCCGGTACAAGCCGCGTATGCGACGCTGCGCTTCCCAGAGCAGGTCCTCGGGCCAATACTAGTAGCCCGCCGGTGGAAGTATCCGAAGAGGGGGAACCATCCGGGACCCCGGTCGCGGAGGGGGTAGTTCAGCGCGATGATTATCGAAGTTGTCCAGGTGCCACTCCGGATGCCATCGCAACCGGATCGGCTCCCGGACAACGCCCCCGCTACGTCCCCCAGAGAAGAGACTCAACAAAATTAAGGTGGCCTGGGCATCCCCTGGGTGACACCCGCCGGGGCTCAGAGGCCTCGCCCCCAGGGAGTCTCTCCGGGACCTTCGCACGGGGATAACCCCCCATGAAACCTGGTACATTGCATTCATATAGACTTAGAAAAAATTTCAATTTCTATTGCATCAAAATATTTCGTACAAGTGTCCAGGGCTTCCTCTAAGAAGCTACCAGGAACAAAAACCTAAAAAGCAAAAAGGGTCCTATCTAGACCCGGGGGGAGGCTCATACTTGGTCATTGGCGTCCTCCCCCCGGGGGGCTCCCGCCGGAGCTGGAGCATCCGCTCCCGGAGGCGCCGGTGCCCGGAATTGCGCCCGGATTATCCGGTCGTAGAAGCTGCCGGCGAGCTGCTCCACTTCTCGCCTTGATGGCTCGAAGAATTCCGGGAAGCTCCGAGGGATCCGGCCCCCGATTGCCCGGGCGCCAACCCCCCGGTGCTCCATGAGCCCGGCCGCGGCAACGATGACCGGGATCGCCTGGCCCCGGGCCCGGGCGTCGGCAACCTCCGAAATCACAGAGACTTGTGCGTGGAGAAAACACAGCCTCCGTGAGGGTCGCCGGGGCCGCCTCAGAGCTGCTCCCGGAGCCCAAGCTCACGCCAAGCCCTTCGAGGGCTGAGCGAACGGAGCGGCCAGCGTCGGTCACCACCCGGACGCTCGAGCCCTCGAGCTCCCGGAGGGTGTCCTCCTTCGCCTTGGCCTCCCTCCGGAGCCGGTCGTTGCCAGTCTCGGAGGCATGGATTTGGGCCCGGACCCGGGCAAGCTCCCGGAGGGCATCGTCCCGCTGCTCCTTGTAGGCGGCGGCCCTCTCCTCCGCTTCCTTCAGCACCTGGCCAAAGCGCATCTCGATTCCCCAGGTAATGGCCGCCCCCTACAAGCTCAAGAGTTAGAAAAAATTCGAGTTGGGGGGGCCGAAGGAAACACCCACCGGCTCGGGGAAGTACCTGGATCTGGAGAGATTGAAGCTCCCCGAAGCGCTCACGGAACGTCCCTTGCGAGACGTAGTCCTGGACCTTCCAGGTCTGCAGGCTCTCCGCGTACCGGTCAACTTCCCCCACGGACAGCAGGGGGTCTCCCTCCCGGCGCCGGACCCGTCACGGCCGACGACGGGCCCCCAGACATGAGTCGCCGGGGTGATGTGGACCGGGGGTGGCGGTGGCTGGCGTCTTTGCCGCCGAGGAAGTGGCCGCCGAAGAGGTGGCCGAAGAGCTTATTGTAGCCCCAGACATAAAAGTAGTATATCTTATATTGGTTCTTTTGTGAAAACTGATACAAAAGGTGCATATCTTCCATCAGCTATGAACCGTTACAAGTCACCCATATTTACTATTGTGTTTATCTCTAGCAGTACAATTAACCATTACTGAATTGTATTTTGAACCGATAGTAGAGGTTATTTGTGTAGTAGTGGCTTAAAATGGACCTAACCCCAAAATTAAAGGAAAAAAATTGGTAATTTTTTGCACGTTGTAACTTTTGATTTAACAATGCAATCCCCAAATTTCAAGTGAAATTAACCGTTTGGAAAGGGGCAATGTCAAATATCTAGAACATGCATCTTCATAACCAATACATGAGTTGGAATTGCTGGATTTGTTTGAAGGCCTTGGGTTATATGAGGATTGGGAGATAACACAAACTAAAAGTGAGTTATAATGGATAATATGTAGACATGGCTACCAAAAAGATAAAGATGAAGAGAGGAGAAAATGTTCTAGATAGCATAGGAAGATAGATACTGTTTGTGCTTGTAAGGCTTTCTCTTATGCTCATATATGGATAGGTGTTCAGGAATTAAAAATAAAAAACTGGCCAACTAGAAGTGTCAAAGAGAGAATAGGGAGAGAAAAGAAGAATGGGCTTAACTTTTTTATTCTGTTTTATGGACTTGCTTGTTGTTGAGATATTTATTTTCACATGAGTAAAGTTGCATAGTTGTTACACAAGTGAGCACTTGCATTGAATAGAGGCTCTTTATTAGATGCTTACTGATGTATCAATACTCTCTCCTCAAGCACATCCTCAGGCATCTCCTGATTAGAGAAGGACTAATGTCTTCTCCAATGCAGATGCTCGGCCAGTGTGGTACCTCCATGTGGACACCATATAGGAGAGAGAAGGCTTATTGTAGCCCCCACCACATCTAGCAGCAACCAGTGCGAGGTGGATAGGAGTGGACCCTACCACCTCACACTATGTGTCTACACCCATAGTTTTCCAACCCACTTAATTTATAGGTGAATCCGAGGAATTTTTGAGCCCATCTATTAGTGCTAAAGTTATTTTTTGGCTTTTTAGCCATTCTAAGGATGTTCAATATGTTTTATGCCAATGTATACAATTTTAAATCAGTTTTAGTCTTTTTTTAGCTGGTTTAAGCTGTTTTAAACAAGTTTAAATTGTTTTGGAAGGAATGCTCTTTTTATTGTTACTCTATCCATTTCACAATATTTGTCTAATCATTACATGTGTACAGAACAAAGAATAATTAATACAACAAAAGAGATAAAAAAAAAAGACCATACTACCTCTAATTAAAATAGGGTATAAATGATTTGATAGGAAGGCCCAAAACATTTTAGATGGATAAAACAAAAAATAACACAATAAATCACTGGTTAATGGAAAAATATTGTGAAACATACTTCTCAAGAGACTAGGCTAACATTGCGAAATAGAGTAGTATAGAATTAAAAATGGAATGATGTGTTATTAGATAAATGATGTGTTGTTTACTTGCAAACATTACTTCAATTTCTCTCTTTAAGTCATGCAAAAATATGTAGTTCTTGGTCATTTATCAATAAGGACGCACAAACTTTATCATTTGACAAATGTAAGGCTTTTGTATAACACAGGTTTAAATACAAAAATGTCAAGTATGAAATCATTGATCAATAAAGTTAGCAATAGCCAAGTGAGAAGAATGCCTACATAAGGCATAAATAGTACTACCTCCATTCTTTTTTATTTATCATTTTATGAAGAAGAATTTGTATATAAACCAATATCATTCTACATTTTTGAAATAAAATATGGTCATATCTTCTTAAAGTACCCTCATATCCATTACTCCAATTAATCATTCTTTACTTAGATATATGTGACACACCTATCTCATTAATCACAAATAATAATAGTAGAAGTGTAATCTTGTATTTTTTTTAAAAAAAACTATGTACAAAGCTAAAATGATAAATAAAAAAAGACCAAAGAGAGTATGACTCCATAGGCAACATGTGAGTAGTCAGAGGTTATTTTGCAAGGATAGAACAACAACAACAACAACAACCACCACCACCACCACCAAAATTGGAAGTAACTGTTTAAATCACCAAATGACATCTCTATTGATCTCAGGAAACTTCAATTCCAAATCAAAATATATTATGATCATTTTATATTCGTACTTTTTCATGATGTTCAACTCAATTAATTAATAGTTCAGTTTTGTCATTAATGTACAAACTAACACTTGCAATATTGTTGAGGTTAGATAATGGGCATCAAGCAGGTTTATACATTATTAGCAAGAAATCAAAACAAAACTCCTAAAAACAATAGCTAATGTACATTGAGATATTACTGATCCATTCATTTTTCTTCTCCCACATCAAATTCATATTCATTTTGAGTTAAAAGTAGAAATCAATACTCATTGCACGTGGAATCATAACAATGGAAAAACCACTCATCATAGTGCATGTGGGATGAAATTTACACTACTTTTTAAAGGACAAGATATAACTTGTTCAGTTTCAAAGTACATGGTTTATATGGCTTTTTGAAAGTAGAGGGAGGATAACTTGGACTTTTTCCAAAAGTATATAAGGTTAATCTTTTGAATGCTCGACCATCTAAAAATATTTCTACCCTAACTCAATTGTACAAAGAGAAGACAAAGTTGAAATTTGAATTCAGTGTTGTTTTCTTTTCCTTTTCGATTGACATTATAGCATAATTTTATTTTTGTTTTTTCTTTGTGTTGATTGAATATAAACATGAAATTTTGTAGTGTAATAAATTAATTATGTCTTATATTCTATAAAATTTAAGAATTTCTTTTATCTACGTTGATACCTAAAATAGAAAGTACATAAGGGTTTGTGAAAAAAATAGAATCACACCATTGTCAAAACTCTCAAAAAAATTCAAAAATTTACCAGACTCAACTATTTACTGAAGATAGTAGATAACCCTATATGTACCTATTTTCTTAACAACTTTATATGCACCATCTTCACTATTTGGATAAATATCCACTGCTGTTAGATATGGCCCCATTAAGATTCACTTGCCTCATACCTCTTAGATAGTGGAGCGGTCGTAATCAATGACAGAGGAGGAGGCGGTGGTAACAAGGTGATGGTAGCTATACTAGCCATGAGTAGCAACAGCCAACATGAGAAATAAGGGTTAGTGATAGCGCTGGGGCAACATCAATGACTGCAATGTGAGGTGTGGCAACCCACTAAGTGAGCGAGTGTGTGTAGGTGGAGAGAGGTTGCGAGGGGTGGTTGCCAATGGGAAGAAAAGGTTGAAAGGCGAGATCGATTGGAGGGGAAGTAGAAAAGGAGAGGCCATATTGTTTTCAAATTTATTACAACTTTGCACTAGATACCAACACATAAATAACTACTTTAAAGGAGTGGAATCCATGGGACTACAACTATAATTTTTTTTCACATCCATTTTGTTCGCAAATCTAATATATTCATCAATTAACCTAGAAGGAAATGGAATTTGTATTCTGCCTTAGAGAACAACAGACACGTGCCTTATTTGGACTGTTAGATCAGAAATTAACAATCTAGATCTAACTTTTGATAAGAACTATTAGATTTGCAAGCACAGCACCACATTCACTAGATATAACTTTTTGTTCGGCCATGCATTAGTTTAGGTGAGTAGAGCTACTCAATTTTTTACGGGAGCTCTTATCCCGTCCACATCAACACGAGTAAATGGGTACGAGAACCAAATACTTTTCTTCCATTTGTTCTTTGGGCATGTTTCACTTATATTTAAGGTTTATTATATGAGCTAAAGACTAAGATGCTAGCATTGGATAAAATTAAGCTCAGTGAAAAGGGTTTATGCTCATATAATAAACCTTAAAATAAAATGAGTATTTTGGCTACAATTTCAACTTATAAGTTCATAAGCTAAAGTTAAAGCTCAGCCAGACACCCCTTCTATTGTGATATTGTTGTATTCTTAATGTTATTGTATTTTGATTTTAGGTTGTCATATTCTCGATTTTTGTGTTGTTGCATGCCTACAATTTAAGTTGTTCCATTCTTTTGATGTTATTGTATTTTTAGTTTGTTCATCTCGTCCACATCAACATGAGTAAATGGGTACGAGAGCCAAATATTTTCTTCCATCTGTTCTTTGGGCATGTTTCACTTATATTTAAGGTTTATTATATCAGCTAAAGTCTAAGATGCTAGCATTGGATAAAATTAAGCTCAGTGAAAAGGGTTTATGCTCATATAATAAACTTTAAAATAAAATGAGTATTTTGGCTACAATTTCAACTTGTAAGTACATAAGTTAAAGTTAAAGCTCAGCCAAACACCCCTTCTATTTTGATATTGTTGCATTCTTAATGTTATTGTATTTTGATTTTAGGTTGTCATATTCTCGATTTTTGTGTTGTTGCATCCCTACAGTTTAGGTTGTTCCATTCTTTTGATGTTATTGTATTTTTAGTTTGTTGCATTCTACATTTAAGGTTGCTGCATACTTTTGATGTTATTGTATTTTTATTTATTTTAGGTTGTTGCATTCTTTTGATGTTGTTGTATTTTTTTTATTTTTGATTGTTGCATTTGTACATTTTAGGTAATTGCATTCTTTTGTTGTTATTGTATTTTTTTTTAGATTGTTGCATTTATCAATATGTTCTTGTATTCTTATGTATTTATATTGTTGTACTTTTGTTAAGTTGATGCATTCTTATGTTTTAGGCTATTGTGTTTATTGTTAAAGTATTGCATTCCTGTATTCAGGTTGTTGCTTTTTCTCTTCAAGTTGTTGCATTCTTGTATTTTATGTTGTTGCATTTATGTACTTTAGGTTGTTGTGTTTTGTTTTTTGGTTGTAGTATTTTTATTTTTGGTTTAATCTGATAAGTAACTAAATTTACTTAATTCAAATCTATTAGTCAACTGAGCAAAAAAAAAAAGAAATGGCACAAACCAAAGTGGAATAAATAAACAAGTTTAGGACCTAAGCAACGCAATTAAGTAAGTTTAGGTGCCCTGTCATAACCTATAATGTCATTTTTTTCATGACTTAACTGACAGATAGAGACTGAAATGATGCAATTGAGCAAGTTAAAGTACATATATATGAAATTTAAAATCAAGTTTAAAAACCTAAATAGCATAGCCAATTTTTTATTAAATAATCACTTTAAAAATCCAAAAAGAGACCTTAACAAGTTTTATTTTCGTGGAATAAACCTAAGGTGCATTAGGAAGTAAATGCCATTGAATAAGGCGTTAGAGTCCTCAAGCTAGCATTAACAATTCATTGTCCATGCTATCACACAAGTCAACAAGGCCTAACAACATGTGCTATGATGTTATGTCTACTAAATATAATGCCATTGGTTATGGTGTTAGCATCTGCACTTAGTAATTTTAAGGAAAATATATGTATTTATGTAGGTAATGAATGTTGGAGTTAGCTCTACTGATGCTAATACCATTGGTTGGGACAATAGCCTTTATACCCACATAAACATGTGTTATTTCAAAAAATTTGCTAAATTGTGAGGCTAGTGTCATGTGCTATGGTGTTAACTCTAGAAGTACAATCGCCATCACATATGGTGTTAGTTCTTTGCGATGTGTGTGATAGCAAGGACAAAAAGTAATTATAAGTGACATGGAACATGATGCTGACACCGTCTATGGTGGTGTTATCTTGCGAACCCTAATATCTCGTTCTATAGTGTTGACCTCCTGTCGCACTTGCTCCATTTCATAGAAATAAAACATGCCAGGTCTATTTTCAATTTTTTTTAAAAGTGATCATTTAATTAAAAAAATGTAGCATAGCCAAACAAATTTCAGTATTTTTTTATGCATTTTACTCAGTTTAGAAAATCTTTATGATACAGTACTTTATTTCTGTCTATCATATCACATAATAATCCTTAAAGATCTCACTATTACATGCTGCCATTGCTAATTTGAAAGAACATACTAAAAAAAAGAAAAAGAAGAATAATTCAAGCCACATATTAACTGTTTGGTGTCCTCATTATGGGGTCAAAAAAAGTGTTACCAACATGTCAGCACTATGGCATTTTTCTTTTCCTTTGGAAACATAATTGTTTCCTTAAATATTGATAAGGAGGTATAAACTATTCCAAGCTTGCCTTTTCACCATTTCCCCTTGTGTCAGTTCATTATTTGCTTCACTTCTTTATCTGAGTTGTATTACTACTAATACCATGAAGAGAAGCATGACTCAAGGGAGTGACACAGAGAATACACAAGCAGGCAAGCACCATGTAGGTTGCATCTTGTGTGTGTTCTCAGGTCACCCCTTTGGGTTGTTTATCTTGATTTTAGGCATTTGAGTTGATTATTGGAGGATCCTTTGTGTGTGAAGCAATTTTGGTGAGGACCCTCATATGTAAGGTCTAGTTGCAATTTGTCAGATTGTGAGCCACATCACAAATAGATCATGATAGGATGATTCTTGATCAAGATTGCATGCAAGAAGGGGTTTACAATGAGCTTTGTTCCGCTTGTGTGTGTGAAGCAACATTTGTAAGGACCCCTCCCCTCATATGTGAGAACCAGTTGGAATCCGCTGGGTCTTGATCTGGATCACATGCAAATCAATTTCACATAGATCTTAATCAAAATCTCCCATCACGGAGGTCTGCACATAAGTTTATTTCCACTTGCGTATGTGTAGACGAGCATCAGAGCCTGGATCTGATTCAAAATTGACAGTGGGTGTTCTTTTTACGTGTCCTTTTGCTGGTAGCAGACCTTCGTGCCACCTTTTTACATCACAACTTAAAATGTTTTTTGAAAAAGTGTGTATTTCTTGGCCAATGTTTTTTTGATTTGAAGTATTCATGAATTTTGATTCCGTAGTAGTATTCCATTTGTTCCTTGTCATAGCAACGGTAAATGTGTATTTGCTGAGGTTCTTGTGATCAAAATATGTGATTCTTTTTTCAGAAAAAATCATTATTTTTTCTTTTTAAGTTTAGGGTTTATTTTATACTTGAACTTATCTATTTTATATTTCAAATTTGGGGACAGTATTGTTGTAACATCAGAAAACCCCCAGGACAGGTTCTCAAACTCTTCCTCGGAAAGAAGATCCCCAAGAATCTCAGGGCAAGGTGACTCGGCCCTCAGGGAGGGACCCGATCCCACCTAAAACGGCATGATTGTGTAATAACCGCAAGTGAACGGTTAAACGTTGAGCACTTGAGGGTCGAATTCCATGAGAAACAAGCGTATTCGTCTTTCTAGCTTAACGAATCATTGATTAAGTCTGAATGAGTTACGAGTTTGTTTTTCTACAACTAAATGTACTACTAAAGCTATCAATCTAGGATGTCAAAGCAGTAAAGAGCACGTATGAACTCTAGGGTTTGTAAAGTAGGAATGAAAATCTAGGGTTTCGAGAGTTTCATAACCATCCGGCGTAATTCTATCTAAGATCCGAGAATTGTAAGTTAATTTCAAACATTTTTCAAGACAGATTAAGTTGCCAGTACGGTCGCTGGTACAACGGGTAGATGATCGCTTTCACTCTTACGTTAGGCGAGAGCCAATCTCCTGTTCAGGATCCCGCATCAAAATGCTAAGGACTCAAAAACTCTCCTAAATTCTTGCTGAGGCTCAACTGTTACGTCTGTTGCCAAAACGAGAATTTATGATTTAGAGGATGAAAACATCAGGAAATAACTCCAAAACTTGAGATCAAGACCGAGGAAGAATCATGCCTTCCGGATTAGATCATCCCTAACCCTAGAAGGGAACTACTCACTAAAAGCCATAATAATGCAGAACAATAATAAGAATTAAATGAAAACTTACTTGATAGCTTGAAAATTGAGTTTGCCATCCTTGTCGGCTTACAAAAGCAAAAAAAATAAAAAAGAAGACTCTTCTAAGAAGACAATCTATAAATTACTAATAAAGCAATTCTAAAACCTAAGAAAACATATCTAATTGAGTCAAATCTTCTCTATTTATAGTACATGGGTTAACGTGCCCAAAAATAACTCCTTGACGTGTAGACGACAAAGTCTGGCCTCAATGGCGTGAAAACGGACAAATCTAAATCAAAACCAACCAGATTTGACCAATCCTGATCAAACCCGGCTAAAATTGTCCAAATCTGATTAAAACTGACAAAATCCGACCAGTCCTGATCAAACCCGATCAAAACTGTCGTGGTATTAAGAATACCCCGGCAGGTCTTACAAAAGTTCCTAACGAATGAACAGCGACGCGAGCTGACCGCGCGACCGGTCACCTCCCGTCGGGCATGCACAGAGAGTGACACAAGGATTTATACAGGTTCAGGCCCCAGTGGGGACCCTGGTCCTGTCGACACCCCCGGACGTAAATCCGCTAGGGAGGTTCTCTCGCGGGGAGAGGTCTCCAAGGGATGCCTATTGCTTTGTTTGTATTGAGCTAGGAATGAATCAATCATCTTTTTACAAGAGGGTGTACAAGGGTATCTATATACCCCAAAAGATGCAAATTACTACCCTATCTGCCGCCGTCGGATCGAAGGGCATCGACGTTAATTCCCCGGTCGAGGGGCCTGGATGCTTGACAAGTGTCCTCGTTAGTTCCCGAGGGAAGACCTTTCCACCGGGGCCCGGTCACCGGGCAGCGCCGCCCGAGACACAGGGGGGCGCATGTCACTGGGCGGCGCCGCCCTGGGCGGGGGAGACACCCGTGGCCGGGGCCCCGCTCACTGGGACCGTGGTCACCGGGTGACGGCGCTCGGGACATAGGGGGACGCCTGTCACCGGGCGGTAGCGCCCAGGGCAAGGGAGACGCCTATGGCCGGGGCCCAGCTCACCGGGACCATTGTCACCGGGTGACGGCGCCTGGGACACAGGGGGATGTCTGTTACCGGGGCTCTACTCGCCGGGACTGTGGTCACCGAGCAGTGGTGCCCGGGACAAAGGGGACATCTGTCACCGAGTGGCAGCGCCCGGGGTACAAGGGGACGCCTGTCACCGGGTGGTGGCGCCCGGGGTGAGGGAGGCCCCTATGGCCGGGGCCCCGCCACAGGGACTGTGGTCACCGGGTGGTGGCGCCCGGGACATAAGGGACACCTGTTACTGGGTGGTAGCGCCCGGGACAAGGGGGACGCCTGTCACCGGGTGGCGGCCCCCAGGGCGAGAGAGACACCTGTGGCTGGGGCCCCGCTCACCGGGAACGTTTAGGCCAGAGATTTCCCCCAACAGCAGCCCCCCATACTCTCCGGGGACACAGCTAGGTCCCCGAGGGGAATGGCATAGATCACCGGGAAAATCTCCCTCTGAAGCGAGCCTCCGGAGGGCGGGGGCACCTCGGTTCCTGCCCCTTGCATTGAATGACGGCGCCGCCGGTCATTATGACCTCGCGAGTCTCGAATTGCTCACGCCGTCGGCCATCATGGTTCCACGTAACTCGATTTTTGGTGCTCCATTTCTCGCGCACCTCTTCAATTCGCGCACGACGTTTGAGATTGATGGCTCAGATCAATCCCGAAGGGACATGTGGCACCCATCGGGGGCCGGACCAGACCCTATAAATAGGGCCTCGAGGGGCCCGGAGAGCTCACACCCAAACCCTAGCTCCACAATCCTTATCGCCGCATGAAATCTCTCCCGGAAAGCCAAGTCCCGGTAGGGCTTGCCCGGTGATCCTCACCCGAACAGATGGCTCCCAAGGGACGCGCCAAAGCCGCCGAGATGGCCCTGGAGCAAGTCACCGCAGACTTCCTCGGGGCAACTGAGTTCACCTCGGGGGATCTCGCGTCCCTTGTGGACCGGAAGGTCTTCGCAGAGAGGGACGTCCTGATCCCCGGGAGGAACGAGATGACCCCTCACCCCTGGCCGGGGAGGTGGTCATCTTTGAAGCTTTTGTGGACGCCGGCCTCCGGCTCCCGGTGCACCCGTTGCTCCGGGAGTTCCTCCGAGAGTACGGGGTGGCATTAAATCACTTAACGCCTAACGCCCTCGTACGGATCGGCCTCTTCGTTTGGCTGTGCGAGACAGCCACCGGACGGGGCCGATGCTCTAGTTGCTCCGGTACTTCTACGAGCCCTCGGCGAGGGGCTCATAGGTGATCAAGGGAGGGCCGAAGTCCACCTTCGGCTCCATCATGGTGCAGTTGCTACCGGCCCAGGTAGATGAATACCGAATGGCAGCCTCCCGGGACCATTGGGGGACTGGCTCCAGAGATGGTTCTATCTCCAGGTCCGAGACTCTGGGGTGACCTATTCCCCGGAGTCCTCCCCCTATTGCCGATCGTCCGCCCCCAAAGCACCGGTCTGCACCGCCAACGAGTTGGAGCTCCTCGGCAAGATGGTGGGCGTCCGGTCCCGAAGGTCGATGAGGGACCTCGCGGAGGAGTTGGCGCTCCTCCGGATCACCCCCTTCATGCATGGGCGAAGGGGTATCGGGAAGATGTTGCACTGTACCGTCTCATCCCCCCCAGCCGCTGAAATGGCTGTGGAGTACACCTGCACAAATTCATAAGGGTCGGCCTCACCGTTGTAATGTTCGATGTGCGGTGGGTGGTAGGGTCGCGGCCAGCGGATGCACCGAAGGCGGCGACACAGCGGCTGGTTGGCCCCCTCGACCTCCCCGGGGGAGTCCCAGTCGTTATCTCCTTTAACGGGGGACGCGCGCTCGTTGTTGGAGTCGGGGAGGGGTCCCAGCGGCCCGCCGGCGCGCCGGTAGCGTCTCTTCTCTTCGGGGTTAGTCGAGCTAACCTCTTGGATGTCTGGGTACCCTCCGGAAGTGGTAGTAGCCTCCTCGACCAACCTCTTCCCCCGATCGGGCCGGGAGAGTGGTTCGCCGCGAGTGCGAGTTGGGGGGAGTTCCAATCGATAGCGGGACGGAGCCTCCCCTGATTTTGTTGTACACATTCGCTCGACCTCCTCCTGGGTGAAGCGGGTCTGATCCGCCGGGTGAGCCCGCGAGGGCGGCCCCGAGGGAGGAGGGAGCTGATGTGCATTGGTTGTAGGCCGGGAAGACGCCACCGATGCATGGGGCTGACCCAATGCTGGGCGAGCGTCCGGGGCGGCGACGGGTGTGGGAGTGGGAAGACTTCCAGAGTGGTCACTGGCTCTGACACCAGAGCGCCTCTGGGTATCGACTCGGGGGGAACTCCGGGCACAAGGGCGGCCATGGGCGCGGGAGAAGATCCTGGCGCGGCAGGGACCCCTGGCGCGGGGAGGGTTCCGAGCGCGATAGCAGTCACCTGTTGAGGTCCCGGGTCCAGCGCTAGATAACCCCCCAGAATTGGGAAAGTTCCGAGCATGGCTCGGCCTCCCGGCGTAGGAAGCATCCCCGGCACGGGGAAGGCTCCGGATGCCGGTAAGTCCCCTAGCGCAGGAAAGATTCCCAATGCGGGAAAGGCGGCTGGTGTCCCATGAAGAACGGAGGTGGTGCCCTGACAAACGGATATGGGGGCGGGTAAATAGGAGCCGGGGGCCGCGCCAAGACGCTCAACAACTCCTCCAGGGTGTGCTGGGCAGAGAGTTGGCCCTCGACCAAAGGCATCAACAGGGGGTCTCCGGAGACCGGGACTAAGAGTTGGGGGGCGCTAGGCCCCGCAAGCGTGGTCGCCTGGTAGGAATTGGGAATCCTCCTACCGGAGACCACAGGAGAAGAAGGTGGTACCTCCCCTCGGGTGTCCCCAGGCGGTAAGGTCGTGACAGCATCATCTTGCGGAGGTGGCGCCGGGTCGCTTGGACCGGCACCACTAGAAAGGGAGAGGGCTTAAGCTCTCGTTCTTGGGGGAGCCATGGTGATTCATCACGAGTCCCCACGAACAGCGTCAACTGTCGTGGTATTAAGAATACCCCGACAGGTTTTACGAAAGTTCCTAACGAACAAACAGCGACGCGAGCTGACAGCGCGACCGGTCACCTTCCATCGGGCGAGCACAGAGAGTGACACAAGGATTTATACAAGTTCAGGCCCCAGTGGGGACCCTACTCCTGTCGACACCCCCCAGACGTAAGTCCGCTGGGGAGGTTCTCTCGCAGGGAGAGGTCTCCGGGGGTGCCTATTGCTTTGTTTGTATTGAGCTAGGAATGAATCAATCATCCTTTTACAAGAGGGTGTACAAGGATATATATATATATACCTCAAAAGATGCAAATTACTAAACTACCGTATCTACCGCCGTCGGATCGAAGGGCATCGACATCAATTCCCCGGTCGAGGGGCCTGGATGCTTGACAAGTGTCCTCGCTAGTTCCTGAGGGAAGACCTTCCCCCTGGGCCCCGGTCACTGGGACCATGGTCACCGGGCGGCGGCGCTCGGTACACAGGGGGACGCCTGCCACCGGGCGGCAGCGCCCGGGGCGTGGGAGACGCCTGTGGCCGGGGCCCTGCTCACCAGGACCATGGTCACCGAGTGACAGCGCCCGGGACACTGGTGGAGGCTTGTCACCAGGCGGCAGCGCCCGGGGCGAGGGAGACGCCTGTGTCCGGGGCCCCGCTCACCAGGACTGTGGTCATTGGGTAATGGCGCCCGGGACACAGGGGGACGCCTGTTACCGGGGCTCCGCTCATCGGGACCGTGGTCACCGAGCGGCATCGCACGGGACAAAGGGGACGCCTGTCACTGGGTGGCACCGCAGGGGGACACCTGTTACCGGGTGGCGGCGCCTGGGGTGAGGGAGGCCCCTGTGGCCGGGGCCCCGCTCACGAGGACCGTGGTCACTGGGTGGCGATGCCTGGGACACAGGGGGACACCTGTTACCGGGTGGTGGCGCCCGGGGCGAGAGAGACACTTGTGGCCGAGGCCCACTCACTGGGAACGTTTAGGCCGGAGATTTCCCCCAACGAAAACCAACCAAATCCGACCAGTCCTGATCAAACCCGATCAAAACCGACAAATCTGACTAGTAAAAGCCTCTAAAACTAAGCCGAACATGACCTGGGGCACGAGTCATGCCCTAGGCCGAGCACGGGTCGTGCCCGCACTCGTTCTCAACTCGGTCAAATAGACGATAAAGCGTAGTCGTGTTCGATTGGGACTGTTTTCGACCATGTGTTCGTATTCGATCAGGACTCTTTTCGACCACTTGATCATGTTTGATCAGGTCTCTTTTTCATCCAGTCATGTGCGATTGAGGTTCTTTCTCGCGTAGTTGTGTTCGAGAAGTCACAACAATTCGCTCATGGGGTGTCTCTTCGAATTTCGTGCATAATCATCATACAATGATTTGGGACTCGGAGCAAACACCTCGAAACTGGCATAAATGGCACACGATTGCCTCTCCGGGAAGTTCACTAACGTCGTTGCTTGTGTTAGCACTTTTTCAAAGCCCTGTTTATGGGATATCCCCAGAGTTGCCTTTGGACCATTCCCGGGTGAATCTGCCCTCGGAGGTTGAAATTGTCCAGAACAAGACGCTACAGTCTTAGAGCATAACCCAGAGATATGGCTCCCAGACTCTTACTCCGATAAGAAACAAAGAAAAAGTACGAAAAGACTTCTTTTTCCAAACTCAGTTACAAACCAACTCCCGGGGACAAGCCCCTAGTGACTTTTTTTCTACACTACTTTATTCTTCTTCCAGACTTGTACTTTTATGCACGTGAATGTCCCAAACTTAGTTCAGGTTCGAGCTACCAAGGTGACTATTGGGATCTTCCCAATAGCAATGTCACCACCTAAACCAGGGCTCCCTCTTGAAGTGCTCCATCTCAAGCATGCCCCAATCCAGGGAATCCCCTGGTTAGATCCCTGATGAACATTGACCGCCACTATTGCAATCCTCGGGTCGGGAACCGGAACCTCGCCTAGAATTGGGCCGTACAAGATACTTCCTCTTCGAGACCAGAACTCGGGATCACCCTGTCTCGGAGCCTCCGAGATCCCCAGGGCTCGTACCGGTAACATCGGAACTAACCCTCTAGCTCTCTTGTCTGAGAGCAGAGCGAGGATCTTTTACCGGGACTCGATCGCCACAACTCAACATCTCTAAGACTTTTCGTATGGGGGCTCCAAAGATAACTCCGGAGTCAGGCAAATTTTCTCAGAAGATTGTGGAAACTCCGGTGCCTCAGGTCCTCTATTTATAGTTGGAGGCATTTCGGATGCACGCCACATATCCCTCCGAGAAATTTGGACCATCCGTCCCAGGCATCGAAACCGAGGAGTCACCCACAATTCATTTACCAGAGGCGCCTTTTTGTGTCTCGTGCTTAATTATTGCGCGTCAATTCAGTCCCAAGGTGGACACCACACCTCCCTCTCCAGAGGCATGTCTATGTCATTTATTTATGTCAGCAAATAGCTTCAGAGAATTGTCTCCGGGATTTTTTCCGAAGGTGGCGTATGACCGTTCCTGGACGATTTCACCCCTCGGAGGTTGAAATTGTTGGGAAGGAGGGGCTACTATTGTGACATCGGAAAATCGCTAAGACAGGTTCTCACACACTTGCTCAAATAGGAGATCCCCAGGAACCTCAAGGCATGGTGACTCGAGCCTCATGATCAAGCTTCTCCCAGAGGGACCCCGGAGTGAGGGTTCAAAGGGATTCTCCCAAAGGCCATCGGCCTAGAGAGCTCTCTAAGCACCTAAAAACAGCAAACATAGATTCTATTGTCTGGGCCCCCTCCAGTTCTCAAGAACCTTCAACGACTAGGTAGGTAACCTTTTGGATATCTCTGGGCTCCTCCTGGACCTGGGATCTGGGAGTCTTCTGTACATGCTGCAAACAACCGGTAACTCCCCAAGTGCTCTAAATGGAACAACAACAATCAACAAAAGTAAAGCGTCCCAGAGAAGCTACGCTCGAACCCTTCTCTCTGGACGACTAGGGTATATGCACCCGGACCAATCAGCACCAGGAACCGTCCTGACAAGCAAAGTCGCCCAAAGAGGCCAATCTCAAACACGGGTGCCCGAAAGCATCTCCCTCTCGGTTAGGTGACTCTGAGAGCCACTCCCAGATCCAAGGTCCCAGGGCCACCTAGAAGTTTGGGCCCATACATCATCGACACGAAAGAATCGCCAACACTTCCACATACACTTAGAAGCATCGCCGTTTTGCTTAGTCACTACCACGTCCAAAGGACGTCAATTTCTTCTTTTATCTCACTTGCATTAGAACCTGTCGTGGTATTACAGATACCCCGGCAGGTTCGGACGTGCGCAGTGCAAGTACAGCGGCGCGAGCAGACCGAGTTACTAGTCTCTTCCCGCCGGGCAACACAGAAAGTGACACAGAGGTTTATACAGGTTCGGGTCCCAGTGGGGGCCCTAGTCCTGTTGGCTCTCTCCGGACGCGAGTCCGCTAGAGAGGTGAGCTCTCGGGGAGAGGTCTCCAAGAGAACCGAATGTTGAGTTAATATAAATGAATTGGCATCCCTGAAAAAGGGTACAAGAGGGGTATATATAGCCCCTAAGAAATACAAAAGACAAAAATGTCCTCGCTGAGACCGTTGGATGGAAGGGCGAAGACGTCCTTTGGCCTGATGGACGGCCTGGATGCTCGACACGTGGCACCACGGGCTTCCTAGAGGCCCCACGGTCAGCAACAGCTCTTCATGAGCCCGGAGGCTCTCCGGGTCTCGCCGGGTCTCACCGGGGTCCCAGAGACCCCTCCGGATCTCACCGGGCGCCCGGTGACCCTCCGGATCTCACCGGGGGTCCGGTGACTCTCCGGGTCTCACCGGGTCTCACCGGGGTCCCGGAGACTCTCCGGATCTCACCGGGCGCGCGGTGACCCTCCGGGTCTCACCGGGGTCCCGGAGACCCTCCGGGTCTCACCGGGCGCCCGGTGACCCTCCGGATCTCACCGGGGACTCCTTGGGACTTCGTGGGGCCGCTGGGGATTCCCCAACAGCAGCCCCCCAGGCCCTCGGGGGCACTTGGTGCCTCCGATGGGTATGTGAATCTCCCGACGATGACGCCTCGTATTCCATGAAGTCCCGTATGCCCCCGGCGGCGCTTCATCTTCCGAACCGTTCCTCCGCGGGACGCGTCTATCCGTGAACCGACGCATCGTTCCGATGCGCCCACGTTCGTGTCGCCTCGTTTCGCGCGCGACGGTTCAGCTCCGCGGCTCTGATGGCTTCGTGGACACGTGTCGGGCATCCGGGCCCACCTCCATCACCTATAAATAGGGGGAGGGGCCCTCAATTTGAGCATGCCCACAAGCCCTCGAAACCCCACAAATTCCAGTTGTCTCCCGGTGATTTCCGGTGGTTTCCGGTGACCTCGTCCGGAAGCGCCCGGTAGTTTCCGGTAGTTTCAGGTGACTTTGTCCGGAAACGCCCGGTAGTTTCCGGTGACTTTTGTCCGGAAGCGCCCGGTGGTTCCCGGTTATTTCCGGTGGTTTCCAGTAATTTCCGGTAGTTTCCGGCGGTTTCTTCAAAGTTCGTCCCTGATGGCGCCGAAGAGTCGCGCCAAGGTCTCCGAGCTGCCTGCGGAGGAGGTGACCTCTGATTTCCTCGGGGCCACCGAGTTCTCCTCGGGGGCCCTTGAGGCCTTCTTGGAGCGCGGCTACTTCCAGGCGGGAGACATCAGAATCCCCGGCCCGACAGAGCAGGTGCCGAGCCCCCGGGACGGGGAGGTGGTGGCTTTCGAGGCCTTCGTGGAGGCCGGCCTTTGGCTTCCAGTGCACCCGCTGCTACGCGACTTCCTGCAGGTATATGGCCTCGCGCTCAACCACCTCACCCCGAACACCCTTGTTCGGATGGGTTTGTTTATATGGTTGTGCGAGACGACCGCCGTGACGCCCACCATGCGGCTCCTACGGTACTTCTACGAGCCGGCGGCGAGGGGCTCGGTGGTGAGGAGGGGCGGCCCTAGGTCGGCCTTCGGCTCCATCATGATCCAGCTAACTCCAGGCCGCGTCGACGAGTACCTGGTGCTAGCCTCCCAGGACCACTGGGGGGACTGGCTCCGGCATTGGTTCTACCTCCGGGTAGGAGACCCGGGGGTGACTTACTCTCGGGAGCCATCGACGTAGTCGCGATCTAATGGTCCGGTGGCTCCCGAGTGGACTGTGGCGGAGATGAGTCTCCTCTCCGCGATGGCGGAGGCTCGATCCCGGCGGTCCATGCGGGATCTCGCGGAGGAGATGGCCCTCCTCCGAGTGGCACCATTCCACACCCGTCGAGGGAGGGGAATGTCGCCGGCGCATAGACCACCCCGGATGGCGGTGGCAGACCGTAAGTATTCAGACTCTTTCTCCCCGCTGGGGGATTCTTTCTAACACTTGCTTCATTTTTTGCTCTTACAGTTAGGTCCTATGGTCGGGCCAAGGAGGTCGCGGCGACCCTCGTTGGCCGGTACTACGAGGACGAGCATGAGAGGGTGCTGCGCGTCATCGGGGAGGGTCCTCCCCGAAACGTTGTCGCGGAGGCGTTCGGGTTGAGGCTCCCAGCCCCTGCTCCTCTGCCTACCCCTGCTTCACGCAAGCGAGGGAAGGAGGTCGCCGGCGGACCCTCGAAGCGGTCTCGTCCGTCTGGCAGCCCCGCGGGGTCCCGATCTCGGAGGAGCCCAGCGAGGCCCTAGTCTTCTCCTCCACCTTCCCCCGCGAAGGAGACTGCGGCGGCGATTGCCGGGCCATCTGGTGCCGCTCCCGACACCCCGGGTGGGCCGGATCCCTTGGGCGGCGTCCCGGCCGGAGAGGGTCAGGGCTCGGACTCGGAGATGTACGCCCCGAGTCCTTCGCCGCCTCCGGCCCCCGCGGGGACCCGGCCGCAGCCCTCTTCTAGCGAGGTCTCCGTCCGATTTCGGATGCCAGGCGGCCTGCCGATGGCCTCGATTCTGGCCCCGGCGACAGGTTCGTCGGCGGTTCGGCCTGCGACGGTGGCGCTCCCTGTACCTGGGAGGGGTAAGGGCCTGTTCGTCCGCCCCGGGGTTCCGGCGCCACCGGATCAGGCTTCCGGCTCCCCGACGGTGGGACTTCGGAGGGTGCTCTGCCCGGTGGGGAGGCCTCCCGAGGGAGCGACCCGGGGGGCGACGTCGATGCGGTCATCGCCTCCGGGCTTCGGGTAAGTTACTTGAGGCTCATGCACCTTCGTTAGTTGCGTTCTGATTACAGTTTCTACGCAGACGGTCACCTTAGCCCGGGGCTTCAGGGCCCGGCTCACCACGCGCCTCCGGGCCGCCGAGGACATAGCAACCTTCGAGCGCGCCGGGAAGGAGAAGGCGCTCAGGGATGCAGCCTCGGAGCGCTCCGAGAAGGAGCGGGCACTCGGGGAGCTTGCCGCGGTGCAGGCTCGACTCGCCGCCGCTGAGGACGCGGCCTCTCGGCTACGGAGGGAGCTGCAGGTGGAGCGAGAGGCCGTAGCCTCGGGCGTCCAGGCCATGGTCGCGGGGGGTAGGGCGATCCGCACTACCCTCGAGGAGCTCGGGATCGAGCTCGGTCGGGGGGCGGGCCCTGACCCGGCTCCGACGTCGGTCGGGGAGGCCGCGCACTTCACGGTGCGCAGGTCGCCCTGATCCCGGTTGCTGCGGAGGCGCGGGCGCGTGGCCTCGCCGTCCCGGTGATCGCTTTGGCGGCGGCCCTCGTCGAGCACCGCGGGAGGGCGCCCGAGTCATCGGGGATCTGGTCCCCCGGAGCTTCCCCGCCTTCTTCGACCCTCGGCGGCTTGAGCTTGAGCGGTCCACCGAGGTTCTCTTCGACCGGATCACTGGCGCCATGGAGACGGGCGGCCGGCGCCCGGGTCAAGGCGCGTCGGCCAGCACGGACGTCCCCCTGGGGGGGAACAAGGATGGGCAAGTATGAGCTCCTCCCCCCTGGTTAGATTAGGCTTCTCTTTTTTAGGTCTCTTTTGCTCCGGACGGCTTCCTTAGAGAGAGCCCCGGAAACTTGTAACTATCTTTCAACTGGAATAAAGTAGTTCTTTCGTTAAATGTGTTCAACTTGTCGACAGGTATCTTTAGACGTCGCTTTTCCAGGGCTTTCTTGCCCTGAAGACCATCTTTTGGAGAGCGATCGGGGGTCGCCCGGGGGGTCTAGCCCAGGTGGTGCCCGGGCGGCCTCGATTTTACTAAGTCTGGCAGCCGGGGGAGCATCCTTCGGGTCAGTTTCCGAGTCCGTTCATGCCGACTTCGCGAAGGAAGGTTCCTCCGGGGAGCCGGCCCTGCTGCGTTGGCTCGCAGAGTGGCACTTGGGAAACTTCGACGATTGTCGCGCCGAGTTGTCTCCACCGAGGTCAGGGGCACTAAAAGTCCCCCCGCTCGGGATACTCCCCCCGGCCGGCTACGAGTGTTGGCCGGAGGATCTTCTTCCGCGGGCTCTTCGGCGTATGAGAAGTTTGTACAAGGATCTTTCCCGGGAGATCTCAGAGGGTCTCCGGAATTATTAGGTGTAGTTGCTTCTCGGGGATCGTTCTTCGAGACATCTTCCCGCGGGAGCCTAACCCCCCGGGCCATACTCGCGCACCCAGGTCTCACCCGGGGGGCGCTTTCGTCCTACTGGGGGGGTTGTCCCCTAGCGTGACATATCAATTAAGACGTAGACTTGTTTATTCGTCGTGCCTTTGCTTCAGAAACTTCGAAACCTTCCGCGTAAAGCCGTTGTTTTTCTGTTCGGGTCCAGGACTTTCTTCCTCCCCCCTGTCGACGATTCGGACTCGGAGTCCTCAGCCGAACTTATACAAAATTTGTAATGGTGAGACCTTTCAAGATGACCCTCCGGGCAGGTATATAGAACAATGGTGAACAGGAGCACAGAGAGATTTATACAGGTTCGGGCCCTCGATGGTAGGAGTAATGGCCCTACGTCCTGTTAGGATTTCACTATGAGTGTTAAAGAGTTACAAAATGGTAGAAAAACTCTTTCACAGGCGAAGGGTTTTTCCCTATGTAAATGTACTGAGTAAAGCCAAGGAGGCTTGTAAGAGCTATCTAATTTAGGCCGTAGACTTGGCTGTTTTTAGTGGTTGAGATGCGTTATGTCTCACTTGCATCAGGAGTCTTGTTCTTCCAAAATGGATCGGATCTCCCCTTTGATGTATTTTGCCACCCTTTTATACTGGACGAAAGGATGCCATGTCGTAACTACATCAAACAGTTGTTTGGACGGTTGGATGTGGTTTATCAAACCGCTATTAACTTCCAAGTAGATTAAGCACGTGTTATTCGTGAAATAACTGCTTGTATTAACCTCCTGGCGGTTGGTTTTCTACGTGGAGGAATCTTCGAGATACTTGGAATATTCTCACCATAGGGATAACCGGTCAGATAAATTCCAAGTACTTTGGTCGAGAACATTCTGACCGCGGGTTGTTGGTTGACCGCGCGACATCTTCGACCTTCTGTTCGCGCATAACATACGAACTTCTGACCGCGCAAAGCCTGTGGTCTGATCGCACGAGGCTTGCGACCTGATCGCGCAAAGCCTGCGACCTTAGGCAGATGCTTCCCAAAATGACTTGAGTTCACACCACCGGGCACGTGTTTGACTCGAATCTGTCTTGAGCCAACAGCGCATTTATTTGAACTGACTCGGGTGTCCATCCTCGTCAGCTAGCCCTCAAATTTCAAGAAAACGAAGGGACGTATTCACTTTAAATTTAAAGAAATGCATCGGATTATTAACCCGATTCTTCAAATCTCCCGCTTAGTGGCGCACTAAGTAGGTCGGTTGGTTCCCCGAGACATGCTCTGGGTATTATGTGACAGGTCATGATAGCACCGTAAAAATGTTTTTTAACTCGAGGTAAAATTATAAATGCTTTGTAGAAACCCAAGGCACCTGGAATGCGAACCATCACCTTGGCGGCTATAAAAACCGGGTTCTCGGTTCTGTAAAGCTTCACAATTTCTTCCCACGACTAAGTCCCTCCCTAGACAATCTTAATTCTTTTCTTCATACACTTCCTGATGGCAGATCACAACATCATCGAAATTGAGAGTGATGAAGAGAAAGTTGTCGAACAGGGGCCTCAGATATATAAAGATTTGTCTCCTTCAAGGAAGAAACCCAAGGTTGACGAGGAATCTTCCAGCGGAACGAAGGTGAAAAATGTAGCAAGTCTCTTTCTTCCTTCAGTTCCTATAACTCTTCCTGTTCATGCTTCTCGGCAAAGTAGGCCTTTGACTTTGGAGAGAAACCTTTCTCCATTTCATCCTAATACCTCCAACCTTTATTTGGGTGATCAACCTTCTGGTCGGCAAGCGGTGACTATTCCTCGACCAGATGATTCCCAAATTGTGTTGGGGAAGCAATCATATGGTGGGAATGTTGCACTTCCACCATCCGATGATCCTCTTCCCAGGACGAATATATCAACATGCCATGAGCTAGGACAGGTAATAATTCTTCTCCTTTTGCTGATAGTTATGGTCAGCACAACTAATTTTCGTAAATGTAGGAGGTTGGAGGCTCCAACAATCAGCCTTCTGTTGCTCCATCTTTTCCTTCCAGAGAGATTCTTCTGGAGGAGAAGAATGCCCTGGAGAAGAAGACCGAAGAAATGTCTTCGAAGATTCTGCATTTAGCAGAATGTTTCGAAAGGTCCCGTGAAGAGGCGCGCCAGTTCCGTCGAGAAAGGGATCACGCTCAGCGACAGCGAGAAATCTCTGACTTGATTAGGGACAATAGTGCGTCTCTCGTTAGGGATGATGTAGATAGACTTAGGTTAGTTGCTAGTTCCCTAGGGGTTGTCAGTGTAGATCCTACTGACAACAACATGTCCCTTGGGGAACTTTGTAAACTCCTTTCGGATCAAGTCGACGCTTTGATCGACTGTATCCCTTTTGTATGTAAAGAATGCAAAAAATAAAAATTTCTTTCTTCAAATAGTTATTTTTTACATCTTCTGTGTGAATACATGGCCATGAGTAACGCTTTCACGACCATTCATACACAGGAAAATTTCAGTTCTGCGATCAGAATCACGCTTTTATAAAAGCACCGCGACCAGGTCTGATACCGCGATTAGACCTAAGGCAGCTGTTAGAACTGAATTTCGACCAAGATTGAGGCTTGGTCGGACCGTCACTTCGATTAGAATCGGAGCTTAATCCAAAGCATAATTTCAATCAAACCACTACCCGATTAGAAATACATCCGTACGTCCAAAAATTGAGTTGCATGATTTTTTTCGTAAAAAATGTTCAAAGCATACAAAGGAAAAACGTCTTCTGGAAAGTACTGAAAATTTTTCAGTCCTTTTGCACTTTCAGTTTCCGAAACAAAGAAGTCTTTTTGTTTCAGATCCGATGCCTGAACACTTTATCGGGTCCGCCAGAGGCAGTATCCATTATGGGAAATGAATAAAGCATTCAATGGAACGTTTGAAATGAAACGTTACTCACATTAATGCACCGCCTTGGGTCTATAAAAAGAGCAGATGTCTTCTCAAAGAAGCCACACAGCCAAAAACCCTCATCGTTCCCGCCGCACAAAACCCTCATTTTCTTCAGCCTTCGTCTTCCCAAAATCGCCAACTTTTCCATTGATTCTCTACCAAAAATGGCGTCCTGGAGCCGATCCATTCACCGCTCTGAGGAGAGCCTAGTGGCGTTGGAGAAGGAGGAGATTCTTCCTCCGCGGTTGCTCATCAACTGGCGGCCCGCGGAGAAGGACCAAGAAACCCCAACCGTCCAAGAGGGCGAGTTGGTGGTTTTTGAGGAGTACTTGCGCTGCGGGTTCCGATTCCCTGAGAGTCGGTTCCTCAAAGATGTCCTTGAGCATTATGGGTTGGAGCTGATCAACCTCCACCCAAATGCTGTACTGATCCTGGCGGTGTTCCAGCATCTTTGCGAGGCGTTCGTCGGAGTGTATCCCAGCGTGGACCTCTTCTGATGATTCTATTTCTCAGCGTGGTCGAAGAGCGCCAATGCCGCCGGATGTATCTACATCCGGCTGAGGGATAAGAAGGAGTATCCCTTTCCACCCCTGCGAGACTCAGTGCATGGGTGGCATCAGAAGTGGTTTTACTGTACCCCGCCGAAGGAGAGCGGGCTATGGTTTGAAAACTCGCGGCCAGAGAAGCCGAGCGAATTGGACACTCTCCCGGCGATGAACTCGGAGTTCATGAAACACGCCGAGGTAATTCTCCACTTGGTCGAAGAAGGATTGACGGCTCGGGACATCATCCGAGACTTCGTGAAGAACCGGGTGAGCCCCCTGCGTGAAAGGGCTCATCCTGCTTGGGAGATTAGGTCCATGGCGGATGGCACCCTGGACTATAACGAAGGTATTTGTTTCTGACACCGAAAAACATTCATGTCTTTCTTGCAATATATTCACTCTAACTTGCATTTGGTAACAGTCCTGTCCTCTGCTGAAATTGAGAGGCGGACTAATCACCTCCTCCGGGCATATAACGCCGAGGTAGAGGGTGCTAAGGGGTCGCCTCGCCCCCAGAGCCTGATTCACGCCGGTGACGACCTCAGGCAAGAGCGCCGAAAGGTACATTCTCCACTTGGCCTTTGTTTTGCAGGTTTTATGTCGGTCCATGTCGCGCCCCGAAACTGGGACAACGACTACTCCTGTAGAAACCTAGCTCGCTGCAGCTAGTCCCATTCTCACAAACCTTTGACTTCCCAGGATGAGTCAAACACAGGAGTATATTACATTGCAACAGAGTACTCACAAAATATTAAGCAGTGTGGCCTGCTGGCCTTAACATTACATAAAGGATTACAATGCCTACAAGGCATTCAGGGTTTAGCAAAATATTTAACTACGCAGCAGAAGATAGGTGACCCTCCCACAAAAGAAGTTGACGGCAGAACAACACACTTCAGGGTTCTGGCAGAACTGATTCTCCTCCTTCTAGATCCACGAAGTACTCCAGGCCATCATCTTGATCAAGGTAGGCTCCATCTATTGAGTTGAATGTTGCAAGGGTGAGCACTTACGTACTCAGCAAGTCATAGGTAAGAGTAGATACATATAGTAGTGATGATATGAACCTAGACTAGTCAAGAATTATGGATATTTGTAAAATAATCTTTTCCTTTCTCATCTCATCTTATTTCAGCTCATGGCAGCACTTTTCATAATATAACATCATCATTCATGTTCACTAGATTATAGCACTACCGCGACACGTCGACACACGACAGCCCACGGCAGCACTCCTTATCATGACAACACATGTCATTTGGGTAATCTTGATTAAACATATTTTATTTAGAAAATAGTACTTGTGTCACACCCCGTGGATTTAATCCACCGCAGCAGACTCCTATAAACCTGGGAGCTCGGAGTATTCGAATACGTTTTTAACTCTGCAGAGAGGTACCAATTTACCCGCAAGATATTCCACTTTCAAACCTTTCCTATCATAACAAAATGATTGGACCCTTGACTCACTTCATACTGTGAGCGGCAAGGTGGAAATAACAAGAACTTTTGTTATATTTTACTCACAATTCACCCCCGACCCTGTGGCTCTCAGCGAGACACAGTTGTGGCAGGTTGTATCCAAACCTCCACCCATTTGCTTATTCCCATTACTGGGTCAGCGTGCTTGATCACCTTCAGTGATATGTGTGGGAGCCGCGCTCCGTGTTTATCGTGCATCACTACACATCTCATGCAGGGGTTTCATGTGTGATCCACATAATTACTTGTTCAGGCCTGTCCCATACCAGGCTTGCGGTTAGCACGTTGTTCATGCCACTAGACGCACAACACAAGGTTCTAGTCCTTATATGCCAGTGACCAGACCATCCACAACCCTGCACCTTCAGTGCCTGCATATCCTTTGCAGTCTAGCACCTCCAGTGCTACAGCCATCCACACCATTTTTCTGGTCATGGCTAGGGGTTTTATTTCATGAATATAAGTATATAGATACATATAATAGTTCATGGCTCAAAACTTGTTTATTTCACATTTCACAGATAACCAGTCTAGTACTGCCAATTCATAAATCAACCATTCTCAATCTTTCACATGCAATATTGCCTATATTCAAGGTTATATTATAGCAACATTTAAAATATAGGTTCAAGATGACCAAGGATATGACTTGCCTTCCGCGTCGTAAAATACAGCAGTCGATGACGGGTCAACAGCAAAATCTTCAAAGTCAGCTTCTGAATCTGCTCGACGACAAACAAACACACAATGATTACTTATAATATTAAAATGTTTTATGACTAATATGCAGAAATGCTCAACAAGAATGATTGAACTAAACTGGAGATAATTTGAACTACAAACTGAACTGAGTCGAGGTTCTAGGGTTTCAAGGAATTTGGGCTAAGGATGGTGATTAGATAATCTTAGGGTTTCAGGATTACAATAGGGATAACAATTTTGTGGCTGGTTTAATCAAAACAGCGAATGTCAACAGATCGACATTCGGATCAAGGCTTGGACATAGCTTTAAGAAAAGCTAGTGTGCTTATCTCGAGTTGTGGTAGTAGAAGAAAATGTAGATCACAACTCTACAAATTCAGTGGACAAAGTGGTTTTCAAGTTACACAACCAGAAGTGGGTAAACAAGGTCAATGCCACTGACTGGCAAGCTCTGGCATAGAGCTGACAATGCCAAAAACTAGGGCTTAGCATAACTTTTGATCTGGAGCTCCAAATGATGCACCACTTTGTCTGGGAGGTAGGCTTGAGTAACAGCAACAATTAAGTTAACAGGATCTAGGGCAGGAAATGGCTGGAAAGCAAGAAATTTGATGATGAACAAAGATGAACTGGCTGCACTGGAGCAGTTCTGGACAAAAACTTGGCAAAGCTATAACTTTTGACAGTATAGATTGGATACACAATACAGTACAGATGCAAGGTAAATTCACAGAACAAATTGACACATTAGGCAGTTATTCACATTTATTCACATATGTATGGACAAATACAGATTGTAATCCAATGTGGACATTTATTCACATATATATATTTATTCACATGTATATGAACAGTCTATGCAGAGTACACAAAAAGGAGAAAATTGTCATGCTGGATGGTTGGGCGCTACTTCCTCCATGACATATTGTGCCCAGATTTGTCGAAGATATATAATCTTTGCATTTTCATATTGGTCTTTCGACATGGCGATTTGCAAGCATGTGTGCATACTGAGTAACTAACTTCGATCCTAATTTAGAATGTGACACCCATTTTTGAAATTTGAGTTAGCTATCGATGCTTACCTGGGGGAATCGGGAAAAGTTTGTCTGCACTAGGTCGTACATGTAGCGCAGCACATAAAACCCGCATTCCCACGATTGCGGCTGCTGATGGCACTGAGATAATTGCTTATGCGAAGACATGTTAGCTATATATTGTTTCCATAAACTAATTAAGCATAAACAAAAAGTCTCGTGAGTACCTCATATTCTTTCCAAGCTAGTACGGAGCCCTGCGGTGCGGCATGCCTCCCTCCAGCGGACACATATTTATCAAAAGCCCTGCATTTCAGTTAGTATTGCCAGTTAATGTATTATCATTAGCTAGTGAGGTCAAAATATAAATCAAACATATAAGTTACTTACGCCTCCATATTCCCCTTGAGCACATATTCCATCGATAATCTGTCACGCATCGAATCGAGGTAGTACACCTCGTTCCTCAGCGGACAGATCACGATGAGGATCCAGTGGCCCCTGCATTGTACGTAAAAGAGGACCGCTAGCTCAAAGTACATCTCAGGTGTAACATACAAGATTGAGTTAAATTAGTACGAAATGCACTAACCTTTGCTGGTACGGCACCAGAATGAAGTCCCTGTCCTGCTGCGCCATCAGCGCGCTGGATATGTACTGCTCAGCGTGCGCGGCGTCCTGCTCTAGCATCGTGAGGCTTATTTTCTCTGGGTCGAGGAAACCCACCTTGTCACACGCAGCCTCCGATGCTAGCCTGTACATGCACCTGCATGCGAAGGACGAGATTAATATTAATTTCACAGAAAGTTACTCAGTATTCAAATGAACTGCAACATTAATGCAGAGTTAGCAAACAGAGTTAGAAAACAGCAATACATAGCATCAGCAAACTCACAGGACTCCAGTCCGTATGATGGACATATCGAGCTCCCGCCAGTTGTAGAGGTCGAACAGATCCTCGTGTGCCACGGATATAGTCCCGGGCTCACGGTGGAACTGCCCAGGCCTGTAGGGAACTAAGAAGTTCAGGCTGCGCCGAGCTCGATGTAGGTACCAGTCGTGGAGGTCTCTGGTTGATCGATCCAATTTCCGCAAAGATGCCTCCGACAGGAGTGGGAGCGCGTTCGTGAACGTCCGCGGCAGTCCCTGTCGCCCTTTGCCCTTGCCTTTGCCGCCCTTGCCTTTTGCCGGGGACTGAGCGCGTACCTTTGAAGGCAAGGGCGAGGTGATGGCGGCTTTCTTCCGAGGTGGAGGCGTGGATGCGCTGGGTGGGGTCGAGGCCGTCTTTGATGTGTCCAGGTTCGCACGAGATCGGCCCTCATGCCCCGAGCTGGGGGCGCAGTCCCCTGGTAGCCCCGCGGCAGGCCACTTCAATTAATGAGCACGTATGTTAGATTATGCAAGTTGAGTGTACTGAGTAGGATGTAATCTAAAATGTGTAGGATTTACCGGTTGTATTACAAGACACTTCTTGGGCCACTGTACGTAGGAGCCCACTGCCTCAGCAAGTGTCTGCAGTTCCTCTGTTGGGACTGGCAACGGAGAATCGTTGTAGCCCGGCATGGCCATGTCCACCTGTACCTTTGCGAAACCCAACCGCAGAGGTACACAGTGGACCCGGACATCCGGCCCAGACGGATATACGAAGCCGTGTCCAACCACTTCCTGCCCAGCGCCTACGTGATTCTGTAGGATGCAGCCCTCCGGCCCCTGCAAATTTGTAACAATTAAATGCACAGATGAAGGCTTGCATCAACTTAAGTGCACAGATGAAGGCTTGCAGTACCTCAAGTAGATCCACTGGATCTGCGAGTACCTTCGAAGCGCAACTGCTTATCCGACCCCGTGGGGTACCGTCGTCCTGGGGATCCGCATCTGCACTCTTGGCCAGCAATGCTTGTCTCAACCGTGCAAACTCTTCCCTCATTTGTGCGACCTCGGTCTGCACCTCAGACTGTACCTCAGCCCGTATCTCAGCCCGCATCTCCGCCCGTATCTCCTCCCGTACCTCAGCCCATATCTTATCGGAGAGGTCAGCTTCCTTTTCCTTCCAGGTGCGGGCCTTCTTCCTCGGTGGAGCCGGATCTACGAAACCGGCCTTCCACGACACAATGGCTCCCATGGCCCGTGTCCGCCCGGGATGCTCCTTATTTCCTAGAGCCCGGGTGAGGATGTCGTTCTCCCTCTGCGGGGTAAACAATCCCTCCGCTGCCTCCTTCTCAAAAGAGATCTGTTACATTTGAAGGTACCTTGTGAGACAAATTGCCTTATATACACTTGTGCGCACACAGTTTACGAGGTTAGCCAACTTACCATTCGCCTCACAACGTCGGCGTCCCCAGGGGTTGCGAACTGCACAGACCCCGTGGACGACACGGACCCCCTCCCCCTCCACCATCGCTTGCACCTCTCATCTCGGATCTCGGAGAGCGGCAACTCAGGGGTGTCGATGACAGGATTTTGTTCGTCTTCCTTCTTCCACTGTTCCTCCTTCCCCGCATAGCCCCGGGATCCAAGCCGATGCGGGTGGTCGTTCCTCTTCTGGATCGCCCTATTCTTCTCGCCAAGGGCCTTGAACTCCTCAGTCCCCTTCTGCTTGGTGAATTCCTCCCATACCTCCTCCGATATGAAGGGGTACTTCTCGCAAGGAGATTTCCCCGCAGCTAGGAAGTTACTGACGAGCCAGCTCTTAAAGGTTTTCCATGTTCCGTTCATGTCCTTCAAGCAGGCAGTCCTAGGTGTATCGTCGGGGATGTTCCACTTAGCCTGTTTCCGAAAAATGCATACAATTAATCACGAGTTAGTTAAACTTTAGTATAAGCCAAGAGAACGTGATTACGAAAGAGTTCAGCGATTTCAGTTCATTTAACCTTCACTTCCGCCCACAACCTATCCCTCTCGTCCGCTGTCACATCCTTCCAGCTCTGGACGGTGATCTTCACCCTTTCTTTCGCCAACAGCCCAACGTAGGCCGCGTACCTCCCAGCATTCTTTCCAATCGGCCTCCCAAATTGGTTGAACTCACAAGAAAGATCAGTGCGTTTGGCCAAACGCCCCAACGTCGTCGCGCCTCACCCCACCCTCTTGCGCTAGGATGTAACAGCCCCATCTTCAGCAGTTACGATGGGGTTGGCCCTAGTCGAACCACTAGTACCATCCGATGAAGACGACAACATGTCTTCCCCTACAAAACCTTCAACAAACCATATATATGGCAATTAATTCGCCTTGGAGTTCCATAACTCAGCCCAGGACTGGAGACTAACTAGGGCGGCAAAAGGGAAAATAATACAAAAAGAGAGACATGCATAAATTACTTACTGAACTCTTCAGAAATATTTTCTATCGGTAAACACATTAGCTGCCGATAGACCATAACAATTACCTCCACACAAGACAATTTTTCTATCGGCAAACACGTGAGATACCGATAGAACATAACAATGTTCTCTACATATGGAATTTTGTTGACAAGCCACCATTCACTGTCATCACATAACATTCTCGATGATTTGCTACACTAATATTCATGGGCCAGCATTATTATTTCACACGTAAATATGCACACAAGCATCTAAGTGCCACTGTGCATAATCTTTAGCCTAGCCTGTATGTGAGTCATCAGGACTTCACAGCTATTAGGTTGGGAAAAGTCATGTATATAGGCATTTGAAACATATACATCGAAGACCCATCCACATTGCCATATATTCATACGAAGTGAGTAAAAATTCCCAACCAAACTAGTACATTGCATGGCTCATGTCCTTCCAGATCCAAATTAAGTTTTACTACTTGTGCAGAAAAATTTTCTATCGGTAAACACATGAGCTGCCGATAGAATATGTGTAAGAACACCTCCAACATATAATCTGCATTACATGGCAGTTGGATACAATTGATCACACATACAGCAGTATAGAGAAGTTAAAATCTCAAAACAGGTTCATTACAGCACTGGAACATATTATGTAAACCCTAATTAAAATCAACATTGCCTGCGGAATGTACATAAGCCAACACAATAGGGAACCCTAGTGTAATTGCAAAACTCGAAGAATTAGTACGTGCAAAACACTAGGATCAAATAAAGAAGATGCTGGAAATAGAACGACGAATTAGGGTATTTACGGCGGCGATCAGTTCTGGTGATGGAGAGGCGGTGTAGAACGCAGCAGCGGCGGGCGAAGGACGAAAATAAGAACCGGTGGCAGTGACGAACCAGTGTCCAGCCGGCGATCATCGTGTGGGAGAGAGGAAGTGAGTGCTCACGGCGGAGGTTGGGGTTTTCTTCGCTCTCGAAGAGACGCAGTGCTCTAAGGTGGAACTGTTCGAGTGGAGGGAAACTAAAGGGCCGTGTACGAGTAATAAAGTAGCGGAGGAACTTTTCTATCGGTATAACAAAATGATACCGATAGACTTATGTAATTTTCTATCGAAACAACAAAATAATACCGATAGAAAAAGTAAATTTCCCGGAAAAATATTTGAATTAGTGGATGCATTTTTCTATCGGTATAAACAATAAAATCCCGTGAGACCAATTTTCCACAGAAAATTTTTTTAAAGTGCTTGAGATTGGGTGCCATTTTTCTATCGGTAAAAACAACAAAATACCGTGAGAGTAATGAAAAGGTGCCCTTTTCTATCGGTATGAACAAAAAAATCCCGTGAGCCCAATTTTCCCCAGAAAATTTTTTTGATTAAGTGCTTGAGATTTGTGTGCCCTTTTTCTATCGGTAAAAACAACAAAATACCGTCAGAGTAATGAAAAGGTACACAATTTAACATCAAACAGACCGTGGTTGAAAGCTGCAGAATGTTAAAGAAAGAGGGAAGATAGCCGGAAAATTAGAAAATTGACATAAAAAGAAATTGTTCATTCATTGTTGTTTTATCACTTACAAAAAAAAATAAAACCCAAAATGCTAGGTCAAGGGGTGGTCTTAGCCCTGGCTGCATGTAGAATAGAGTCAGTTAGACTTGTAGCCAGGACGCAGGACTCCTCTAGAGACAAGTTGTCCCTAGGATCAACTACTACCGCGTCAAGAAGGCCTGCGACCTCCCTCGGCTTCGCTATGGTATCCTTCATAGTCAAACCGCAGCCAGCGATGGTCATATCCGCGGCTTTCTTCTCCTCGCGAAGACGCCTCGTCCTCGCCCTAGCATTGTCACCATCCGTCTTCATGCGCTTAATGCGCTGGAAGAGATCGTCAAGGTCAAGCCGTAGCTGAGTGTGCTTGTCTGTAAGGAGCTTGTGCTCCTCCTGGAGGACCCTCAGGTCAGCCTTCACTTTGGCAGTGTCTTCCACGGCTACCATTCCCTGTGCAAATCAACAGGTCAAGAATGAACTGAACATGGATTAACAATACAGGGGTAAACCGAGGAGATTTAGAGTTCTTACCGGGGAGGCCGTGGATGACGATCCCATGGAGGTTGCCATTGTGAAAGAGAAGATGAGGAGTCGAACCGTTCGAGAATTAGAAAAACAACAAAATACCGCGACGCATGGCGAGGTACTTATAGAGTTTCCAAGGCGACGCATGGCGACACGTTTGAGAATTCAAAGCGGCAGAGTCTTCTTCTATCGGTAAAAACAGGAAAAAACCGTCAGACAACAAATACCGTGAGACAAACGAATTTATTCTAACGGTAAAATAGAACAATACCGATAGAAAACGTTTTGAAGTGCCTGAGAGAAGATGTCCTTCTCTATCGGTATGAATAACAAAATACCGTCAGAAAAAGGGATTTTTGCTGAACTTAATTTGAAGAGGCTGCGATGAGATTTTTGCAAGTGCTATTTGAAGGGAAGAATTAAATATTTACAGGATAAAGGTACTGTACATGTTAGAACTCATGCTGTGGAGTAAAATTGAGATGTATTAATGCTGTGAACTAGCTTATCATTAAATTCTAAAGAAAAATGTACTGCCTGATGTATTAATGATAAGTTCCTCACCTTGCTGCAGAACTTGTGGGCTGTTTGCTTGGCATTTATCCCTGAAATAGAAATTAATCATCAATGGTTCTCAACCCATAATCCTTCTTCGTGGTCATCTCGCAGATACGTTGTTTCGTCGATATCTTCAGTACGGATAGATTGAATGTCCTCTAAAAATGGAGGTATTTCATCGAATTGGTTATACTCCTCTTCGTCGACAACATCTTCGACCCCAACAATACGTCTCTTGCTGTGGAGGACAACATGCAAGTTTGGATTGGCCGGGTCAACGATGTAGAATACCTGTGTGGCTTGCTTTGCAAGTATGAATGGATCGTCTTGGTGTCCGACTCTACCAAGATCGACGAGAGTAAACCCGTAACTGTCAACTTGAACACCTCGAGGGATTTCGACCCATTGGCATCGAAACAGGGGAATCTTAAGTAATCTGTAATCGAGCTCCCATATTTCGTCAATAACACCGTAATATGAGTTCAGCGCCCTTACTGACCTGGCATCCTCGGAAATAGCAAACAGTGTCACTCCGCTACATTGCGTGCTACTCTTGGCATCTTGAGCTCTTGTGTAAAATGAATACCCATTGATGTCGTACCCCTGCCAAGTCCCTACAGTGAATCTTGGAACTCTGGCCAACCATGTCACAGTTTCACTTACGGAGCCCTCGGCAGCTCGCGTGACTCTTTCTTGGATCCACTCAGCAAATTTCCTGTTATGTTCTCTGCTTACCCAAACGTCTGACTTCGAAGGATTCTGTGACCATAACATTACCTTGTGCTCGTGTATGTATGGCTCGACCCCCGTCATGTGTTGTAAGACCCAAAAATGTGATTTTTCGTACACATCACGAGCGGGGACGATAGCTTTGAATCCAATCGTTCCAATTCCCTCAAGCCTACCCTCATGTCGGGACCTAGGAACACCAATTGGGTCAACCCCGGCCATATAATCTGTGCAAAATTCAATCACCTCCTCGGCGGCATAACCTTCCATGATACTCCCCTCGGGTCGACGACGAGTCCTTACGTATCCCTTCAATACACCCATAAATCTCTCAAATGGATACATGTAGCGCAGGCACACAGGTCCACAAAACTTAATTTCTCTGATAAGGTGAACAATCAGATGGACCATAACATCAAAAAAGGATGGAGGGAAATACATCTCGAGCTGACAAAGAGTTGTAACCACGTCGCGTTGCAAAGCGTCCAGTCCATCGGGATCAATTACCTACGAGGACACAGTTGCGCCAAATATTCATATCAGAAAAATCTTCTAATTAAGCTCCACAAATGGAGGTAGTGAACTTATAGTACGAGTGCACGTACTTACCTTGCAAGATATTGCGTTGAAGAAATAACATAGGTTTGTGATTGTCTCTCAGACTTTAACTGGGAGAATGCCTCTGATAACAATGGGAAGCATCTGTGACATCAAGACATGACAGTCGTGGGACTTCATGCCAACCAGTCTTAGGTCCTTCATAGACACAAGTTTTTTCAAGTTCGCGGAATACCCACATGGAACTTTAACACCATGCAGGCACCGACAGAGTTCTGTTTTTTCGCTCTTGGACAACGTGTAGCAGGCCGGGGGGAGGTATGTACGCTTTCCATTCTCTAAAGGTGCAAGCTCAGTCCTTATCCCCATTTCCACCATGTCACGACGAGCTTTCACACCATCCTTTGTCTTTCCCGGAATGTTCAACAACAAACCAATCAAACTGTCACAGACATTTTTCTCTACATGCATGACGTCAATGCAATGTCGAACTTGTAAGTGCTCCCAGTACGGTAGATCCCAGAGAATCGATCTCTTCTTCCAAACATTTTTTTCTCGAGGTTTAGAATGCTTACCGAACTCAACTTTGATGTCGTTCACGCGTGAGTAAATCTCCTTACCGGTCAGAAACACTGGAGCTGATCCCTTCTCAGGCTTCCCGTTAAATGATTTCCTCTTCTTACGGTACGTGTGATGCACCGGAAGAAACCTGCGGTGACCCATGTACACTGTTTTCCGGCAGTTTCGCAGCCACATGCTCTCAGTTTCATCTAGGCAAATAGGGCAAGCCTTGGCTCCTTTCGTACTATACCCCGACAAATTGCCGTAGGCAGGAAAATCATTTATGGTGCAAAATATCAGGGCCCGCAAGATGAAATTCTCTTTCTTGTATGCATCCCACACCTGCACACCCTCGCTCCACAATTTCTGTAAGTCCTCGATTAAAGGCGCTAGAAACACGTCAATATCATTTCCGGGTTGTCTGGGTCCTGAGATTAGTAACGCCATCATGATGTACTTGCGCTTCATGCATAACCAAGGAGGAAGATTGTAGATGCATAAAAGAACCGGCCAAGTGCTGTGCCGGCTGCTCATATTACCATGTGGGTTCATACCATCTGTACTCAGCCCGAACCTTACATTCCTAAGTTCGCCGCCGAACTCAGCAAATGTTCTGTTGATGTTTCTCCATTGAATAGAATCAGCTGGGTGTCTCAGTTTTTCGTCTTGTTTCCGGGCTTCAGCATGCCAACGCAAGTGCTTCGCGACTTTCGGATTTGCAAACAGCCGCATCAATCTAGGTATCACAGGCAAGTACCACACTGTTTTTGCCGGGGGCCCTTTCCTTACCTCGTGACGTTCACTGTCAATCCGGTCCCTACGCATATACCTCGATGCGCCGCATCTTGGACAAACATGCAAACTGGAGTACTCGTTACGGTACAACACACAATCATTTGGGCATGCGTGTATTCTTTCGATTTCCATTCCCAACGGACACAACAGTTTTTTGGCTTGGTAAGTAGATCTTGGCAACTCATTTCCCTCTGGAAGCATGTCCGCTAGAAGATCTAATAGTGCCGTGAAACTCTTATCACTCCAACCGTTTCCTGCCTTAAAGTTATATAATCTCAGCACATAAGACAGTTTTGTAAATGTTGCACATCCAGGGAACAGAGGCTTCTCAGAGTCAGCAATCAGTTTCTCAAATTCACAGAAGTCATTTTCGTTGTAATCTTCCTCTACATCACGTAACATCTCATCTAGATTGTCATCATCCTCATCTACGTGCACATCGGAATGAACATTACCAAAATTGGGATGATCATCGATATTATTGCAATCCACATCCGAGTCGTGCTGATTGGTAGTAGTGGTGCTTGTTTCCTCAAGATCTTCGCCATGCCATATCCAACGGGTGTATCGCACGTTAAAACCACGACGAATCAAATGACTCTTAATTTGATCAGAGTTGCTAAACCTCTTCAAGTTCATACAATCTGTACAAGGACAGAGCATATTTTTCTCTCCCTTCCTCTCCTTTTGTTGCTCAGCAAATTTAGTAAACTCATTCACACCATCCAAATATTCAAGAGTAGTACGTTTTATTCCATACATCCAATATTTCCTATCCATCTACAATTAACAAAATTTAACGAGTAAGCCATGCATGAAACCTGCCCGATTAAGTTATGTATATGTACATGTACAGCCTCTTACAACAGATACATGTGTTGAACCCTAGCCTGACAAAATTAACACTACTTAACCTAGCTAACTACACAATACAAGCTAGTTAGCTCCTAAAACATGACGCATTTCCAGCTACCAAGCTCCCAAGCTTAGAGCTACAAACTTGGAACTACACAATACAGCTAGCTTGCAAGTAGAGAGGAAGGGAGATCTAGAGGGAGAGAGAGATAAGTGTCGACGATTAAGCATACCTTAAAGAGAGGGGTGCAATCAACTTCCCTCCAGCCTGCGCTGATCAACCTAGCAGTGTAGCTGGAACTTTCGTCACAAACAGAGGGACACAGAGTGCAACAGAACAAATTAAAGAGCAGCTCAGCAATGGTCGAGTGGGGTTTTCCTTATAATGGACATTTTTCTAACGGTAAATACATGAAATAACCGTCAGACTAACTTAGGTAATTTGCCGCTCACATATTCTATCGGTAAAAACACACACATACCGTTAGAGAATATACATTACTGAGCAAATATATGTGTTTTCCTATCGGTAAATATGTGTACTTACCGTTAGATCATGCATGACACAGCACGCACATGAGTTTTTCTATCGGTATATATGTGTACTTACCGTTAGATGATGCATGACACTCGAGCATTAGTTTTTGTATCGGTAAATATGTGCATTTACCGTTAGACTATGCATGACTAAGCAAATATATGTATTTTTCTATCGGTAAATATGTGTACTTACCGTTAGAATATGCATGACTGAACAAATATATGTATTTTTCTATCGGTAAATATGTGCATTTACCGTTAGAATATTCATGACTAAACAAATATATGTGCTTCCTATCGGTAAATATGTGTATTTACCGTTAGAATATGCATAACTGAGCAAATATATGTATTTTTCTATCGGTAAATATGTACATTTACCGTTAGAATATGCATGACTGAACAAATATATGTGCTTCCTATCGGTAAATATGTGTATTTACCGTTAGAATATGCATGACTGAACAAATATATGTGTTTTCCTATCGGTAAATATGTGTACTTACCGTTAGAGGAGGTACTGTTACCAAACTGGGACAACATGCACATGCCATTTCTCACATTCAAGGAATCATATCAATGTAACATCAAACAGATCTTACATCAAACGGATCTTAACTAGAAGATAAAGCAATATATTTCAAGAAATGCTAATTTGTGGATTAACTAGGAGACACAAAAATACTTTTCGTAGGTAGTTGGGACTTCATCTTGCCAAAGAAATTACAGATGCCAGTTCACAAATTCAGGTACAAACATACACATGCCAGTTCACCAATACAAATTCAAGTACAAACATACACATGCCAGTTCACAAATTGAAGTGCATGTCTGAAACAGCAGTACAAATACACACCTACCTACCAATACAATTAAATACACAAATGCTCCCTGCACATTCAAGTTCATGTCCCAATTAGCAATACATGATACACAAATATACAACAATATACAAATACAACAATTCACACATTCGATGTATATTACAAAAGCCACGTCTGAAATTAATAACAGATCACGACGAGGACCCAGTGGCCCATACATGCATTTTACATAAAAGGGAACCTTTGCAGGTTGCCACAATGCAACTACCGACTACAAGTTAGACCTGATACATCACAAATCCATTCATCCAAAACAGCAAATGTCTGAACCACATTGGACTTAACCATAGGAGTTCAGTTCGAAGACGCCCGAGGAGCTGGAACTGCCGTCGACATACATTTGTACGTATTGGTGATTTCCTCGGACTCAAACTCGATCAACTCAACTCAACTCAACTCAACTCCATTAACAAAAAGAACCTACCTTCCAAGATGTTGTTCTGTGTAGTGATGGTGTAGAATGGCTGTGCAAATAACAACAATTCTTCTTCTCCAAGCAGGTAAGCATCTGGCCACAAGCTGGTGCATGCAAAAACATGTAAGATGCTTTCTATAGGTCCTGATTTGAGAAACAAGCCGGGCTTAAGCATCTTCTCGACCGAGCCAACCAAGATCTCGCCCTTCACGTCCTTCCAGCTCTCGACGGTGATCTTCACCATTTCTTTCACCAACAAGCCAACGTAGGCAGCGTACTGCGATGAAGAACAGTGAAATACGTTGCCCCTCACGAGCATCATCCAAGGACCTGAACAGATCATAATCATATTGAAAAGAAGACACATCAAAATGAAGGATACAAAAAAAGCAGAATTATTGCCATAATCGGATTAGAATAATCTAACAATATTGCAGAAATTTTACGTACCTTCCTTGGGATGCCGACGTCTAGAGGGCGTCGATGGAGGTGCGGAGGTGCAGTGGTCCCCTGTAGAGGTGCGCCGGCCGTCCATGGAGCTTACGGGTTAGGACTACGAGCCCCAGATGAACTGTGAGAATGAAAGAGACATACCCGTGTATTTATACAATTATATATTTTCTATCGGTAAGAAAACAGAATACCGTTAGTAATAAAAACATCTGTAGAAGCCGAATGGTTGTATCGGCACAATAAATATTACCGATAGGAATTTTTGTACATACTCTATCGGTGTGTACGTACATTACCGATAGAATATTACTAGTTGTAGAAGGCCAACAGTTCTAAGATATTTTGTGCAATATTCTACCGGTATAAACATTCATTACCGATAGAATAAAACTATTAGAAGACGAACAGTTCTAAGCAATTTTCTATATATTCTAACGGTAAAAGAATCCATTACCGATAGAATAAAAATATTTGTAGAAGGTCAACTATTCTATCGGCGAACTACATATTGCCGATAGGAATTTTTAATATACTCTGTCGGTATATTCATACAGTAGCGATAGAATAAGTCTAGTTGTTGAAGTCGACCAGTCCTATCGGCGCACAACATTCTTCCGTCAGTACTTATGCATCTCTTCTAACGGCAAATATGTTCATCACCGCTAGAGTAAATCATACTATTTATTCTATCGGTAACTTTCTTAGAAACCGATAGGGAAAATACATCCGTCGGGCTTTTATGACCGCGAGGCACATTTTCTATCGGTTTTGTGCTGTTTCGCTAATAACCGATAGAAGATAGGGGTTAGTAGACTGCATTTCTGTACTAGTGCATGCACAGTCAAGTTGCAAGCGAAGCTTGGCCGGCGGCGAGCGTGCACGGCGCAAGGAAACCACGGCAAGCCCTGGTCGAGCGCACAGTAAACGGCCTGGTCGAATGCTTGCTGCTGTCCTGGTCGAAAATGGACTGAACTGCAGTTTCAATTCTTTGAGTTTTGGACTGAAATGCAAATCTGGAATTCTGGAAGGTTTAGACTGAAATTGATTTCACTAATCTGGTAGATTATATTTAACAAGGTATTTGGCAAAGATGGTTGATAAGATTTGACACATTTGAATAGTTTTTGATACAAACTGAAAATAGGGTAAATTAGGGTAAAGTAGAATTTGAGTTTTGTCGATTTCGAATTCTGGCATTTAGGGTTCGATTATGATATCTGCACAGAAGAGAAACTTGTGGCAAATAGCATTTTGAGAAGATTTGCCGAAGAGATTTTGAGTTTGAAGTTAATCTGGAGATTTTAGCCTTTTTGGGTTTTTAGATATCAGATAAGGACTAATTTGCGATAACTCTTGGACTGATTTGTGAAAAGAGTCTAGATGATGAAATCTGGCTGTCAACTTTTTAGATTAAGGTATTGACATACCCATGATCATATTCCAGGAATAGTCTGGTCTGAACTTGGTCAAGATTCGGATTAAATCTGGATTTCTGAAACTTAGGGTATTTAGGTAATATAAGGTATTTCTGTTTTCGAAAACAGAATGGAGTTGATAATTCTGGAAGTTAGAGATAGAATTGGATCTGGGTTCTGAAGGCTTTTAAGTTCAGAGTAACTAATAGATCACATCTGAACAATCTAATCTTGATTTGAGGTCACAGGATAGATTTTGGAGATTTTAGGGCTTGAGATAGATACTGATCTGGCTATTACTACAGATACATGCATGCATGCCATTTATGAAAAAGGAAATTTTCACCCCTAACTCAGGGTGTTACAGTCCAGTACTAATCCCATGTGAACAGCTTCTTGGGAGGTTCGCTGAGGCGACATTTCCCAGCGAGAACGTCGATTCCCTGGGAAAGCCGACGACCAAGAACGTGAAGAAGATTTCCTCGAGACCCCGGACGAGGAATTCCGCCCCCAAGAAAATCAAGCTAAATCTTGGGGAAGGATCTTCACGAAGTACTCCTTCCACGGCCCGAAGAACTGCGGTAAGATATCAACTCCCACCGCTCTTTCCAAGTGCGAGCTCGAATTACTTCTTCATCGTACAGGGAGAGGGGAGCGAGGAGGAGGAGGACGATGATGTCCCTCTAGTTCACCGGAGAAGGAGAATCGTGGGCTCTCCATCCGGTGATGCTCCAACCCATTCCGCAGGGATGACTGCTACTGCAGAGGCAGCCGTAGCAGACCCTACGACCACTGAAAGCCTTGTGGTCGCCGATGATCCCCTGGCCCCTGAAGCTCCCAAGGCTTCCGAGCCAGTTGCCTCTACCTTCCCGATCGAAGGGACGATCGTGGTAAGATTCTCCCACAGTCCGTTTTCTTCGATTCCCCCTGTGTACTTGATGAGCTAATGCTTACGCAGGGAGAAGAGCTTCCCCCTGCGACTCCTACTAGCCCCAGGGAAGAAAATACTTCTCCTCCGCAGACAGGAGCGGAGGTGGTTGTTCAAGATCCTGTGGCGGTTACGCATGAGGTACCGGCTACAGGATCCCAGGAGACAGCGAGGTCCTTGGATGGGACGTCGCCAATGGGATCAACTGCCCAGGTAAAGATCCTTCTTGTTAGCCTTTATCTTTCCCTTGAAAAAATGTTCATAGGGGAAGACATACAGGGAAGGGGGCCCTTGTTTTCCAAGCGGAAGATTAGGGCGGACGATACCTGTCCCCGCGCTCAAGGAGAACCTTCTCAGAAATCCCAAAAACTAATGGGATTTCAATTAAGGTAAGAACCTTCATCCTAGTTGTATTAGAAATGATGGTCACAAATCGTTACCATTTGATTTTTCTTTTCCTCCATCAGACGGAAAGAAATAGCACCCAGTCCTCCAACCGCTTCGGGAAGGGTTGAAGTCACTGTTGGTGCAGGAGCCCCCAGTGGGGAACGCTCCAACCCCTCGGCCCAGGAAGTTGTCCGAGTCACGGGGGGAGAAACAGATACGAGGACCCAGTCGCAGTCGCCGGCGACTGGAAGCAGTACTCAGCAGGCACTTCCTCCTACTGTCCCTGCTGTAAGCACTTCCGGGCCTTCGACAAATCTTCCAATTAGTCCGGAAGATGCCTCTCTGCAGAAATTCATGAAGGTATGATGAATCCCTTTCTGGATGTCCTGAATTACACATAGGACACTTTTCACTCCCTTTTTTGCATCACAGGAATTATCCCGGATGATAGCCCAGTCACATGCCACGGCGGCGAGCATGGTGACCATACAAAGAGAACGAGACAGCTTGCGCAAGTAAGGATCATCATTCTTCAATTTATAGATGTATAAATTGGTTACGACCATTCCTTCTGTTTTACTACAGGAAGGTGGCATTGCAGGACAAGGAAATGGCCACAATGAAGCTCCATTCGCTCTCAGTGATGAGGAACCAGGAGATCGAAAATAACAGACTACGGTCGCAACTTGCTGGTAAGTCACCTCCTGAGCTAGGAAGACTTGTCTTAGCAATATGCGAGTAACCTTTTCCCTTGTTGCAGCGCAAGCAGGTCAAATAAAACAGCTCAGTGCGGATAATAAACTCCTCCAGGATTCTATCGAAGCCTCCACAAGGGCGATTGGAAAGCTGAGCCGTTCAGTCTTCGAAAAGCTGAAGGCGGTGGCTCATCTTCTGAAGGCTGATGTGGTCGAAACCACTCGAGACGATCTCAGCCAAGAGGACTGGGCTGCCCTAGTTATAGCTCAAGCAGAGTCACTTCTCGAGTATCTCCCTGAGGATACACAGCGAAGAGAAGAGGTGATCAGAACCAGAGTTCGGTCAGCCGCTTCTGCTATCCTTAGCCGGATTCGACTCCACTATGGCCCAAATGCAGATCTGAATCCACTGGTGGGACCGGTTGAGATCGAGAGTGAAGAGCAACTAGAGGCCGTCATGGAGGAGATTAGTCCCCTTGTAGATAAACTCCTGACTGAGCTCGGGATCGAATGATCCCTATACCTGTACAGAAACAGTTGTATATGATGCAATGCACATGAAAATTCACTTTTGAAAATGAATATATTTTTGTTTTATGCTGGTTTATATTATAGACCTATCCCCCTAGCCCCGCCTGTGATTGTAGATACTGAAGGCTTAGTATTACAAACGCAGGGGAAAAATGAATATAACGACCAGGGGTGTATGAACAAATTAACAATTATAACACCTAGACTTGTTTGCTAACCAGCAGCCACTCGGATAACCAAGGACTTGTCAGAAAGCCCCGTGTGCGTTAAGAAACGGCTTATTTAGGAGTGACTTATCTGAAAGTGGTTATGAGATCGGCCAGCGAATCCGACCAGGATGTTATAATGATCTAACCGCGTACGACCAGCCCCCGAGCCGAATTCACAGTGGATGGGCATAAAGGGAAATATTCCTCATATAAACGCAAAACATTTTTAATTTTATGAAAGAATGCTAATTGAACAGGAAAAATGGGGTTGAGTACTTACACGTAGAACTTGCGAAGTTGATCGATGTTCCAAGTATTGGACAAAATTCGACCATCCCCCATGGCTAACCGCGTGGATCCTGGTCGCGGCACCGAGACCACAGTGTAAGGGCCTTCCCACTTCGGGGAGAATTTATTGCGATTAGACTGATCTTGGATTCTTCGTAAGACCAGGTCGCCCACGTGTAGATCACGTGGTCGCACCCTTTTACTGTGATACTTGCGCAAAGCTTGCAAGTATGCCGCGGACTTGACCAAAGCGCGATCACGCCTTTCTTCTAAGAGGATAAGATCTTGTGAGCACTGTTCAGATAGATTAATCTGTTCGAATTGTCTTGTCCGAACAGACCCAATACTAACTTCGATAGGCAATACAGCCCCGGCCCCATAGACCAGATGGAAGGGCGTCTCACCGGTGGCTCGACTAGAAGTAGTTCGTAGTGCCCATAGAACGGTATTAAGCTCGTCTGGCCAAGCCCCCGAGCGAGTCTTAAGGCGATCAAAAACACGTTTTTTAATGCCTTGTAATGTCTGCCCATTGGCCCGTTCTACAGCGCCATTGCTTTGTGGATGTGCCACAGAAGCAAAACACACCTTAGTTCCAATCTGGTCGCAGTAGTCTAGGAAGAGACCACTAGCAAACTGAGAACCGTTATCGGTGATAAGGCGGTTTGGAACGCCAAATCGAGCAACAATGTTCTTGTGAAAGAACTTTTGTGCTGCTGATACGGTAATATTGCGTACCGGTTCGGCCTCGATCCACTTTATAAACGTGTCAATGGCTACGAACAGGAACTTGTACCCATTGACCGCTTGTGGCATAGGACCTACAATATCCATCCCCCAGACCGTGAAAGGCCATGCGAGGGGAATGGTTTGTAACGCATAGGCAGGTTGATGAACCTGTCTGGCATGGAACTGGCACTGAGGACACGTCTTGACCATATGCTTGGCGTCATCGAGTGCCGAAGGCCAATAGAATCCTTGTCGAAAAGCTTTTCCGACCAGTGTTCGATAGGACGCGTGTGCACCGCATACACCGTCATGTATTTCTTTCAAGAGGGATTTTCCTTCCTCCTGAGATACGCAACGCATGAATACTCCTTGAGTACCCTTTCTGTACAAACCCCATCTATGAGTTTATACAGTCGTGCTTTTCGAATTAACCGATTGCTTTCGGTTTCGTCCTCGGGTAGGGTCCCATGTTCAAGATAGACTCTCAATGGGTGAGTCCAATCCTGTTACTGACCGAGGTTGGTAACTGAGGCTATTACCGGATCATCCTCAACCGAAGTCATGATTGAAGGATGGTCCAAGTGTTCAATGAACACTCCTGCCGGAGCGGATGTGTGTGAGGACCCAATTTTGGATAATTGGTCTGCGAGAATGTTGTCCTTTCGCGGGATATATTGGACTTCGAAATGACTGAAGTGTTTTTCCAATCTCCTCACTTCCCCCAGGTAATGAGCCATTGTCTCATCGGAGGTGCTGTACTCCTTGTTTACCTGGTTTACAACCAGCTGTGAGTCTCCCCTCACCACTAATCGACGGACTCCGAGGAATTTTGCTGCCCGGAGCCCTGCAAGAAGACCTTCATACTCTGCTGCATTGTTAGTCGCAACAAAGTGTAGTTAGATGACATACTTAAGCTGTTCGCCCTGAGGCATAACTAAGACCACTCCAGCCCCCGAGTGTTGAAAACTACGGGAGCCGTCAAAGTACATTGTCCAGTAATCAGGGCACTCCAGTTCCTCTGCCAACTGCACGGGTGGCTCAAGGTTGGTCCATTCGACCACAAAGTCGGCCAAAACCTGAAACTTAACCGCCGTGCGGGGCGTGAAATGGATCTCGAAGGCACCGAGTTCGACCGCCCATTTGGCGATTCGACCAAACTTCTCTAGGTTTCGGACAATATCCCCCAAAGGAAAAGAGGAGGGTACTGTGATCTTGTGTGCTTGAAAGTAATGTCGTAGCTTACGGGAAGCCATCAGTAGCGCGTAAAGTTTCTGGACCTCAGGGTAGCGCTCCTTAGGACCATGAAGTACCTCGCTCACATAGTAGACGGGTCTATGTATTCCTTCCCTATCTGCGATCAGAACAGCGCTGACCGCGTGCGGCGTGGCCGCCAGGTAAAGAAGCAATGGTTCTCCGTTGTCGGGAGACACCAATACTGGCGGACTGGATAGATACGTCTTTACCTCCTGAAATGCTTTTTCGGCCTCATCTGACCATGTAAAGTTATGATGCTTCCACAAGGCTTTGAAGAAAGGCAATCCCCTTTCGCCTAATCGTGATATGAAACGACTTAAAGCCGCCATGCGACCAGCCAGGCGTTGAACATCTTTCATGGTCGAGGGCGATCTCATTTGTTCAATAGCCCTGATTTTCTCAGGATTAACTTCAATGCCCTTGGAACACACAAGGAAACCAAGGAGTTTTCCTGAAGAAACCCCGAAAGAACATTTCTCCGGGTTTAACTTTATTCCAAAGCGATTCAAATTACAGAAGGTTTCAGCGAGATCGTCCAAATGAGACAATTTCTTGGTACTTTTTACAACCAAATCGTCTACATATGCTTCGAGATTACGCCCTATCTGGAAAAGAAAGGTCTTTTGCATCAAGCGCTGGTACGTGGAACCTGCGTTCTTGAGACCGAACGGCATTCTTACGTAGCAGTATGTGCCGAACGGGGTGATGAAGGCAGTTTTCTCTTCATCGTGTTCTGCCATGCTAATTTGATGATAACCTGAGTAGGCGTCCAGAAAACTCATCAGTTCGCAACCCGCAGTTCAGTCAACCAGCTGGTCGATGCGGGGAAGGGGAAAGTCATCCTTCGGACAGGCAGCATTGAGGCTAGTGTAGTCGACGCACATGCGCCACTTGCCATTTGACTTGCGGACCATGACCGGATTGGTGAGCCATTCCGGGTGATCCACTTCACGGATAAACCCGGCCTGTAGGAGTTTGTCCAATTCCTCTCGGATGGCTTCCTGTCGGTCAGCAGTAAAACGCCTGAGCTTTTGCTTTATTGGTCGTTGTCCAGGTCGAATTGCTAACCTGTGCTCAATTACTTCCCTTGGGACACCGGGCATGTCGGACGGTTTCCACGCAAACACATCTGCGTTAGCCCAGAGGAAAGCAACGAGGTCGAGTTCCTATTTGTCATCCAGAGCTGATCCGACCCGAACTGTCTTGGATGGATCATCTGGGTACAAAGGAACCAATTTGAGCTTTTCATCTGGTCGAGGAGCCGCCTTGATCGCGTCGGTGGTAACAGTGGCGACCTGAGCGTCCCGGAGGGGAAGTTGATCGACCATCTCCAAAGATAGCCGGTCGCACGTGAGTGCCACGTTGCGACTGCCTCGGACCGAGATGACACCTTTGGGGCCAGGCAATTTCCCGCACTGATAAGCATAGTGCGTTGCCATCATGAACTTAGCAAGAGTTGGCCTGCCAAAGATCGCATTATAAGCTGAGTCACAATCGATTACGTCAAAAGTAACCAATTCTGTCCGAAAGTTGTCTGGTTCTCCCAGTGTGACCAGGAGGACCACTTGTCCCAACGGCATCATGGAGGGGCCTGGGATTATCCCATAAAACGGATGGATTATGGGTTTAATCTTCGAACGAGGAATTTGCATCTCGTCGAGTGCCTTGACCAACAAAATGTCAAGGGAACTTCCTCCGTCGATCAGGACCCTTTCAACTCTCGGGTTACTGATGATCGGGGTAATGACTAGAGGGAGCCTCAATGGTCGTGTTAACCCCGCCGGACAATCAGTGCGATCAAATGTTAAAGGTGTATCCGACCAACGGGGGTACTGAGGTTCGCCAAGGGATGTCTCCGTTTGGTTAACCTCTCGGTAAAAGGCCTTAAACTGCCTTTTGGAAACGAAAGAAGAAGAACCTCCAAAAATAACATTAACATGATTTTGAGGTACCTGGTAGGACATTTCCTCGTCTCCGTCGGCGTCCCTAAGTCCGCATGCCTGTTCTTTAGGTGGTAAGGTTGGCATTGGCCCAACTCCCTGGTAGAAGTCCTCCAGTTGCTTCAACCAACTCCTGCAATTCTTGAGATCGTGGCCTGCGGAATTGTGGAGTGGACACCACCTTTTGCCCTCCTGCGGATTAGTTGACTTTTCTGGCTGGTCGACATTTTGACCACCAGAGGCAGTTTTATTTTTGAATGAAGACTTATTACCTTTGGTCGAGGGTGGCTTCTCTGCGACTGCGACCTCGCGGTACTGTCCAGAGCGGTTCCTCTTTGACTTCTTTGACTTTCCACCCGATGAAGACTCGGGCTTCTTGCTTGAATCTTCTTTCCTGGCATCCTTGAAGCCTGGTTGGGGTGGTAGGTCCCCTTTGTCGACCATTCGATTCCATTCGACCGCTTCGGCTGCATCGGAATATCGATCGGCCATGTCGAACAGATCGGCAACTGATCGAGGAGGGTGGATAAGCAAGTCTTCAGTGAATCTCCGGTATCGAACGGCATGCTTAAATGCCCTGATTACGGAGCCATCAGATATGTTCGGGATGGTATTCCTCACCCCGACAAACCTCTTGACAAACTGCCGAAGTGTTTCGGTCGAAGTTTGCCGCAGCCGATGCAGGTCGTCCTCCTTACCCGGCTTTTGGTAACAATTTTGGAATTGCTGAGGATGGCATCGCATAGCATTGCCCAATTGTAGATGGAACCCTCGGGCTGATTAAACAGCCATGTTCTAGCTGGTCCTGCGAGGACTGTAGGCAGGTAGTTGGCCATGACCTTGTCATCGCCTCCCGCTGCTTGGATGGCAGTGATATAGATTTGAAGGAACTCGGATGGGTTCTGAGTTCCGTCAAACCTCTCAATGGCCCCTGGTCGAAACTTATCGGGCCAAACGACTGCTCGTAGGCCAGGAGAAAAGGCTTTACAACTAACGTAAGGACCGTGAATCGCCCTGTGACTCTCGGTTGGGTCTCGGGCGATATCACGCAATGGCGAAGTTACTCGTGGTCCCAAACGAGAGTGAACAGGAATTCGATCCCTACTACGAGAATCCTGCATTCACCGGTATTTGTCCTGTCGGGACGGTACGGGCGGCGGGTAACTAAGTCGGCCGGAACCAAAATGAGGATCATCTCGCTCGCGGGAATGCGTTACCGAGCGGGAGGAGGCCATTGGGGTCACCTCGGACGCGACCTCATCCAGTCTCTCCGCCAGGATCCTAAAAAAGGCTGGTTTCTGCGCATCCGTGACCGTAGGAGGAAAGTTACGCATGACTTCCGCGATAGATCGCAGTCGACCATGGGTACTTCTCCTAGGGGCACCAGGTGTTATCGTTTCTTTGTCCACCAGGAAACGCTCCGGTGGTAAAGAAGGAGTCTGGTCACGTTTGCGACCACGCGACCGTCGAGAAGAAACGGGAGCAGCATTGTAATGAGCCTGCGCATCTTGAAGAGCCTCTAGGGCAGTTCTGCGCAGTTCGTTGTTTTGTTGCTCGAGATCTTGATCCTCCTTTTGTTTGCGATCTTGTTCTTCCCTGGCAGCCTGTTGATCGGGAATTTCTTCCGACAACGCAGCAAACTGCCTAGGGAGAGAGGTTGCTGATGGGGAAAACATCTCAGTTTGTTCCGAGTCGGACTCGAAATCAAAGAGACGGTGAAGGTTATCAGGGTCGAACCTTCCTGGGCTAATTTCCGGGTCATCATCATATTTTCCCTCAGCGGGGTCGTATGACGGGCCGGATTCGTCGCCTAGCACATTAAGAACCTCCGTGGGTTCTGACCTTGCTCCAGTTGCTCCCTGGTCGATTGACATGACCTGGAGAGACGATTCAACCTGTGGAAGATTCTGGCCTTCGACCTCCTCCATCGGGACAGGATCGCTTGGAGAAGGCATTGGGATATGGGCATAATCCTCGAGATCAAAATCGTTCTCGGAATCATATGCTCCAGCCATGTTTCAGCGAACCTCCGGATTTCAATTAGGACGCCTTGAGAAAGGCCCCACGGTGGGCGCTAGCTGTCGACGATTCGGACTCGGAATCCTCAGCCGAACTTATGCAAAATTTGTAATGGTGAGACCTTTCAAGATGACCCTCCGGGAAGGTATGTAGAACAATGGTGAACAGGAGCACAGAGAGATTTATACAGGTTCGGGCCCTCGATGGTAGGAGTAATGGCCCTACGTCCTTTTAGGATTTCACTATGAGTGTTGAAGAGTTACAAAATGGTAGAAAAACTCCTTCACAGGCGAAGGGTTTTTCCCTATGTAAATGTACTGAGTAAAGCCAAGGAGGCTTGTAAGAACTATCTAATTTAGGCCGTAGACTTGGCTGTTTTTAGTGGTTGAGATGCGTTATGTCTCACTTGCATCAGGAGTCTTGTTCTTCCAAAATGGATCGGATCTCCCCTTTGATGTATTTTGCCACCCTTTTATACTGGACGAAAGGATGCCATGTCAAACAGTTGTTTGGACGGTTGGATGTGGTTTATCAAACCGCTATTAACTTCCAAGTAGATTAAGCACGTGTTATTCGTGAAATAACTGCTTGTATTAACCTCCTGGCGGTTGGTTTTCTACGTGGAGGAATCTTCGGGATACTTGGAATATTCTCACCATAGGGATAACCGGTCAGATAAATTCCAAGTACTTTGGTCGAGAACATTCTGACCGCGGGTTGTTGGTTGACCGCGCGACATCTTCGACCTTCTGTTCGCGCATAACATACGAACTTCTGACCGCGCAAAGCCTGTGGTCTGATTGCACGAGGCTTGCGACCTGATCGCGCAAAGCCTGCGACCTTAGGCAGATGCTTCCCAAAATGAGTTGAGTTCACACCGCCGGGCACGTGTTTGACTCGAATCTGTCTTGAGCCAACAGCGTATTTATTTGAACTGACTCGGGTGTCAATCCTCGTCACCCCCCCCCCCACAGCGGGGTATAGCTCAGCTTCACGCGCTATGGGTAAGGAGGAGAGGCCTGGACTGCACCGGGTGCTTAGTTTGCGCAGTCCCTCATCGGGAGTCCCGGGGACCCGCGGGGGTGTCCACCGGAAACCTTCGCGGTTCCCCGGCGGGGAGTCCCGAGGGCTTGTCGATGGTGCGCGACCGAGAAGCTGGTCGGTCTATGTTTTGAGAGAACAAACTCCGAAAGCCGAGCTCTCCGTCTGCCGCGGGGGGCAATGGATATTCCCTTAGGAGGGTTTTGTAACCCGGTAGCGGGTGTAGAGTGTTCGAGGGGGGACTAATCTCTCGAAGTGACTCATTACCGCAGTTTGTGAAAACTGGGTTGCCGCTTACCCCCTCAGTCCACGAGGGGTTACCGTAAGCCGCCCTACGGGAGGTATGCTCCCGTTGTAGGGACTTTAGGCTGTGATGGCCTATTTCCTCACGGAGAGGGCATCCTCACGGGGAGGGAACTGTTACAGAGGAGACGTCGCCTTTTAGGCGGAAGAAAAACTCCTGTAAAAGAATTCCAGCGGTGAAGTAGAGAAAAAAGCCATTCAGTTTAATGGACACATAAAAATCCCAGAGTTAGCGAGCAAAAGATCCATTTGTATTAACATGCGATGAGATACAGTGCCTCCCCCCGCGAAAGCGCGGTCGGGGAGGGAACTAAGTACATAAACCTCCCCCCACGGAAGCGCGGCGGAGGAGGTGGCGAGCCCGGAGGCTAAACATAAAACTTGCGGAGCAAGGTTATGTTCCAGGTGTGCGTCAGCTCTTGGTCTTCAAGTGTGGAGAGCTTGTAGGCTCCCGAGCCCAGGACCGCGGAGATCCTGTATGGGCCCTCCCACTTGGGGGATAGTTTGCCCTGTGCTTGGGGGTCTGTCACGCGCTTGAGGACCAGATCCCCAAGGCGGAAGCCCCTCTCGCGCACGCGCTGGTTGTACGCGCGTGCCATCTCGCGCTCGTAAATGGTGTGGTGGAGAAGCACTCGGTCGCGTTCTTCTTCGACGAGGTCGACCTCCAACCGTTGATTATCCTCGTTGGTTTGATGCGCCGTGGTCGGAGCTCCGTCGAGGAGCTCGACCCGCAGCGATCGAAAACCAATCTCCGAGGGGAGAACTGCTTCGGCCCCGTAGACGAGCGAAAAAGGCGTGCGCCCTGTCGCTCGTCTAGGGGTCGTGCGCATGGAGCAGAGGATGCTTGGAAGCTCTTCTGCCCACGCGCCTCGCCTGGAGGCGGTCTGTTCAAGCCGTCGGCGCAGGCCTTGCAGGATCATGCCGTTGACTCTCTTGACGGCCCCATTGCTTTGGGGATGAGCCAAGGAGGCAAAATGGAGGGTAGTGCCTAAGCCTTCGCAGAATTCCAGGAAATATGCCGAGTCGAACTGGGTCCCATTGTCGACAGTGATTTCTTGGGGGACCCCGAAGCGACATACAACATTTTTCCAAAAAAAATGTTGCACCGCCCGGGAGGTGATGCTAGCCAAGGGCTCAGCCTCCACCCACTTGGAAAAGTAATCCACGGCGACCACCGCGTATTTGTAGCCCCCGGGTGCTAGGGGGAAGGGACCAAGGAGATCCATCCCCCAGCGCGCGAAGGGCCAAGTAACAGGAATGGTTTGCAATGTTGCGGAGGGGAGCCTGGTGCCCTTCACCATCTTCTAGCAGGCCTCGCACGAGGAGATTAGATCCCGTGCGTCGCGGACCAACGTGGGCCAGTAAAACCCTTGGCGAAGGGCCTTTGCCGCGACCGCCCGCGGAGCCAAGTGGGATCCGCAGTTACCCAAGTGTATGTCCTCGAGGAGCTGGAGTCCGTCGGCCCGCGGGAGGCAGCGAAGAAGGGCGGAAGCCCCCTGCTTGTAGAGCTTTCTGTCCAGCAGAACATATGCCCTGGCCTTGGCACGGAGACGCTTGGCGTCAGTGTCACCGGAAGGTTCTCCCTCGCCCCTTATGCAGGAGATGAGGGGATCCATCCATGATGCAGTCCGAGTGATCTCGGACACCTCCGGGACGTAAACCCCCGGGTTCGCGTCCAGAAGGGTTATAGAGGGCGTCGTGATGATTTCCAGAAAAGCGCCCTTGGGAAGAGGTTCTCGGGCGCTGGCCGCCCGGGCCAATGCGTCGGCCCGGGTGTTATCCCATCGGGGGATGTATCGGGCCTCCAAGCCTTCAAAGTGTCTTTCCATCTTCCGCACTTCCCCCAAGTATAGACTCAGGTTCGCGTCGTGGCACAAGTAGGACTTGTCCATTTGGTTGACCACCAGCTGGGAGTCTCCTTTCACCAGGAGGCGGCGGATTCCCAGGGAGCGCGCGAGGCGCAATCCCAGGAGCAAGGCCTCGTACTCGGCGACATTGTTGGTAGCTGGGAACTCGAGCCTGGCGGCGTACTCCAGCATCTTCCCTTTGGGACTCCGAAGAACCACTCCCGCACTGGCCCCGGCAAGGCACAAGGAGCCATCGAACATGAGTGTCCAATGGTCCAGGCACCGGGGGGGGCGAGGGGAGCCCCTCCGTCCGTCTCAGCGGTCGGGGTCCATTCCGCCACGAAGTCAGCGAGGACTTGCGACTTGATGGCGGAGCGGCCCATGAAGGTGAGGGAGAAAGGAGCGAGCTCGGCTCCCCACTTGCCAATTCGGCCGGTGGCCTCCTTGTTTCTCACCACTTCCCCCAGCGGGAGAGATGACGAGACCGTGATTGGGTGCCCGAGAAAGTAGTGGCAGAGCTTCCGCGACGCCATGAGGAGGGCATAGCACAGCTTCTCCACTTCAGTGTACCGTGTCTTAGCTCCCTGAAGGGCCTCGCTAACATAGTATACAGGGCGATGTTTCCCGTCTTGCTCTCTCACGAGCACTGCGCTCACTGCGACTGGGGTCGCGGCAAGGTAGAGTAGTAAGGGTTCCTCCGGGGATGGGCTCACGAGCAGCGGAGGGTTCGCGAGGTACTTCTTCAACGCGTCGAACGCCGTCTGGGCCTCGGGGGTCCATCTGAACCCCTCGAGATCCCGGAGGACTTTGAAGAACTAGAGTCCGCGTTCTCCTAACCGCGAGATGAAACGACCCAACGCGGCCAGGCGGCCTGCAAGCCTCTGCACGTCTTTGACGGAACGCTGGGGAGGCATGTCCAGCAGGGCCCGAATTTTTTCGGGATTCGCCTCAATGCCCCGCTGGGACACCAAGAAGCCAAGCAGCCTCCCGCCGCGTACGCCGAAGGTGCATTTTTCCGGGTTGAGCTTCAACCCGTACTTGCGGAGGCTGTGGAAGGCCTCCGCCAAGTCGTCGATGTGTGCGGCCGCGCAAGGGCTTTTCACGACCGCATCGTCAACGTAGACCTCGACATTGCGGCCGATTTGGTCCTTCAGGACCAGCGTCATGAGATGCTGGAAGGTTGCCCCGGCGTTTTTCAACCCGAAGGGCATGTGGAGATAGCAGAAGGTGCCGAGGGGAGTTATAAAACTCGTCTTTTCCTCGTCCTCTGCAGCCATCCGAACCTGATGGTATCCCGAATACGCATCGAGGAAGCTCATCAGTTCGCACCCCGCGGTCGAATCGACCAGTTGGTCTATCCGCGGGAGGGGGTAGTTATCTTTTGGGCAAGCGCGGTTGAGATCGGTGAAATCCACGTACATCCTCCACTTGCCACTTGACTTCTTTCCGAGGACGGGGTTTGCCAACCATTCGGGATGGAAGACTTCTCGCACGAACCCCGCCTCTAGAAGCTTGGAGACCTCTACCTTGATGGCGTCTTGGCGCTCGAGGGATAACTTCCTCAACTTCTGCTTGACCGGGGAGCGGCCGGGGATCACAGCGACTTATGCTCAATGATGTCCCGGGCGACGCCCTGCATGTCCGAGGGTTCCCACGTGAAAACATCTGAGTTTCCGCGAAGGAAAACCGCGAGCTGCTCGGCGTGTTCCTCGGTGAGGTCTGCTCCGATCCTGACGGTTCTCTCTTCATCTCCCGCGGACAGTTGGACCTTCCGAAAGTCTCCCTCGGGGCGCGGCCTCGGGAGTGTCCTCCCGAGGGAACAACCGGGGCAGCGTGAGGTTCGGGGGGGGCGCTCCCCCCGGGGTCTTGATCACGTTGATATTTCCGACGACGGCAGTGGCGTGCTCGTAGAGAGCGCGGGCCACGTTCTGGTCGCCTCGAACGGTGATCGCACCGTGAGGCCCAGGGATTTTCACGCAGAGGTAATTCTGGTGAATCGCCGCCCCCAGATGGTTGATCGTGGTCCTCCCCATAATAGCGTTGTACGAAGAGGGGAGGTCCACCACATCGAACCGGACCATCTCCGTCCAGTAGTTTTCTGGGGTGCCGAAGGTCATCGATAAATCGACCTTCCCCACCGGGTAGATGGTCTTCCCGGGAACGAAGCCTTGTAACGGCCCGAGTGCGGGCTGCAGCAGCTTCTTGTTGACTTGCATCTCCCTGAACGCCTTCAGGTATAAGACATCGGCGGAGCTTCCACCGTCAACGAGGATGCGTGCTAGTTGGCAGTTGTAGACTGTAGCCGAGACGATGAGCGCGTCGTCATGCGGGAAGCGAACCCCGCGCGCGTCTTCCGCTGTGAAGGTGAGGGGAACGTCTGACCATTTCGGTGGCGGAGACGTGTGCAGCACCCCCACCACCTTGACCTCCCGTGCGTACTCCTTGCGCTGGCTCTTGGAGTCCCGTCTCGAAGCAGATCCCCCGGTGATGACGTTTATACGTCTTTGGGAGGTTTGAAAGGGGAGCTCCTGGGCCGAGCTCCCTTCTTGCGTCTGTCTCCGCTGCTCGCCCGCAGGAGCGGGGAGCGCTGGCAGAGGCGCCGAGGGAGGCAAGGGGCAGGGCCCCCTCTGACGAGGATTGACACCCGGGTCACTTCTAATAAACTTTTGGTTCAAGACAGGTTCGAACCAGACATATGTGGCGATGCGAACTCAAGCCATTTTGAGGGGCATCACCATGAGGTCGCAAGCTTTGCGCGATCAGGTCGCGGATTTCGTGCGGTCAGGCCGACAGCCTTGTGCGGTTAGAAGTTCGTATGCTATACGCGAACTAGATGTCCGGGATGTTGTGCGGTCAGCCCACATTCCGCGGTCAGAACGTTCTCGACCAGGGTGCTTGGAGTTTATTCGGTTATCCTTATATCAGGATATTCCAAGCATCCCGAGAATTTCTCCACGTTGAAGACCAACCGTCAGAGGTTAATATATGCGGTTATTCATGATTAACACGTGATAATAACCTCCGTGGAAGTTAACAGCGGTTCTCCAGAAACCGTATCCAACCGTTTGATGCAGTTTTCTTCATTTGGCACCCTTTCAACCAGTATAAAAAGGTGGCAAAGTACATCAAACGGGGGATCCAAGACATTTGGAAGAACAAGACCCCTGATACAAGTGAGATACAAGATATCTCGACCACTCAAACAGCCAAGCCTACGGCTTAGATTAGACAATACTTACAAGTCTCCTATAGCTCTTTTTTGTATACTTATATAGGGAAAACTTTCGCCTGTGAAGGTTTCTCCCCGCTAGTTTGTAAAGTTTTATCACATATACTGAAATCCTAACAGGACGTAGGGCTTTTACTCCCACCATCGAGGGCCCGAACCTGTATAAATTTCTCTGTGCTCCTGTTCACCATTGTTCTACATACCTTCCCGGAGGGTCATCTTGAAAGGTCTCACAATTACAAATTTTGCATAAGTTCGGCTGAGGACCCCAAGTCCAAATCGTCGACACCCTCCCCCCTGGCCGCGCTGGTCGAGAAAAGCCGCGAAGTGCTGTAGAAGTTGATTGCATTCTCGAGTAGCGTGGGTACTCGATTTGTGGAAGGTGCACCACACATTGGCTGTGCCCTCCTTGCTCTCCTTGGGGCGGCTCTCGCGCCCGCGGGAGGATTGTCCTCCCCCGTAGCCCCTTGACTTAGGAGGGGCACGACTGCCTTTGGCGCTGTCGCGCGAGCCGCCTCCGCCCTCGAGGACGAAGGCGTCCCGAGGCCGTGGCTCGCGACGATCACTTCTTCGGGGACGTTTGTTGGAGGGGTCCTTGGCCTCCCGGTCGGCGGGGGCAGGAGCCCCCTGGTTCTTTTTCCAAAGATCGTCCTCCTCCGCGCGGGCGTACTTCTCAAGTACCGTGAAGAGTTCGTCGGCGGAGGTGGGGCAGCTCCGAGAGAGCCTCCGGTGGAGCTCCCCGGGGAGTATCCCGCTCTTGCATGCTTCGATGACCGTGGAGTCAGGGACATGCGCCACTTTGCTCTTCACCTGAGCGAAGCGCTTAAAGAAGCTGCGGATAGTCTGCCCCATCCTCTGCCGGACGGTGTAGAGCTGGGACGAGTCTAAGGGCCGCACATAGTTGCCTTGGAAGTTCGCGCAAAATTTGCGCTTCAGCTGCACGAAGGACTTGATGGATCCAGCTTTCAGGTTGTAGAACCATGAGCGCGCGATGCCCGTGAGGTAGAGGGGGAAGACATTGCATTGCACTGTCTCGTCCCCCCCGGCCGCCGAGATGGCCGTCGAGTACACCTGCACAAACTCGGAAGGATCGGCCTCACCATTGTAATGCTCGATGTGCGGCGGGCGGTAAGGCCGCGGCCAGTGTATGCAGCGGAGACAACTACACAGTGGTTGGTTGGTCCCCTCAACTACCTTGGGGGATCCATGGTCGCCGTCATCTCTTGCCGGGGACGTGTGCTCATTGTCGGAGTCTGGAAGGGGTGGCAGCGGTCCGCCGGTTTGGCGGTGTCGTCTCTTTTCTTCCGGGTTGGTTGAGCTGACCTGTTGGGCATCAAGGTATTCCGCAGGAATGGTGGCAGCTTCTTTGAACGGTCTTTTCCCCCGGGCGATTTGGGAGCGCGTCTCCGCGCGCCCGCGGGTTCGGGGGAGTCCTGACCGATGACGGGAGGTGATTTCTCCGGACTTGGCGGTACGCATTCGCTCGACCTCCTCCCTTGTGAAGTGGGTCTGATCCGCTGGGGGCGCCCGCGGGGGCGGCCCCGGAGGGGGAGGGAGTTGATGCGCATTTGCCACCTTCCCAGTGGACGCTGCCGGCGCGCGGACCGGGCCATGCGCCAGGTCCGCGCTCGGTGCGGCGGCGGGAGTGGTCGCAGTTCGAGTCCCCGGGGCGTCCGCAGGGGCGGGCGTTGCACCGGCCCCGGCCGTCGGCCCGCGGAGGCTGTCGGGCTCGGGCACCGGGGTTGTCCCGAGCGCGGCGGTAGCCGCTCGCGGGGGTTCTGCACCCGGGGCCGGGCGACTCCCCGAGGCAGGGGAGGGCTCGAAGACAAGTTGACTCCCCGGCGCAGGAAGTGTCCCCGGGATCGGATATGGCCCGGGCGCGCCTCCGGGAGCGGGGAACATCCCCGGCCCGGGAAAGGCGGGGTGCCCCACGAAGAATTGGGGCGGTGCCCCCATAAACGGATATGGAGGCGGGTAGACGGGAGCCGGGGGTCGCACCAGGACGCGCAGCAGCTCTTCCAGCGTGTGTTGGGTGTGAAGCTGGCCCTGGATCAAAGCCCCCAGCATAGAATCTCCGGAGACCAGAACGGAGAGTTGGGGCGCACCAGGCCCCGGAAGCTCGGTTGCAGTCGCTGGGTCGGAAACGGGGATCCCTCGGCCGGAGGCCGCGGGTGGAGGAAGCGGGTCTTCCCCCCGCACGCCCCCGGGCGGCAGGGCTGCGGAGGTCTCATCTCGCTGAGGCGGAGCCGGGTTGCTAGGACCAGCACCCTCGGGAGATGAGAGGGCTTGAGCTCTGGTTGTTGCGGGAGCCATGGCGATTCGTCGCGATGTCCCCACGGACGGTGCCAACTGTTGTGGTATTACGGATACCCCGGCAGGTTCAGATGTGCGCAGCGCAAGTACAGCGGCGCGAGCAGACCGAGTTACTGGTCTCCTCCCGCCGGGCAACACAGAAAGTGACACAGAGGTTTATACAGGTTCGGTTCCCAGTGGGGGCCCTAGTCCTGTTGGCTCTCTCCAGACGCGAGTCCGCTGGGGAGGTGAGCTCTCGGGGAGAGGTCTCCAAGAGAACTGAATGTTGAGTTAATATAAATGAATTGGCATCCCTAAAAAAGGGTACAAGAGGGGTATATATAGCCCCCAAGAAATACAAAAGACAAAAATGTCCTCACTGAGACCGTTGGATGGAAGGGCGAAGACGTCCTTTGGCCTGATGGACGGCCTGGATGCTCGACACGTGGCGCCACGGGCTTCCTAGAGGCCCCACGGTCAGCAACAGCTCTTCATGAGCCTGGAGGCTCTCCGGGTCTCACCGGGTCTCACCGGGGTCCCGGAGACCCTCCGGATCTCACCGGGGGTCCGCTGACTCTCCGGGTCTCACCGGGTCCCACCGGGGTCCCGGAGACCCTCCGGATCTCACCGGGCGCCCGGTGACCCTCCGGATCTCACCGGGGGCCCGGTGACCCTCCGGATCTCACCGGGGGCCCGGTGACCCTCCGGATCTCACCGGGGACTCCTTGGGACTTCGTGGGGCCGCTGGGGATTCCCCCAACAGAACCTTCAACAAGTTGGGAGAGAAAATGATGAATGGTTTTTCATGGAAACTCAACGAAAGGAATATTTAACGAAAAAGGTTTATATGGCCATGGTGGGTCAATCACAAGTGCATGGAATCTATAGATTTTGTTGAAAGAATAGTTGTCTTCTCAATCAAAAGGTTTTCTTCTGGATTTTCTACTTAATAGATTGAATACAAGAGACTTGTTATTGAGAAAACAATTTAACATGAACAGTCAGGATTGTGTTTGTTATCAAAGCAATGTTTTAGAAACTCAAGTTCACCTATTCTTTCTCGAAAAAAATTTATAAATAACCCACAGCAAAAAACTAATTTGAGAAATGACACACACTTTAACGAAATTGCGAGACTAACCTGGCTGGCCACGAGAAGACACTTATCGCGGGTTTGAGACGCGACAGAAAGCAATTGCCACCTTTTTCTTTTCCGATCAGCAAGATAAATCTTTTACGTTCTGGAACCGCGACAGAAGGAGAATCATCTGTTCTTGTTTTCAACCGCATGTTTTCCATTCTGAACCGCAACAGTAGCCTTTTCCATTCTGAAGCCGCGATAGAAAAGAGATTTTCTCAATTTCTCCTTTGGTCGTTTCCACTATAATGTCACATAAAATAATAACTTTTTTTATACTTTCCTTGTCCATTTCTCCTCTAGTCATTTATACTTCTCCTCTGGTCATTTCCATTTCAAATAATTAACCTTCAAAGTTGGGAAAATCTTTGATTAGTGCTTAATTGGTATAGCTTTTGTCCTAAGTTTCCATCTAAATTCATGCTAACAAATCTTTCAACATGATATTTTATGTGAATTTTTGTATCATGTTTACAATCCACTTTCACGGTTGTGTTTGTTATGTTTAAGAGATAATATGTACAAAATTTGGAAGAATTTTGAGTTTGTTTGGATAAGAAACGAAGAAGACCATGAAAATTGGACGAACCGGGGCCCTGAAGGGCCCAAACCCTAAGCAACGGAGCCCAGCATGGGCATTGGCACGGCCAATTTTAAATTTGAAGTCTGATATTTGGAAATTATTAATTGTTTGAAAATATGGAACGCCACACTAAAAAGCCGAAACAAACCGTCAGTACATATTATTTAGAAGTACATCCCATGGTGTGCTAACCCATTAACATATCTAATTATTAAATCGCCTCCCTCTTTTGTGATGCCTATCTCTCTGAAAAGGCGAGGGTGAATAAGTATCAGGCGGGTTATGTGGTCTCCGACCAGCTGCAGTAGAAGATCCGTAGCGGTCCGACGGCCCTAATGGTTGTGAAGGCTTTGTGGGTGGTGGAGCATCATGGAGCTGACTCAGTTGAAGCTCGTCGTGCATGTGGTGCTGATGTGCATAGGGATTATCCATCCCCAGCATGTTGGACACCCAATCATCATGCTCCCTCTGTTGTGCCACCCACTCAGCCTCAGGCCCCTATGGCGCATGTATTGTCTGCTCTGACGGCTGACCCTAAGATGCCCAAGATGCCCCCTCAGCAGGTTGTGCTCGCTGCAGAGGCATCCAAGGAGCAGAGTAGAGCTCGTTCACCCGGTCCAAATCCTGCTGATCCCAACGATCTTCTGCGGCTAGTTGCTCTGCATAAGTCCTATCAGTAACCTCTTGAGCTCTTCTGATGTCATCCGGGTCGTCGGAGTCATCGGAATCATTGCCTCCTGGCCTATGATGTGTCGATGGCTCTCCTACATGTAGTGATCCATCTCGACGAGAAAACATTGACGATGAGCGTGGAAGAATTGATGGGGTGCTAGATGGGCCCGCTATGTCAGTACCCCACCTCGATGATGCGCTGTGTCGAGTAGGACGTGTGCCCGAGGTACTGGGGTGTGCAAAGGAGAGTCGAGTAGACCTTGGGCTTAGTGGGCGCGCCATAGGCTGTCTTGGCATGAATGCGTCAATAGTAAGTCCGCAACTTAGGTCGCTCATGAGTCGTCGGGCAGCAGTGTTCACCGCACGGATGGCTCCAGTAAACTCAGTACGGCACCAGCGACCTCCGCGTGCTATGCTAGACAAAATTGATCTAGTCTGCCGCCCGATGGTAGTTGCAACGTCGAAATGAGAAAGACAAATAGTGTATTAGTTAGTAAAATGAGTAAATGATGGATGCAAAAGGGGAATATCGGAAAAACGTACTGAGCGATGTATCCGGCCCGGCCAATCAGAATCAAACCCTAATTGTACACGTTTCGAATGCGGTATATGTGTTGGTGTATCCTCAGGCACACGAGAAAGCCGCATGCGGGTACGAGGCATGTACCAGTCAAGATACGCTTGGTACGTACTTTGATTGTGCAAGCTCATTCCACTCTTGCACCCATCTGCCATTCTTGTGCGCCCAATTGTCGGTCTGCCTTCCTTGCCTACTCTGCCTACAAATTAAAATGGAGGTAATTGTAGGTATCGAAACAAAAAAATAGAATTCAAATATTATGCACGCATGGGTGTACCTGTGCACCTCCTTGGGGAGACCCCTATCATGTTCTCTCTCCAGAGGTGGGGTGTGCTGATATAATCCAAACTGACGCATCACCCGCTCCGGGTAGTACGGCTCCACCATATGAGAGAACACAAGATAACGTGATGTCATCCTACAATCGTTGCCCGCTGTGCACATGATTGATATGCCATGCGGTGCAATGCTCTCAATGAAATCTGGTGTCCACGGACACCATACGACTCGCGACTCGTGGAGTAGATCAAAATCCCCCTGGTACAAGACGTAGCACCGGCGAACCTGGTTCGCAGACCATCTTGGTCGACCGTGCATCCATCTTGTGCTCATGGTTGGGCGATCCACCCAATCATGGACATCATCAGGCTCGGGGTACGGATGCACCGGTCAATCCAAGCGTGGCCGACCAATTGGAAAATGCTCCCAAAACCATAGCTGCAGCAGGAGGGAGCATCCCGACAATATGGACTCTGGGGCAGTCCGGACACATGCATCGCACAACCCCCGGTATGTTCCACAAAGCACGGACATGGCCCAGTTGTACTGGGGAACATGCCCTGGTTGGGCATCGACAATGCTCTCCGCCAATGGAATGAACCATGGGTGAACTGTATCCCCGTGTGTAGATTGGAACAGGATATACTGGAACATTACCAACAGGTATGCGAACAAATGCTGGCGCACAACATGTTCCAGCGCATCAGGTGGGCAATCAAGGTACCGCAACAAAAACCTATGCAGCACACCACGCCTAGTTGATGGGATCTGATCTGCCGATTGAACGATGTTGAACCTAAGGTTTACCTGAGTGCGCCAATCTGCAGACGGCGGTGATGGAACGATGGGTGCTCCTGCGGTAGGTAGGCCTAGGAGCATACCCACATCCTCCAACGTGATCGTCATCTCCCCCCATCGAAAATGGAACTATGTGTCTCGAGGCGCCATCGATCCACCAATGCGGTGACCAACGACCGATCCAATGTGAGGCCATGACCAGTTTACAGCATACGAGCAAACAGTAGTAAACCCGTCTCTGTGAGAATAGGGATGTATCTCACATCAAGAGGCCAGTACTCCATGGGAGCCCTCATTACAAGTGGCTCAAGATGTCCACCTCGCGACAATACATGCCCACGATGAGCATTGTCCCACCTGCCACTGAGTAGCTCTGGAAGCCGTACATCCTCGTGAGCCATCTCTGCATTAACAATTCGAAATATAACGAAGAAATGAGTTTGGGTTTGACACCTCATAAGTCTTAATCTGGTAGAATTTTACCGTAGGTTTAGTTTTTAAAACGTGCAAAAATCACGCTTAAAACTCCTTCCATACGACATTCTATGTGCAAAGTTTCATTATTTCTACAAGATTCTTTCTCAATTGTGTTCTCTGTGTTGCAGGGATCAGGCCTACCAAGTTTAGTTCTGAAAACATGCAAAAATCACGCTTAAAACACCTTTTGTACGACATTTCATGTGCAATATTTCATTGCAATACCAAGAGTCTGTCAAGGAGTTATTTTTTTGGCATGTTTACCTGTGTACTATAAATAGAGAAATTTCTGGCTCAATTAGAGTATCCATAAAACATCCACTGTTACGAATGTGAAAGGACTACCAAAATATTGGAAAATATTAAATAACGACAGAATACAGAACTCATGAACGATCCCATGACTCGTTACGCGTCACTATTACATGTGTGAATACTAGGTGGATGGGCTGGGTGCATGTAGACAATTCTTTCTGGTATGCCCGGCTTGTTTGCAAATCGAGCATTTTCTACCTCGAGTGCTCACTTTCTGTGATTCGTCCATGTCATTGTGCAAGCGACGCGTCTTCCGACGACTAGGTCCCTTCTCCTGAGGTTGAAAGGTGGGATCCACCTGGTCTCACCAGATGGAATTACTTTGTAATCACCAACCTTCATGAAGACCCTCCAAATACCACTCCAAGTCTGCTGAAGGTTATGAAGGCTGAAGAACTCAGAAAAGGTATGGAGATGGGCTTATACCAAGTGCCGCACATGCAGCAATGACATGCGAACATGGCTTGTGTAATAACATGGCTTTGTTGCATGTGCACTCCGCAACATCCCCCAGAATGACTTCGTGTACCCTGCCGGCTCTGAGATGGCCATTAACCCACTTCTGACGCAGTCGAACTGAAATTATCTTGTGCAATCGGTTGATGATCTCCACCTCGTGCGTCTGGGCCTTATTTATCCGGAAATTCATGTATTCCTGCACCACGTCCGGTAAGGTTCTAAATGGATCGTCGACTAGCATGTTGGCTGCAAGGCTTCTGTTGTTGAAATATTGCGCAGTGCGATACCATGTCATCTCCACAATCGCGGTCAATGGCAAGCATCGCACCCCCTTCAAAACATAGTTACAAACTTCAGATAGATTTATCGTCATGATGCCATACCTTGCCCCACCCTCGTCATGCAGCAACGACCACTTCTCTTTCTCTTTATCGCTGATCCACTGTGAAAATTTGCTTATAGCATCCCCATCGCCGGCCCCGGACCCTTTATTAACTGTGTAATTCGATGTCAACTCCTCGAGCTTCTCGAAGATAGTGTCGTACTTGCTCACTTGGTTCTGCGAGCATAGCCTCTTAAATAGGTCCATGATTTGTTTGCTCCGGAATTTGGTGAAGAGGTTGGCTGCAAGGTGTCGCATGCACCAACGGCTCACCACGTCCTCCCACTTGTAAGGTGGATCGGGAGCGCCCTGCATGATCTCAATGGCTCTAAGCAAGCCTTTGTGTCGATCAGAAATAATGTAGATCTTCTCACGATCCTTTACAACAGCTCGCTTCACGTTCACCAAGAACCACAACCAATTTTCCATGCTCTCGGCTTCTACACCATGCCTGTGGGGAACCCCGTCCCATACCAGGTTTGTGGAGGTACGATAACATGTTACTAGATGTTCAACACAAGGTTGTTAGTCCTTAACTATTCTAGAGAGGAGTTTTTCCTATTCGACTTTATGCACAAATTTTAACATTAGCTTGTTAACAATCTTACCAGTTAACAATTTCCATGTTAACAATTTTACCAGTTAACAACATTATCATGTTTCCAACATCATCATAATTTCAATATTCAGACTGACATACCTCTCCTCCCTAGGATAGACATCTTAAAAGTATCTTTGACTTTAGAAAACCATTTTTCTTACTCATACAGATAATTTGTATCACTGCTATTATGCCTTAACATTAACCTAGGGCATCAAGAACATTATACAGGCTTGAGAATCAAGAATGGTCTTTCAATTTGGGACAATAACTAAACAAGCATATTCAAACATACTTAGTCTACTCAATTAATATGCACAATATTTGCGAAACAAAATACTTGATCCGAACCCAGCAATCGCTACACCACGGCTCCGTTGGTTATCAACCATGCACAAACACGATTGACCTCGCCAAGAAGGCTTATCCCTGCATGCGAATCGAGAACACAAGCAAGAACGAGAAAGAAGCAATCTGAAATATTGCAAATATAAATTGAATCTCACGAGTTGGGGTTCCACAAACCGATACACGGCGAAACTGTTCTTTGACAGATTAATCTAAGCAAAACCCAAACCAAACCCTAGCGGCAGCTACTGAATATAAGGGCTAAGGGACGTCCTAGAAACCCTAGACGTGTCCGTGATGGACTCCAACACGATACATGGGCCAAAGGCCCAAATTGGTGACGCAGCACCCTGGGATAGATTCTGTCTGCCAACTTGTAATGCGAATTCCCGTCGACTCAGCAGTCCAATTGACCTGAAACCGGTGCCATTGGAAAGGTTATCTCCTTAGCTTTCGATACATATGTGGATCATTGAAATCGGAGTCCGTTTGTGGCCTGGGCGACGATTTTAGTGAACACTGCTCCTGGTGGCCGAGGTAGTCGACTCCGAGATGAATTGGGACTCCGACTCCGAGATGAAATTGGACTCCAACTTGACTTGGACGCCCTCCTTGCCTCCCTCCTGGCCCTTGCTGGTTTCCAAGGCCTTCATGATCCTCTCCAAAGTTCCTAAGTACAATATAATCAATAATATCATTAGGTAGCATACTATCCTCACAAGTATATACACGGGCACTTAGGAACGAGCTCACCTGTTGATTCAATTGTCATGCTCGTGCTCTTGTGATGGGTCCTTGCATCACAACTGGAGGAGTCTCGGGCGTATGCATAGGGATAAGCCTTCTTGGCGAGGTCAATCGTGTTTGTGCATGGTTGATAACCAACGGAGCCGTGGTGTAGCGATTGCTGGGTTCGGATCGGTTCTGATCGGAAGCCGGATCGTCAACGTCGAGTCTCCACCAATCGATTTACCTCTACCTGTCGGAAGATCGGGCCACCGTGCGCATCAGTGGTGGTGACTTGCCTTGATTTCCCGCGATAAGATCTTCGGCGACATCCTCGATTGGCTGCTCCTCGGCTTCCGGATGAGCAGGTTCTAAAAACGAAAAGAGCACCGATCAACCAAAATGCATATGTATGGAACTAATAAATGCAAATCTAAATTCTAGTAGGTCCAAGTAAAACAGCCTCGGAGTCGGATCTAAAAAACACTGGAAAACAGAAGTTTCTGAAAACAGCAGTATTTTATGGTAAAATCGAAAAAGATCATTTTTCGAAAATAGGCGAAAACGACGAAATAGGGTTTTAGGATCGGAATCTGAAGAGGTGGCTGAAGGAGAATATGTGGCAGGAATAATTTGTGGCGGGTGGTTCAGACAGATCTGGATTTGGAGGTCGGAGGGAGAAAAACCACTTTTGACGAGATTTTAGGGTAAAATCGGATCTGGAAAAAGGGGAAAACAAGATCCGGGACTCGGATCTGAAGAAAAATTTCAGATCTAGAAGTTTTGGACTGAGACAAATCTGATGGCACAGACGGATCTTCGATCGGAGATCTCTAGAGCATTGAACAATTAAAAGAATCACTAACAAATACTGAAAATACTGTAGCAACCGAGCACTGTAGCAATCCGAGTACTGTAACAGCGGAATTTCAGCACGGGTAGCCACAGTTTGAGCTCCGGTGGGGCTCACCGGAGAGGAGAGAAGGCCGGGGAGTTTAGGAGGTGGTGGAGGGTACAAGGGGGATGCTGGGGCCAACAATGACAGTAAGAGGCGGCCGGAATCGGAAGAAAATCACGGCGGCTGGAGGTTGAAGAAAGAGATCAACGCCGGCGACAGGAAGAAGGTAACACGCCGATGGAGGGAGCTACGGTGGTCAAAACAAAAAGCTCTAGAAGAGAAAAATGGAGAGGGCTAAGGTGCACACCTGAATGACAAAGCTCGGACAAGCAAACGACGGCCGGAGGAAGACAAACGGCGACGAGGAAGTGGCGGCCAAATCAGCACGACGACCAGATTCACCCTCTTTTCTGTTTTGTGTGGATTTTTCTGTTTCACATATCTTCCTACTGAAGTTTCTAAATAAATACTCTTTTTTTCTTTTTTTTTTCCAAGAATCTTCTTTGTATTATTTTAATTTAATTCAACTCCTTTATACAATTTTCAAATAGACATTCGTTTAATGCATAAAATTATGATGCCCTGAATTTAAAAATGTGTATGCATGATAAAAATATTGGGGGGGTGATTTAGGGTTGAACAGGTAAAAGAATTTCGCTGATCAGAATAAGAAGATAATTAATCAGAATTTTGGAAGATTTAGACCGGAAGGAAAAATCTGAGAAGGAGAGGGTTTAAGAATGGAATTTTGGGGCTGTTACACACTGCGGGTATGCCCAGAACAAACGGTGTAGAACTCCTGTGTTCTCTATGCTATTGCCATCCGGGGCAATAGCTATTTGATCGAGCATATCCACAAATGTGCCTGAGTTCGTTAGTGCAATGTTTCGAAGCAACCGCACCACTGTGTTGTATGCATCATCGTATGTGCCATACATGTCCTCAATTGCTTTCTGCTTTGCTCTCCATGCCTTGTTGTAGCTAATACGATAACCACATCGATCTGCCACTTGCTTGATGATCTCTCTTGGCATTATCGATACGTTCTCCCGTACTGCGGGCTGGATGATGCTGCTTACATATGCCGCAGTCATGTTTCTATGGCTGTCCAATGTCTCAGTAAGCTCACATGTGTGGGCGTTAACTCTCGTGACCACAAAACCAATGTCATCCTTTGGTTGCATGGCACGAACCCTCCATGCGCAGCCTAGTGTAAGACATGCGACATCATATAACCTAGGGGTAGACTTGACCACTTTGTGCTGTCGGTTGAGTGCAAGAGACCATTTAGCCACTACATTTTGCACATCTTTCGTTCGAAACTCTTGCTCGAGCTAGATGCTACTTTGCTCAAAAAACCATCTTGTGTTTTGGTCTGTCGGCAGCACTGCCGAACTAAATCCAGATTCATCAATCCATTGTTGGGGGGTCTTGAAATCATCTTCGTCAGAGTCTTCAGATGCTTCGGAGTCTGTCAAGTCATCTTCATCATCTTCGTCGGACACAGTTCCAAGACCTTCCAAGAACTCACACACATCAACACGTGTGTGGCAAAAAGCTTCTGACCAGTCACTAGTCCTGAATGGTGGCGGAATCAGTGCATTCATTTCTCCCGCCCGTGCATCGCTACTAGGGCTGGCTCCAACGTCACCCTCCGGCTGTTCTAGGTCACCGAACTGGACATAAACAAAAACTGACCGCCCAAACCGCCATAAGGGTCTTCACTCTCCTCACAAACGACCCTCACGAGTTGTTTCCTTTCTGTTCGCGCAACACCCAGTATGGGCGGTTGGCTGTCTCCTTCACAATGAGCCCCTCTACTTGAATTGTCTCATGTTCTACACTCTTGCCGAACAAACTAAGTATCCATAACTTAAGATCCTTGAAAGATGTGTTATGTATGTTCAAATCGGCCATAACATATTTGCAATGACTCATATCTACACCATTTGGCCCATCACGAATTAAACTGTCGCCATAAAATATGCAGAAATTTTCGGGTTGCTCCATTCCCTACGGAACATATTTACGCAACAATTATAAGTAAACATATTATGATTTTTAAATCACATAGTTAACATAATCAATATATTTATAGGTAATTTCTGGGTTGCTCCATTCTCCTTCATCTGTAACTTTTAGCATTTGTTTTATGGATAATGCTGGTTTTCAAAAATCAAAACAGGCATGACGATATTGTTGAAAAAACATATGCTTCTTTGGAATACCCTTTGATTCTTTTTGCTTTACAAAAGCTTTCTATGTTCTGAGGATATATAGGAAACGTAGAAATTTTGAATGAAATCTTAAATAAATTTCAAGTAAACCCTAGTAAATAAATTTCACATAAAATGATAAAATAAAGCTCAAAACCTAACTTTAAACTATGTACAAGAAAAATATCTAAAAATCATGGAAAATTGAAAGAAAATCCAATTACCAATTTAAGAATATAATTGTGAAAATAATATTCACAATTGAGTCTCTTAGCTAATTATTAATATAAAAGAAAAGCCTCGATGAAATAAAAATGAAAGAATTACATTGCAAGGAGGCTCATGCACTAAAAAACCAAAATGACCTATGAACTGAAGGAAATATTTATAAAAATATCCTTTACACAGAAGTCCTACAAAATAATTAAAATTTTGGAATTAAAGAATAAAGACATGATTATATACTTAGACCATTAAATTTACTCTCAAAACATGCAAATTTCGTGCTGAAAACTTCCTTGATGTGTCATTTTATGTGTAAAATTTCATTATTTTCACAAGTTGCTTCCACTGTTGTATTCACAATGTTCCAGGGAACAATCCTGCAAAATTTGGGCTCAATTCGACCATTTTTGACACTCCAACAACCAAGAAAGCCAAAGGTAGAAGAAAAACACTCCTGGTCGACTACTACACGAGCTCAATGCTGGTCGTGACATTTTTCGCGGCAAAACCGGCGCCCGCGGTCGAAAAGGGCCTTCATTCGAACACAAAACACGCCCGTGGTCGAAAAGGCCTTCCTTCGAACGCAAAGCTTGCCCGCAGTCGAAAAGGCCTTCATTCGAACAGAAAACTCGCCCGCGGTCGAAAAGTAGCCCGATTTGGGCACGACCAAGTTTTCGGCCGTTTGATGGATTTTTTGGACGGTTCACATGGTGCCACGTGTCATGCTCGAGCTCGAGTCAGTTTCGGTGGCGCAAAACTGGTCGTTAGTGGTCGGATATGGTCGAATTATACTTGGATTTGGTCGGTTTGAGCAAGTTGGATTTGGAACTGGACGAATTGGTCTAGTTTCATCCGGTTTTGGTTGGTTTTGGCCGAGTGTGACTCAAACTGGTCCCTTGTCATGCCCCAAATCTCTTAATGTTTTGAAAAGCTTTTAAATTTCAAATTCTTTTGCATTTCATTGCTTGATCATACAGAAACCTATAATGTGAGGAAGTAGAGCAATCTGGATAAATTCAAACAAACCCTGAATCGATTTAAAATTAGGTTAAAAGAATTGCGTCACATAAAATGATAGAATAAGCCCTAAACCTAAAGCTAAGCTATGCACAACAGATACTTCTAAGAATTATGAAAAATTGAAATAAACCTAATTACTAATGTTTCACTAATTTAGGATTTTATTTCAAAAGGAATAATCACAATTTAGCCTCTTAATTAATTGCATCTTGAAAAGAAAAGCTTTATTGAATAAAAAGAGAATCAAATTACAAGGAGACCCATGTGGCAAAAACTTTGTAATTTTTATTACAAAAATGACCATGTATATGAAGAGATTATTTATAAAAGACCCTTTTCATGGAAGCCCTCAAAAATAATTAAAGTTTTAGTATTTAATGATTGTATGCTACAATATTACTAAAATACCTTTAAAAAGACACTAAATGAACAGTAATTTGACCAGAAAGAATTCACTTTGATTCCTTTTCACTTTATAAAGCTTTCTATTTTATGGGGATATATAGGAAAGGTACAAATTTTGAATGAAATTCCGAGAAAATTTCAAGTAAACCCTTGTATTTAGAATTAGGTCAAAAGAATTTGAATCACATAAAATAATAGAACAAGACCTAAACCTAAAGCTAAACTATGCACAAGAGAGACTTCTAAAAATTATGAAAAATTGAAATAAACCTAATTACTAATGTTTCGCCAATTTAGGATTTAATTGCAAAAAGAATAATCATAATTTAGCCCCTTAATTAATTGCATCTTGAAAAGAAACGCCTTATTGAATAAAAAGAGAATCAAATTACAAGAAGGCCATGTAGCAAAAACTTTATAATTTTTATTACAAAAATGACCATGTATATGAAAACATTATTTATAAAAGACCCATTTTCATGGAAACTCTCAAAAATAATTAAAATTTTAGTATTTAATGATTGTATGCTACAATATTACTAAAATACTTTTAAAAATACACTAAATGAACAGTAATTTGACCAAAATTCTTTCACTTTGATTCATTTTCATTTTACAAAAGCTTTCTATTTTCTGGGGATATATAGGAAAGGTACAAATTCTGAATGAAATCCCGAGAAAATTTCAAATAAACCCTTGTATTTAGAATTAGGTCAAAAGAATTTTGAGTCACATAAAATGATAGAATAATACTACAATATAATGCTACAGTACAATGACCGTTTTAAACCTGAGAAAATTACTAATGCTATTGTATAATGACCAAATACCCACATTCACCTGCTGATCAAGTTTCACCAACTTTCCACCTCATGCTAAAATTTTAACATAAGAAAGATTTACAAAGTAGAAGAAAACTGTGATTAAACTACTGTAAATACTTACATAAACATAGAAGAGGTGTTTTAAACATAAGCTTTTAACATCTATTTAGTTAACATCTACTTAATTAACATCTAACATAAATATAACAGCTAACATTAATTTTTAACATCAACTTAGTTACTAATCACATAGTTAGCACATAAATTAGCAAAATAATCGCATTGCAACGAAAGTTACCACGTTTGAAAGATCTTTCTTCAAGCTACAACTTTCTCAACTGCACTGACTTCAAGCAACGACCAGATTTGAAGAAAATTTGGTTCAAACAGAGAAATTTTGAAGTAGAGCAAGTGTGGGAGAGTGTAAAATGAATGAGAGAGAGAGTGACCGGAAGGGGGCTTAAATGCTGGCTGAAAACACAAAAATCTCGTGAGAAAATGGACAGCAGCTACTTTCGCGCGTGGGAAATGCGACAAAAGAGCACAACTTTTGGTCGCAGATGAGAGATGGAAAAGACCCCGGCCAGCTTTTATCGCGCACAAGTTGGGGAATAACCATTGTCGTGGTCGTGGTCCGCGGAGGTGGCCTGCGGTACACGTCGCTGTCGTCAAGCGCGAGATATTGTGGGCGCCTTCCCGTCGCGGTCGTGAAGTGCAATTAGATGAAGTGACTGTATAATTTCGCAATTTTCACAAAGTATGTGTCATTTCTCAAATTAGTTTTTTGTTTTGGGTTATTTATAAATTTTTTTCATTCTTTCTCAGTTCTTTTACTATCTCTTGTTGGAGACGTATTGTTATATATTGGACTATTGTTAATAATATTTGGGACATGCTACTAAGAATTAAAGTTCAATTTAAGAAAATGGAAGATTTCTACTGAGAAGTGGTGATCACAGCTCTATAGAATTTATGGAAAACCAGAAATAAGATTATTTTTCAAAATCATTCAAGGGCAATAGCGGATTGGTTGAAGAACTTTATTTCTAATTTACATCTTTTATTCAAAATTAAACTAGATAAGAAATTTGGTTTAATCAGATGGATTGATCTTTTGTAATTTTCTTTTGGATTGAGTTTTATTTTTTATTTGTAACTCCCTCATTATCTTCTTGATAATATATTTTTTATAGTAAAACCTTCTTACTGTTTCTTCAAAAAAAATTATAATCATCCTTGTATTCACTTTTGTTCTAATGCAAAAGATCAACTGGTACGCCTTGATGCAGTCTTCTCTAAATACTCGATCTCAACCGACTCAGTGTCGGATGCGTATTGACAGGAGTAGAGACCCCCACCCCCGGGATCCTGAATCTGTATAAATCTTGTTTGTCTACATTCTCTTAGGCCATAAGCGGTTAGCCCCGCAATAACCTTAAGTCCTGTACACTCTTCGTACTTCATCTTTCGTTCCATCCCAACCCCTTCTATCTATCAGACATAGGACAGTCGGCAGGAAAAACCCCCCAAGTAAAAAAAAATAAAAACATTTAATAAGAGTGCCTCACGGGACATCCTCTTCTCTGCCATAAGATCAACATATTTTGTAATAGTAGATAAATGAGACCTCATGAGACGTCTTCCCATCAAATATTTTTCCGCCAAAACAACCCTTTCGAGTCACTATTTGATGGGGGCAAATGATAGGTGGATCCTGCGCATTAATGACTCAAGGCACAGTGGATTGGACGGATTTTTTAGTGGAAGGCTTATTCTAGGCTCATGTCCAAAGGGCGAAAAGGCCATTTAATAAGTTCAGTCTCTAAAGTGGACAACACCAAAAAGTTGAAGGATTAGGGACAAGATCCCATCTGCGTACATGTTTTCCCCTGATCAAGTTCCCATCCGATTATTGCCCAGTTACCAGTCCTCCGACCTCAAAATTGAATTAAAATTCTAAATACATATTCCCACCCAGCTCTTTTCCGGTTATCACCGAATAACCTGTCAAATTTGAATTTCTTACTCCCAGTTTGAGCGAGTTCATTCGTCCCGCAATTTTCTGTTTTCCACCTGTAACCAATCGCTATTTGCCACCGCGCAGGATCTGGTTAGCCACCTGGCAGGATCTGACCTAACCAGGATAGTTCCAGTAGCACAGACCTTCAAAGGTAGACCATAGGATCAGAATGCTCAAAACTTTGAAATAAGCTGGTGAAGAACTACCATCAGTACACGGGGAAGACCATCACAGTATATCATAACCGAACATTGATGATTAATCACTTTTGCTTATCAATGAAGTCAACGAAGTATACTGGGAAAGTTTCAGCCCTAACTGTTAAAGATTTTTTGACGACAGTGATCCTGTCGCATCTAGAGTGACGATTTCCTTGTATGTGAAGTACCAAATTACATAATCCACTTGCTACCTATCAGCAGGAATTCATTATAAGATCAGTCTACACAGGCCCAAGGAATATCGGCTTGGAGTAAAACTGAATCTTCCAGGCTTGGCTCAATGCTGAGCCGGAAAAGCCATCCCTCCATGCAGACTGATATCTTCATCTCTGATGCTGGTACAAAATGGAAAGTGCTGCTTAAGTTGATCCACGGTATTCTTTTTGTCAATTCTTGATGAAGATAATATTTTGAGCTTGTTGGATCCATTAGTTTTACTCGAAAGGTTGATGCTAGTTTGATTTTAGGAAGGCACCCTGACCTGGTGCTGGTGTAACAGCTTTTCTTGAGTTTGGATGGAAGCAAACACTGGTGAAGCATCCAAAGATTAGTTTGCCTGCACTATAGAACATACTGACAATAACTGGGGATAAATGCAGCTCAGCATCGCCGTGCCTGTGTCTAACGGGAAAGCAAGCCATCATATCAAGATGTCTTCAACTATCTGCAACAAAAAAAAAAAAGGTCGAGCATGGTTACATCAAATAAAGCCAAATTCTAACAAAAGGCAGAATTATGAAAGTGACAATGCAGCACTTAGCAACCGGACTGAGTAATAGTGTTACACATTTACATCATGTGTCAAAAATTTATGCATCCAAATGTCATAACAAAGCTATCACATGGAAGAATATTACATAGATATTACAAAACATGGAAATAAGATAAGCATATAATTTTTCCAGAGTTACCAAAAGGGTTACTGAACAATCATTCCAGTTTTGGTTTTTCTGTCTTTTAATGGTTAGTCAATAGATTGTTGATGTATAAAAATGATGGCTGCAGCATCACTTAAAGAAAACAAGGGGATATAGCAAAAATGTCACTCAATGCAAGACAAGGATGTAGGGACAATGGTGAAAAAACCAAAACTGGAATTGATGCACTCGGCATGGTACAACAAATGCAAGCATCCACTAAAGAATTCCCTTACTGACCTGGTGAAGGGAGTGCAACATGGGATAGACTGACGAAGGGAACGAGGGAGTGGCAAGCAGATGCAAGCAATATTAGAGCAGGGGACACCGACAGGATGGAATGGTCAGATATGGGCAGGGATGAGCAGCTAGATCAGGTGGGGAAGGGTGGTTACACATGTCCGGTGGACCAAAATAACATGACATCACAGGCTATGGTTTTAGGGGTTATTTGGTTCATGTCCTCGCCAGTATGTGTGGCTTCCAACCATTCCTGAGATTTCCCTGACCACGCATGTATTTTTCAATGTTGGATTGGTGTCCTGTTCTAAAGGCATATAACATATAAATTTTCTTTGAATTGTAATTCAATACATGTTTATATAATAGATAGTAACTCTTCAAAATATTTCGATCTAATTTATCAAACTCAGCATAGATGGCCACTGGTAGGGGTTTAAGCAAGGCAGCTGCTCTGGCAGCGGCGTGGGTGGTGGCTTCGGTGTCGGTAGGCTTCGGCGTTGGGCAGCGGCTTCGGGTGTCATTGGCGCCATGGTGGTGCAGGGGCCTTCAGTCATGGGCGGGCGCAGCCTCATCGGCACGCTAGTCATCACATGCGCACAATTAAAACAAAAAAAACAAAAAAAGCACACGGGACCTAGGAGCCAGGCAAGCAAAATTGAAGGCCTTAGCTCCTAGGAGCATTTGAGGGAGCTGCTAGGCTAGGGAGATTCAATCATGGACGGCAACCAAACACCCTCTTAGTCTTAGTAATTCTTTTGGTTCTAGTCTTAGTAATTTTTTCTAGGGAGATTCAATCATGGACGGCAACCAAACACCCTCTTAGTCTTAGTAATTCTTTTGGTTCTAGTCTTAGTAATTTTTTCTATACAATGCAATTAGTAATTACTCTGGAGGAAACAATATATTTAAGTTGTTTAAATTTTATTTATATTAAATGAGTCCTCTAATGTTTTTTGTTTCAAGTTTGCCGAATCATACACATGCATCCTTGTTGGAATTGGACATCTGACTACTGCTAGATAACAATGATTACGGACGACACTTCTACACAAAATTGTTGAAGTATGAACACAAACTGTTTATTGAAATTCAATTTTAATAATTATTAAGAATTTGAAATTATGAATTTCCAAATTGATAAGAGTAAATTTCTATTCAATTTCATTTTTTCAATTTTTAGATTTAGAATTTTACAATTCCAATTTGTAAAATGAAAAATTGGAAATTTTACATTCAGACATTAAAAGTTGAGTTCCAAATTTTCAAATTTCAAGATTTAAACTTCACATTCTCGAATTTAAAGTTTTGAATATCAATTCTAAAATATTGAAATTTGAATTTTTGAATTTCCGAAGTTATTATATTTGAATTATGAGCATTCAAATTTTTAAGTCTCCACAATAGAGATTTGAATTTGTCAGTCAATTAATCAAAAAAAAATATTAGATCTTCACAATTCTAAAATCTAAACAAGTTATATCCTAGCATTTTAAAACATATCAAAAGTTCAATTACTATAAATCACATTGCTAGTAATAACTAATAAGATTATAGTAAGATATTGCATGCCAAAAGCAACTAAAGTATTCTTAGCAACAATCTAAATAATAAGCTGAAGAGTGAAAAGTAGATGAACTAGAACTTCAGTTTCACATTACGCACCATTTTTCTACAACAATTAGATTGTTCTTTCCTATAATCGTAGCCACTCTGATCATGCAATCCTCTATATATTCTGATTAATTAAACCCATCACTTCTAAGTCCTTCACATTTATTAAACCCACCACCGCAAACTCCATTTCAAGCAATTAACGATAGGGATTCTCTTTATTTCCCACAACTATTATCATAATGCAGCATTGCAGTTAAAATGTTAAGTGTTTTGATTGGCTGCATATAAAACAATACCTACCATGCCTTTGCTCCTGCAGAACAGCATGGGGTGTAATCTGGTTTCTCCTATTTACTACCAGCTGTCCTTTTTTTTTTTTCTTTTTTAATTTAATGTTCTGTGTGTGCTCCTGAGCTGGACTACTTAACCCATAGTTGCACCGAGCACTCAATCTAACATGCAGGTCTAACCTTTCAGCAGTCCTTTGCATTTTATCAACCTTAGATGTAGGTTTAGCTATAAATTATCAAATGAAAACTGATGCAATGTATTACCCTGGTTGTTTATAAAGTAACAAGTAACCACCCTACGTTGAGTTATTTTACAAGATAATATTCATTATACAACTGTTATCTTCTATTATGTAAAAATAACAAGATAATATTCATTAAACTATTGGGGAAATTGCACAATCCCCACCTGTACTTTTAAAAATTTGCACATTTCCACCTATACTTCTAATTTTAGCAATTGGTTACGTGTATGTTTCAATTTGAGCAAATCACCACCTATCATTTGAAATCCTTTAGTTTTCAGGTATCCACTCACCCAACATGTGAACAAAAGAAGATAAAAAGACTCATTTCCCTTTCGGAGAATAACATGAGCACCTGAGACTAATCCAATGCTCAAATCTTGAACCGCTTTCCCAAATCTCTGTGCTGTTGCAACTGTAAACAACGGAGGTTTCTAATGTGTAAGTATGTTGCTATTATAGTGATACTTTGTGTATTAGAATTAGTGAGTAACAGAGTAGTAGTCTCATGCAAACTAAGAGGTGCTTAAAGGTGATATGCATAGCATTACCTACCAACGTAAAGTAACCATTCACATCATCACATTACACACATGCATAACTTCAGCAACCATCTTAATTCCTTGAGTCAATAACCAAGTAGCAATTCTATGTATATATATTTAAGATGAGTCCTATGTTGTGGCCAGAATCGTGAATGGGTCAAAGGCTAGAGATTTGAGTCAAGAGATGGATAGGGATGGCTAAGGTATAATGAATGCATTTGTACGGTTTTGGAATTATGGAGCTGTAATTAGTATGGGCAATTTTGTACTTTCACTTATCCCTAACGCTGGTTTGTATGGTATGAGACGGTAGGTGCCTAGGTGGTGATTTGCACAAATTGAGAAGTACAAGCGATAAATTGACAAAATTAGAAGTACATGTGGGAAAATTGCAACACCTTAAAAGTACAATTAGGTATTGTGCATTTTTGCCTAAACTATTATCTGCAATCTAAAAAATAATTAGTTAACAGCTAGCACTTAAAGCATGTTGAAAATGAAAACCATAATGAACAGAGACAGCATGAATGTATTACCTACGATGGTGAGGTGAGGATGGTTGATCAGGAGACGAACGAGAGGAACCACCTCTATATGGGGCATGCCTTCGCTCATAAAATCCATTGACCATTACTTCAGTAGTAGGTTGTGGTATGTCACTACCATCAGTTGACGGAACTGCTCCAAGTGAGCCAAATTCGAGTGACTCACTGTGAGCACCATAATTTACACCTTGGTCGTATGAGTACACCATGACAACTGGTCGCATAGAAGATCCAGATAATGCACCAACACAATTGGAACTAGTAGACGGCGGTGAGTAAAGCCCATATGTCATGTTTCCTGGATTACGCGTGGTGCTCATTGTTCCAAATGAGTGGCTCTGTGCAAGATTTGGAGCACCAACCTCACGCCTGTATGAGTCATTTCTATAGGATTGCCACTGCCTATCAGATCGACTTTCATCAGATGTCTGCCTGTCAGGCCTCATGCCAGACTTCTCAGATTGGCTGCGTCCATAGCTGCGGCCCGCACTTCTTTGTTTTGAGTTTATCCAGCTTCCTTCTTTATCACTGTGGTCAACTCTGTCACTATTATAACTCCCTCTGTAGCTTCTTGAACTTGATTGCCGATCTCTGAATGGAACCCTCTGAAAGAATGAAGCACAGAACAAATACATTAGTATGCAGTTTTTTGACTATCAAATTCCTAAAGAATCCCTTAATAAATCATAAACTTGTTACAGAAAAAAAAAACAAAGATATTATACAGAGCTTGAAGCATTAATTAGTAGCACATCCTGGGACAAAACTACAAGGCAGGCAACTGATGGCAGAATTGATTTACATAACCTATTAAATTGCCTTCAAATGTCAGATAATGAGAGGAATATATGAGTTTTCTTCACTCTTGGAGGGGTTAACCATAATGGCTGCTTTTTGACATCAATAAGTTATCCTCAGTAGTGAACCATGTCATCTCCAGATATTTAAGTGCTCACCTCTAGTAAAGCTCCATACTTAAAAGTAATCTATTATTCTATCATATATACTTTCCTAGCATCATTCCCACAAGTTGGCTATATCAGGACATCACCTTGCAGATAGGAAAAGTGAACTAGGTGGTATCACAATTGCCAGGGTTGTATTTCTCATTTTTTATCCAGTTCCTGCCGGCTGGGTGGTTCCAGTTTCCAGCCAGTTACCATACATGCAATGGAAATCTTCCCCAAAAAAATGAAAATGGTTGAGATCTGTGATGCAACATCTCAAATAAATGAGAGATTCACGGTGTAACAGTAATCTTGTTTGCAGCCAAACAATAAATTTAAATTTTGATTCCATATGCATGCAAATGAGGTTGTCCCAATCTTCTAGTTTTGTTTTACTCATAATTATTTTTTAAAAGAAAGCAAATTTAAATTTGAAATTCAAAATAAATTCAACTGGCTGGTTTATCAAGTACCGGTTGGGCCCGGAAACCCAGTTACCGCTGATTACCAACCGGGATTTGGAACCCTGATCATAGCAACCTAGGTGATCTTTGAAGACAATAAAAAATGGCTCAGTATAGACCAAACACATAGTTGTTTGTATTGCATTCCTTTGAATACTCTAAAGGAGATTGTTGCCAAGTTGCACCTTATTGTCATCTAGCTCATCAAAACCAACTTCAGTGAATTATGATGCCAGGGAATATGGATGTACCATAAGAAAATCAAACAAGAAATTTAGTATTGCAGGATATCCCAACTATCACATTTCAATAGTAAAGAGATGTTCAATCCTACCACATTATTCAAGTTTAAAAAGATTGTCCTTTTGACAGTGTAGTCATTCCCACTACAATGTTAGAAAACAGTTAGCTAAGAAACTATAACACCACTCTCACAAGCTGGAAACAATGAAATGGTTTAGCATGCCAATATTATAAAATTATCGACATCAAAAATTCATGTGGTCATGTGGTAGTAGTTTTTATGTGAACCCAAATGTCCTAGAACAAAAACATGTGCAAAAACACATGGCAGCTAATCAAGAAGGTCTACACTACATCTTGAAGATCGGAACCGCACCATGATTCACACCAAGTTTGGTAATTCAGAAAATATATTGCCAAGCTAGTTTTGTTACTATAAGACGTTAAATGTACCACTCCATAGAACTGTGCAAAAGGAGGAAATATGAAAAAAATTTTATATCTTACAGGATTTGGCAAGTAGGTCCCTGTGCCACCACGATATCTTGGTGCATCCTCCCCATAGCGCTGGAAACCACCAGAAGATCTTTCAGAAGCAGATTGAAGAGGCATCACAGGAACTACTCGTTGACCATGGCCCGCTACTTGTGTCCAGTTCACATTAGATGAAGGTGGTCTTCCAGGGCCATCCCATGGAAAGTGTCCCTGCAAGTACACTTGTGGCACCGCAAAAGGGTATAATACAGAAGCAGGGGGTAGTGCATTTTGGCAGAATCGTCCGTATTGTAAATTTTGCCAATGGCTGGTAAAATCACTGTTCAAAATGTCAGCCTTGTGCTCACTATCAGCTATGATACTGCTTGATTCAGTTGAAGTAACATTTGCATCAGGCTGGTCAACATCATCTTGTGAACCAAAATTTCGGGCTGCAGTGTTTACAGGAAACTGGTCCATTCTTTCATTCCTCTCAAACTGGGGAACAGGACCATCAGTATTCCCGGGAATATATGGATATATAACAAAAGGGACTGGTGGACCTGTTGGAACAAATGTCAATCCAGAGTTATCAACTTGTCTCTGTTGAGGGGAACCAATAAGAAAAGGTGCAAATACTGAATTGGGCATGCTGACTTGTGATGAATCATGGTCATCCGGTACTTGATTTGTTCTTGGTTGTGCTGAAGATCTAGACCCTACTATTTCATCAGAAAAGTCACTTTTAATAATTGGTATTGTATCGCTATTTCCAGTGCCATCATTGATTTCTGCTGGGATGCACTCAGTTGTATTTTCAAACTGCCAACCAGTCTTAGTTTTACCGCGTGTGGAAGAAGCAGGCGCTGCAAAGGAAGGTTTTTTACCCATGTTGTCCCCTGATGATCTTGGGAACTTCCCAGTTGATTCATCACTTGAACTCTCTGGCGGAGTTTTGCTTCTAGAAGAACTGGCTTGTGAAGAAGAAGCAAGTCTAGTGGTTCCACTTCTCATATTGACATTTATGTTGACCCCTCTACCTGTTTGATTGTGGATCATGTCAGTATGATTTTCTCTTACTGCTCCGTGATCCTCCGTACCCAATTTCAGCTGGCCCTGCAAGGGGGCACCAGATACACCAAGTGAAGAAGAATGTTCCTTTCCATCAAAATGAAACAATTGAGGATCTCTTATTTCCTTGTTAAAGTTTCTGGATAATTCAGCACCATGCTCATGCCAATTTCCTCCGATATCACAATTTGTATCTGTCATAACAGACCTATCACTCTCATTGCCATCTTCAGTGCTTGGTGCAAAAGTAGGACTAGTGACGTGATGGGCCATAGGTGGTGGAACAAATCCTTGGAAGAACTGCATATTGGGTAACCATGGAGTCCCGATCAGTGAAAATTTTGTTGGCATAATTCCTGCCAAATTTCTCTGAGAATAACCTGTCGAAGCCATCAAGGGGGAAGATGCTACAGAAACATGCGAAGGTATTTGCACTGGTAACGGAACCTGTCCATTGAAGCCATGCAACTTTGTTGACGCCATTAGATCAACTAGAACCTGTTCATCCTGACTTCTCTTGTGTAGCATCTCCGATTCTTCAGAGACAGAAGCAAGTTCTTCATTCATTGCAAAACCAATATCTTCACAGTAGCTGCTTGAAACACTATTTAGATCTGAAGCTGCTTTTACACTAGGATGAGATGGAGCATTTATGGAATATACCTGCCCATCTTGAGAAAACTTTGTGCTGTGGTTGTTAGACACTTCTAGGACCATGTTGTTTCTTCTGCTATTGTAATCAACCTTTAAAGAATTTTCCATTTCAACCACTCTAGGGTACCTGCCACGAGAAAAACCTTCTACTGATGAGTCTGTCAAATCAGGACTAGAATGGGTTCTTGCAAATTGCAACCTGCTTGGCACATTTTTGTCATTCACACAGAAGGGAGTCTTTGATGGTCTCTGAGCCCTCTCACTTTGCACAGATCCACCAGGATTGCTGTTTCTTTCCAGCTGTTCGGAGACATTGGCACTGGTTTGCGACCCATAAATTTTCTGACTCTGAGTAGGATAAACAACAGAATTAACTGTTCTTGGCAAATTCTGAGACTGTAAGCTAATTTTTTTGAGTTGAGAAGTAGGTTCATGATAACTAAGACAGCCTTCAGTGACATCATCCTGATTAGCACACGATGTAGGATTTTCAATCTTTTTCTTGAGAATCATTGTACTTCTGTGACTATTTGGCACTTCAACAGGGATAAACCTCATAGGTTGTTGATGAACCAAACTTGGAGTGGGTGCATCAGGACGATTGCCACTCCCATGTCTTCTCCATGTATTTGTGAAGAATAGATCCACTTCAACAGATAGATCTTCTTTTGGACATTCAAGTAACCTTGCCAGCCTTTTCGCTCCAAGAGCAAAGGCACTGCGTATTCTAAAGAAGTTGCCTGAGAAAAACAACAGCAGTTAATTTAACTTGAAACATTCTTGTATATTTGGCTATTCTTCAGAAAAAGGAATCTTTTCAATTATCACCAAAATGAGGATATACAAGTACAACAGTCCACTTTCAAGCTGTTGGATCTATTTTTACCTCAAAAAAAAATATTGGGTCTAATTGGTAGCATTGATATGAACATAGATCCATCAGCAAGGATGCAAACAAATATCAAAGAGTACTCATGTTTGACAAACTGTGCATATGGCTCTAACTGGCACATGATCAATAATCTAGCAAAGCAATCGTGCAACTATATTCAGGATAAGTTGTCTTGGCTCTCTTATCCAATAACATATAAGTAATGGATGACATAATACATATAATTCTTCTTGCCAATCTTTTGAGTTGGATTTAATATGCACATACTAGAAAGTTTCCTGCCAGTGTTTTGAGTTGGATTTGTCATTAGCTTAGTTATATATATCTAGGGGTGTAAACCAGATGCAGAATATCCACAAAAAAAAAAAGTCTGATTACTCAATCCCATAGGATGTGTATTTGGTTAAGTTTCCATCCAAAGAATAGTTTTTTCACCATGAGAATCCATATCCTAATCTGTCTTAAAAATATGGAGGCAGACTTGGTATGACCACTATGCAAATCCAAACCTGACAAAATGATATGTTTGCAAGTTGCACATATAAATCAAAATAAATTTAAATTGCACGGTAGGTTGTATTTTAAAAAAAAAATTTGCAGCATGTGTAATTTGTTATCAAATCACTAAATGATAATAAAAAATAATGTAGTAGCTTATTTGAATTGTGTCATTTTATTGGTTTAAACTAGAAATTAGCAATAATATCCGATAGATACCAAAATCCAATTTGAATTGAGTACAATTCAAACTGTACATGTATATGTATCAAACATAGAAATTAGTAGTAACATCCGACAGATACCAAAATCCAATTTGAATTGAGTAAAATTCAAACTGTATATGTATATGATAATTATTCTATTTGTATGCGAATCCGAGCTTATACGAATCCATATCCGAATCTGTCATAATATAGATGTGGATTTTGGTGTGACCACTATCCAATCTGAATCCGGATTGTTTATTCACACCCCTATATATCAGCACTGGACTTGTAAGTTTTCCACCAGGAGACTAGATATAACATGTTAGTACAAACAAACATTGTTTTTAAAAAAAGACAATTAAGTAGATGCTGGTGAACCAAAATAAATCAAAAGGGAGATGATAGTAAAACCCAAAAGAAAAAGCTAGATAGATCATTTGCTAAGTAAAACCATTAAAATGAATGACAGTGTTCATCCCACTTAAAAGCTTTAAGCAGGCTCATTGCACCAAAGGATGGAAAATAATGTACCTTTGCTGACACTTCTTCCGAGGTTATTGTTTGTTCGTAAAGGGTCAATCACATTGAAGTGCTTTGAAACAAATGGTTGACCCTGGTTTTCCTGAGTACTAGGCACAACTGCGTATACTGAACTGCAACCATCTAGGAAGGACTTGCTGAGCAACATTGCACCACCATCCTTTCGTGGAGGTTCCACTGCATGACATACTATGAGTAATCAAAGGACTTAACTTGCGATGATTCATTGATCTAGTACTATAACTATAAGAAATATTAAATTACCAGCCATATCTGGAAGCGAGCTTATAGGAACTGGGCCCCACAAGCTGACACAAAATTTCTCCCAATCAAAGTTGCTGAAGAACTCTAAGAACCGGTACAATACCTGGCAATACAAAATTATTACACTGAGAACTGATATGCAATTCAAGATAGTAGAAAGCAAGAGTAAAGTTACCTCAAGTGGTCCAGCAAAACAATTGTTGAACACATGAAAAATGTAAAGAACCAAGGTCTCCAAGGCATAGGTAGATATAAGACCATGATGAGCTCCAAGAATACGACTCTCATAGTAGCACCAGGCCTTTATCAATATGATACTCCGCTTGAACAAATGGTTTTGATTGATCAAGTTGTCCATCTAATAAAACGGATCTTATTATGAATCAAGTGTAGACCAGAAAAAAAAAAAAAACTGGTTTGAGCTTTAACCCTAATAACTACTCCCTTCGTTTCACAGCATAGGTCCAACCATCATGTGCAAACAGATCAAGGAATTGTGAATGCAAGGGAACAGAAATTAAAAGTAGACCATGCTACCCTAATTAAAAAAACAGTACTCACTTTTTCTCTTCATCCACTTTCACATGACCATGGCATTACATTAATTAGAAGACTTTATGACTGGAAAAATAGAACATGATTGAACTTATCAATGCACTCACATTGCAAAACAGCAATTCCCAAGAAACTGATTTATATTGCAAAACAGAGGGAGTATATGCAATAAGCATAACCATGAAGTACACTAAATTCTTATGGAACACATAGAAAAGTTTTCAGAAGGAAGCGATACCTCCTTGTATGTGTTCATCTAGAAATCAACAACAGGACATACCTCTTCAAGGAAACAAAGTGTACACAAGCCACCAACTTGATTAAATGAGATGTCGACAACAATGTTTTCCACAAGACACTTAATGATCTTTACCTACAAAATTGACAAAAGAAATGAAAACAACATAAATAGATGAAGAATAGATGTCATAGGGTCCTCCCCAAATATGTGCCAAACCATAAATCATAATTGATGTGAAACAAATTGAATGCATTCTAGTGACCTTAGCACACTAAAGTATTTAGCGTTAACAATCCTGCTGATTTTTGCACAAATCACACAAGGTGTTAACAGGTTAGAAGATCTTGCAGTGATTTAAGTTTCCACAGTGTATCTTGTGAGGGTTGCCAAAGCATCTCCTAATAAAAACAGAGAATCCACAACTTTGTAGATCATGTTGGGTCAGCTAAATGGGGGGCCACCAGGCCAGCTAATAACAAGTCCTTTTGGAGCTTAGTTGGTTGGTTGTTTCAATGGATGGATATATGTAGACATGTAGTAGTGGCCTAGTCAAGTTGGCAAAAAACAGGTAAGCGGACCAAGTTCACCAAAAACACACAGTGTTGCTTGTAAGTGAGCTCAACTCAATTGCAAAGGCAATATGAGTTGCTTCTCCTCACCTCCCAACATGCCTTTCTTGGGTCAGCCCAAGACGATGCTAACACCGTCACCAGCATTGTCGCGGGTGCTGACAATGAAGAATGCTGTCCTGGCTAGTGGCTACAGCAAAGAAAGTCATTCTTTCTGGCAGCAGTGCTGGTCCATGCTATGATTTTAAAAGAAAAGGATATCAATGCATACCAGTTGGCTTCTGTACACTGGACCTTGAATGCTGGTGGTATAACCAGATAGCACATACCTATGTCACATTTATTAAGAAACTTGAATTGTTGAATCTATAGTTATATTTTAGTGTTTTCATTTACTGTTCCTTTCTCTTAAATATTATGTAGCTCTAACAAACTCAATATCCAAACCACTTAGATTTTGAAAGATACATAGACATCAGGCCATTATTGAATACTTGTGTTAGCCAATTTAGTTTGAGTATTGTAGAGTTTAACAAAATTTGATACGAATCTATCAAGCCTCAGACTCATGTGAACAACCAATCATAGAATGTCTCAACTCTCAACTCCCATGGCTCAACTCATGAAAGGGGTGTATCAGACTATATCCTACATACATTAGTGCAATACATATAATTTAGTTTGAGTACTGTAGAGTTTAAACAAAATGTGATACGAATCAATCAAGCCATAGCTACACATCAGTTTTACAACCAATATATCAGCCGGTACATACTACATACTGCACACTGGTTTACCTTCTAAAATGGTACATTGGACGATATACCAGGTGGTATAACCATCTTTCTAAACCATGAACTCATGTGAACAACCAATCATAGGATGTCTCAACTCTCAACTCTCATGGCTCAACTCATGAAAAGGGGGCGTATCAGACCATAACCTACATACATTAGTACATTACACATAGTTAGTCTGTCGCAACCCATGTTGGCTGGTGAATACAAGTCAGATTACACTTACACCCCATGTAGGTAGCCAAACTCACTGTAATTAATCCCCAGAATCTCACCCCCAATCACATGAAATTCCATTTTCTAATCATGTTGTACCTCCACACACCAGTAAATACAATCAATAAGTTATTTAACCAGTTATCAACACGAAAGAAGGTAAACAACAAGAAGTGATGTATGCACAAAGATGGGATTTTTCGGTGTATTTTTTGACAAACTAAATCTCAATAGTCTGAACTGGTCCTTTTTGCTGCAGTAAATTAACTGTATCAGGGTCTTATTCAGCTCATGTTTGAAGATACTTTACAAACAGTGAAGAAAATATTATTCAGAATAACAAAAAAAAAGACCCTACACTTCACAACAGATTCCTACTTCATACCAGCAAGCTATTGAAATATTCCTAATGCTACTCACTTCATTAAAATAAATAAACTAGTCTTGAGATGGTTTAACATGCTGAAATTGACCACATGATAACACTTTCCATCTTGGTTCCAAGGTGGAACAAGCAAAAGCAGAAGCATTCCAGGCAGCTTCAACTAGATTAAACCTCGAGAATAAATAAGATGGAACACTAAAAGTATGCATAAAGTACCTCTTGGGTGCGCAAGTTTTTTGGCAGTGTTCTAAATAGCGGTAAACGGTTACGAGTGGTCACCTCATCTTGTAGCGCTTATGCGGTATACAGCCTTGTATGCAGTTTTTCTATTTAATGAATAGATATATTTATGGATAAAATTAATTATATGGCATATATATTAAATCAAGAAACAAACAAAACTCACAGTCAATCATGGAGTCTAAATATATCATATACCATTAGAAAATAAGACATAGAGCTATATTCTGATTTTTTAGCACACCATACCTTTCCATAGAATGTAAATTCACCGCATTATATTCAAGGACTTGAAATGGGATTGTATTATACTGCAAGAATGGATAATTATGGCAACTTGATCAAATAGGCAAAACAAAGAGAAAACTATAAATCAACTATCTACACTCCTTCAAAAGAACTAGTACTTAGTAAACATCACAAGGCTAGGATGACCCGCATACTAGGTCGCTTAAGCCGTTCAGGGTCCGCTAACCCGCATATGCGGTCCGATTACGCAGCCCATCCGCTAAATTGCACCGCTCAAAGTTTATCCAAGCAGTAGGACAGGCACTACCTTCTATGAAGCCACATACAAGGTCCGAGCGGCCGGTATTTAGAAAAATGTTATTTGCTAGTGACACAAATTCGACTCAAGATATTTGGCATTTCAAAGTTTAACTTAAATTACATCATACACAAAAAATCAACAACACTATACATCGGAGAATACAAAAAGAAGATGCTGAGGTAGTGAATACAAAAGCAGATGCTGAGGTAGAAATATCATACACAAAATTCATTAACACTACACATTACAGCTATGCAATATTAGTTCATATAGCATAAACAGAAAAACACCAAACCTACTAATTAGTTGTTTCGAGTCATCAGCAGTTTGCTAATTACAAATTTGACCAAAAAGAGAAATCATGCACGGCAAATGAACTTAGTAGAACATATGAAAATAATTTTTCAAGAGCTGCAAAGATACACTAAACTCAGTAAAGATCTTCGCCATTCAGAAATGGGAACTGTACCTAAAAAAAATGCTCTAAGGAAACAAAGCAAAAGCAGCATAAAGTACACTACAGTAATATAACAAACATGCATAACACTAAAGTAATGTAACAAGCATGCATAGCAAAAGAGTGAAAAAAATAAAAACTATCAGACATCAAGTAAAGTGATTACAAGATAAATTCAATATTTTTATACCAAGGCTAAATTCAGTACCACATCATGCATGGAGTTAATGATGGAGCAATCATGTAGGGAAATTTTACGTTTAATTGTAAACAACAAGAGCAATAGTCTTGTGAAATGAAAATACAAAAGGAAATGAAACCTACCTCTGCCTGAATATACTGAACTTCTTTCACACGAAATTCAGCATTTTCACTCTTCTCCTCATGCTCCAATGCATCTCGAACCACACTAGCCCAAGTATCTTTTAATTCTTCACTGTTACTAAAAGCAGTGACATCAATGTCACCATCAGGCAAGTATGTCTTGAGAGGGACTGACCCAAAGGTAAAAACCTAGAGAGAGAGAAATATTGGAGGGGCAATCAAAATGGAAAAGTGAAGAAGGATTAGAGAAATTTAAGAAACTAATTCCAGACAATCTTGGACACAGAATATCAAAATGAATCTAGTCTATTTGCAAAGAAACTAAAGAAAATTGTAAATGTGACACAGATAGCTGACTATCTTCCAATACATAAGCTCCAATTGCTCATTTAATTGGGGGTGCCATCCTGCTAAGACAGCCAAACTAGAATTACTCGAGTTGTTCAGGGTAAGCCATGCCAACTGTACATATTGTCTATCTTCTGCTAAGGTCAACTACACAGAAATCATACACCTATCGTAACATGCTGCACGGTACTCTACCACATTCAGTGTTACAAAGAATTGTACATGACAGGGACAATACAAGATGATGTACATATTTTCACTTATGCTTCATCCAAGATCTCATACATTACATTGTTCCCACATGCATTCATCCTCTTCTTTTCCAAACACTTTGTTTAATTGTTGACACATTACTAGTGCAAGATGCAACCTTATACCTTGTATAAAAGTCATCATGATATTAAAATTCAAAGAAAAGTAAGTTAGATCTCATTCTCTCCTGTTCCTCCCCCCATGTAACTAGCTCCATCTGAGTTCATTGCCCACCAAAACCATTAGATATGACTCAAGATATTTTTTTTGTCCTTTTTTCCAGGAGAATAATATGAGATGCCCTATATGTACTTGATGGCTACCAATTACAATGAAACATCTTATAAGTTATAACTGAAGCAGCTCAAAGGCTTACTCTAGGGACTAATGCCAAAGAAGGAAAATATGTTATTTACATTAGAGACATCTAAAATATCACATTTTTTTACTTGTCCAAACTCCAAACAAATGGAACTTCTCCACAATAATTTAATTTTTTTTTAACTATTCAACATGACCAACACCACTCAACTTTTATCATTCCAATAGTTCGTTTGCATCTATGTTACTGAGACTGTAACAAAGTTCTTTTCATTACCGGAGTTTTATTCATGCAACTTCACAAGCATTCTCTTATAGCAACAACAATTTCCGCATAACATAGATCGTGGACTGGTAGAAGGTTCAAATTGCAACATTGAAACGAGTGAATGCTAGCTTGCCAACACTAAGAAACATTGCATCGAGACAATATAAAGTTGGCCATACTATGAGCTCCAGATTTGGTCGTGCGTACACTCTAATCTTGTAGAGTTTCTTTCACATCACCATTTATCTCTACCAAGAAATACCAATATTTCCATTGGCGACATAATCACTTGCTCAATATAAGGCACTGAACCAACAATCTGGAAGCTCAACTACTTTATTTTATACTAATCCACCTTTCCTAAAAAAAAAATCCATCCCCACTTATATCCCCAAGAATCTCTCTCACAACCCAATACAGTAGCATTACCCGCTTCTTGTTCCATTCCAAGAAAAACCTCGCTATCCTGAACAACAAAACAGAAAACCATCTGCTCCATGCTCTACCCCCACAATTTGTGTCTTCCATTCTATAAATGTAACGCAAAACCAATGCACAACACCTATACATGCTACTACCGCCTCCACTCCACCCCATAGAACAACAATTCGTTTCATTTCATTTCTCTCTTCCATTTCGAGACATTACTCCCCTACGCGATAACTCTCTACGGGTAACAGCAAACAGCAATAGCCATAGCATTCTATATACCTGACACGAGAGGCAGCCCATGATGAGCCGCTGCACGTAGCTAGCGACGGCGCGGCGCCGCTCCTCGGACGGGGGGCTGGGCTGGATGTGCGCGATCAGCTCGGCCGTACGGCCCTCCGCAGCGGCCCACCGCTCGGCGTGCAGCGGCCGCGTCACCCCCGCTTCCGCATTGGGCAGCAGCCCGTTGGGCACCATCGCACCAAAACCCTAGCCCCCCGTCCCCAAATCCACCGACACCACCTGATCACCGCAACTTGAGAGGTCGAACGCAGAAGGATCGAAGGAATCAATCGAAACCCTAGGCTTAGTCGAAGGTCGCGGCGATCGCCGGAGAAGGAGGGGGGCGGCGGCGAGGGGGTCGAGGAGAGGATGGGGAGAGACGGTGGGTGTAAACACCGTATCGATGTGGCCTTGTCTTGTGATGCTTTTTTTCTTTGTTTTGTTTTGTGCGGGGGTGGAGGGTTTGCAGTTTCCCACCACCTGGCCATGCTGGTAAAGTTCGTAGCTTATTTCCTTTTATTTTATTGAGAAATTAGAAAAATATGCGGTAATGCTATACTGCTATATTAAGAGAGAATTTTATTATTTTTTTTATATTTCTAAAAGTAAACTTGAGCAATTGTGTCATCTCTCTCCTTATCACTTTCTTAAAAATTTGTGATTCAATTAAAAAAACTCTTGTTAATTTTAACATGAACATATCTCAATTGTTGACACACAATCAATAAATAAGACATAAAGTATTAATCATTTTTCTTCCCTCTCAATACTCTTGGACATCCATATCTCTAAGTCACAACAAATAAAACAAACAAAATCCACAACAAACAATTTTGTATTCCTCCTTACGTAAAATCATCGCCTAGACAAATTTCAGTTGTTAAACTGACACGTGGGTCAAATATCATGGCATACTCACACCATCTCCTTTCCTCTAACAGCACCACTCTCCCCAAATCTCGTTGCCTCCTAACTCTTTGATTACCTCTCCTCATCCCTGGTCTCTAATGCTCAAATGCCACAACATCCCCCTCTCCTTCTCCACAGGTCGTACGACCCATGCCATCTCACCATATTCTCCTCCATTGTAAGGCTACGCCAGGGACAATCGCCGCAAACTGCCCACTGTCTCACGCCTAAAAGGAGTGCCACCAAGGAATCCCTCCTAACAATGGTGAAGGATGGCTCACCAACAGCATACAATGAAAAGGGCTCATCAATAGGGCTCAAACTCAATAGCGATGGTGGTGCCACCTCCTTGGCTATGGCTGTAGGAGTCAACTCAAAATGCGAGGCTACCACCTACAGTCATGGCAGTCATATGCTTACGCCATCATTCCATGTGCTCTGACTCCTTCATGTCACAAGACTCTATTCCCCCGTGATTGCTACTAATGTTTGTATGTGGTGTTTTTTGTTTCTTGCTTGGTTCAAGAACAAAATGATATATTTCTTTTTCTTTTTTGTCTTTGATATATAAGCTTTGTATGTGTTTTTCTTTGCAGGGTTCTTGATTAAAATCAATAACAATAGCTACACTATTTTGGGGGGCTTATATCTATGCCAATTTATGTATTTTACTATTTTTTAGCTCCTTTATTGTGTGGAATGCAAAGGGTATATTTTAAGAAATCAGAAGATAGATAGAATGGCTTGTTTTAATCTGAGAAAGTAAAAAAAAGTACTAGATTTTATTTATTTTCTTTGAACATTTCAAGCTTATGGACGTTTCCTCTGCTCTAATGCTGATTAGCAAGCTTTCTAAGGATTGACAATTGCACATTGGATGAAGAAAAGATGATGAATTGGAGCATCCTCTACATATCCTCTACTACACAACCATCTAAAAGCATATGTTTAAGTAGGTTTTAGCGATTGTCAAAGTGTCAGTAACAATTGTGAGTTGCAAGGAGCAATTGTAGCACAATAGCATCATGGGCAAAACTCAATTAACTATGATCCAATAGTATGCGAATATTTTGGCAAACTCTACATTATTATACTCCTATTAGTTTATAAAATAAAAAAGGAAATGAGCATAACTATGGATCAAAAAATTTCAATTACAAGCAATGCTCATAGTAGTTTTTGTGTCAAGTCTCATTTTAAGTGATGTCACATGTCTCTATTTAAGTGATGTAAATCATAATTTTTTTAAAATTTTTGTTATTTTCTGATGTTAGGGCAGGACCGCAGGGCTAGGTGGCTCCAAGTAGATCTGTTCAAACTAATATTATAAGAAAGGTAAAGCTAGAGCACATTCATGCGAGTAAATCTATAGCACATTTAGGAGGTGGGAGGCCTGAATTATCCCCCAATCTAAAATCTAAATAAGTAATTGTTGCTCTTTCTGTCGTCAACCGTGTAGCTTTTAGGCCCCTAAAGAGTGTTTTAGTAATTAATGACAACTACAAATGCTATACTAACGATACCTGCCTAGTTGTGTCAAGAAGAAACTTAAAAGACAGGTTAATGAAAGGCAAAGAAAGAGCCTCATGATGAAGAAAGGGCATTGATCAAAAAGGCAAAGGTACGAAATAGGGTCTTTTCCATTTTACCAGTCTAAGGTGATTAGAGAAGAATTTTGACCGAATTTTTGGATAGTCGCCGTACTATTAAGAGGAGCATGTGGTGTATCACGAAATACTTCATCTATGTGCCACATATCATAAAATCAACTTGCATTGCATACTAGAAGGTCATATTCTTTGAAAATGCTTGTTTCAGCTCATTTCTGCTCAACTGTGTCTCAGTCGGTCTGACCGAATATACGGACTGACCGAATAGGGTTTCGGACTGACCGACGTTATGTCAAAATATAGTGTATACATTTAAAAGGTCGGTCTGTCCGTAGGTAAAAACCTAGGTCAGTCTCCTGGTACTTCATGTCCTATCGTTCTGTGATATTGTGTTATTACGGTCTGACCGTTTGTTATACCGGTCTGACCGAGAAATCGGTCTGACCGTGTTTTTGAACTACGGTCTGACCGTATGGCCGGTCTGTCCGTATTTATCGGCCAGACCGTATAAAGTGTCCAAAAACTATGTCGTCTCTAGACAGTTTCACGGTCTGACCGCATTTGGCTCCGGTCTGACCGTGAGTGTGCCTGACAAGGGCAGGTGAGCATTAATTGCGCCTGTTTAATGCCGTTGCAATTGCGGCGGTCTGACCGGGCATATACCTGCGGTCTGACCGCCAACGGCCTGTAATGACTATATTTATTGTGAGGGGTATATATACTCCCATGCACGGCCCTGTTCACAACTTTTGAGCATAATTTGAACATTGTCATCATCCTTGAGAGTTTAAGCAAGTTTCATACACTCTAGGGTTCTAATTCTCGAATTTGTGAGAGTGTGCATTTGAGATCTTCTAGTGGATTGCATTTAGATAATTAAATCAATCTTGTGGCACTAGAAGAAGGCTAAGTGATCATCACCGGCTTGTACTCTTAGAGTTTGCCGGCTCCTAGACGGCTAAGAGAAAGGTTTTGGTGAGCTCTTCAAGGAAGATTGTGAAGAAGCCTCAAACCGTCTTGTGAAAGGGTTGAGCACGCCTTGCCGGAGCGGTAAAGTGCATCCTTAGTGAAATCGAGGTTTGGATAACTCATCACACTAATCCGGCTCAAGATCTAGATCACTTCTCGAGAGAAGGTGTAACTTCTAGGCCCCTATAGGATGTTTTAATAATTAATGACAACTACAAATGCTATACTAACGTTACCTGTCTAGTTGTGTCAAGAAGATACTTAAAAGACAGGTTAATGAAAGGCGAAGAAAGGACGCATTGATCAAAAAGGCAAAGGTACGGAATAGGGTCTTTTCCTTTTTACCGGTCTAAGGTGATTAGAGAAGAATTTTGACCAGATTTTAGGATAGTTGCCGTACTATTAAGAGGAGCATGTGGTGTATCACAATATACTTCATCTTTGTGCCACAAATCATAAAATCAACATGCATTGCATACTAGAAGGTCACATCCTTTGAAAATGCTTGTATCAGCTCATTTCTGCTCAGCACTGTCTCAGTCGGTCTGACCGTCTGTTAGACCGGTCTGACCGAATTCACGGACTGACCGATTAAAATCTCGGACTGACCGACGTGTAGTCTAAGCATAGTGCAGTCTTTTTAAAGGCCGGTCTGTCCGTAGTTGAGACCAAGGTCTGTCTCCTGGAACTTCTTGATTTACCCCTTCTGGTGTTTTGAGCTATTACGGTCTGACCGTTTGTTAGACTGGTCTGACCGCGAAATCGGTCTGACCCTGTTTTTGAACTACGGTCTGACCGTTTGGCCGGTCTGACCGTATATATCGGCCTGACCGTATAAGGTGTCCAGAAACTATGTCGTCTCTGGACAGTTTCACGGTCTGACCGATATATACTCCGATCTGACCGTATGTGTGCCTGACAAGGGCAGTTGAGCATTTATTGCGCCTGTTTAATACCGTTGCAATTGCGGCGGTCTGACCGAGCTTGTGCCTGCGGTCTGACCGCCAGGTGATCTTTTTCTCCCAACGGCCTGTAACGGCTATATTAATTGTGGGGGGTATATATACTCCCTTGCCCGGCCCTGTTCATGACTTTTTGGCATAATCTTGAGCATTGTCATCATCCTTGAGAGCCTAAGCTTGTTTCATACACTCTAGGGTTCAAATTCTCGAATTTGTGAGAGTGTGCATTTGAGATCTTCTAGTGCATTGCATTTAGATCATTAAATCAATCTTGTGGCACTAGAAGAAGGCTAAGTGATTATCACCGGTTTGTTACTCTTGGAGTTTGCTGGCTTCTAGACGGCTAGGAGAAAGGTTTTGAAGAGCTCTTCAAGGAAGATTGTGAAGAAGCCTCAAAACGTCTTGTGAAAGGTTTGAGCACGCCTTGCCGGAGCGGTAAAGTGCATCCTTAGTGAAATCGAGGTTTGGATAACTCATCACACTAATCCGGCTCAAGATCTAGGTCACTTCTCGAAAGAAGGTTGACTAGATAGAGGAGCGGTTAGAGATTTGAGTTTGCCTCAACGTGGATTAGGGGTGATCGGCAAATCACCGAGACCACGGGATATATCCTTGTGTTGAAATTGTGCTTTATTCATATTGTGTTATTTATTTGCTCTCATTATCTATAAATTGTTTGATTATTTGCTAAATTGCTAAAATCGCCTATTCACCCCCCTCTAGTCGATATCCTAGATCCCTTTCAATTGGTATCAGAGCAAGGACTCCATTTTAGAGGATTTAACCATCCCGGAGTAGGATAAAGATTGCTAGTGAGGGTCGGATCAATATTGGTAAACCACCACTCTTTGATGGATCTAACTATACTTATTGAAAAATTAGAATGATGGTCTATCTTAAAGCCATGGGTGGAAAGATTTGGAAAGTGGTGGATGAGGGGTTTGCAATTCTTGATGATGATGACATGACCAACTTAAATAGAGATAATGCCTTAGCAAATGCTCAAGCCATGAATGTTCTTTATAGTGCTCTAAATCTAGGTGAATTTAATAGAATTTGTAAACTTGAAACGGCCCATGATATTTGGAGAAATCTTATGGATATTCATGAAGGAATCTCGATGGTCAAGGATGCTAAACTATTTATCCATAAGGGCCAATTTGAAAAGTTTGCCATGTTGCCCAATGAAGATGTATCGGAGATGTTTAACCGATTAAATAACATCGTAAATGAGTTAAAAGGGTTTGGTATGGATGTCACAAACGTGGAGTTTTGTCATAAGTTTCTTAGAGCTTTACCTTCTAAATATGATACAATTGTAACCTTACTTGTGCATTCGAACTTGAAGAGTGTAACTCCGTTGGAAGTCTTGAGCGAGATTCTCACTCATGATATATTCAAGAAATCTCAAGAAGAAGTGAAAGATGAGGCTTCCGACTCCAAGAAGAAGAACATTGCACTCAAAGCTCAAGTCTCCAAAAGGGAAGACATTGAAGAGGAAAGTGATGAGAAAGACACCGATGAGGAAATGGCTCTCTTTGTGAGAAGGTTCAAGCGGTTCATGAAGAAGAGATATCAAGGAAAGTCCTTCAAGAAAGGACAATCATCCAAGAGGAACCCATTTGAAGAGAGAAGATGCTTCGATTGTGGTGAAAAGGGTCACATCTCCACACAATGCAAAAATAAGGAAGAAGAAAAATCAATGAAGAAGAAGAAGTACGAAAAAGAAGGAGAAAGCAAGAAGAAGGTTTTCAAGAAATATTATAAGAAGAAGAAGGATGGACAAGCTTGCTTCATTGAATGGGATTCGGATGCTTCAAGTTCTGATTCCGATGATGAAGATGAAGCATCACCCAAAGGACTCGCCGGGGTAGCTATCAAGGAAGCTCCATCTCTATTCTCCACTCCTCATTGCCTCATGGCTAAAGGAGAATCAAAGGTACCTTGTGATGAAGATGAATATACTTATGATGACCTAGTTGAGATGATCACTGATTTTGATGACTATATGAGTCAGGAAAAAGAAAAATTCAAAGAATTGAAGAAGAGATACAAAGCTCTTCAAAATTCCTATGAGGAGCTAAACACATCTCATGAGAGTCTCAAAGAAACTCATGAGATGCTCAAGGAAGCTCATGACTCTCTAATTACTCATAAAGCCAACAAATCGAGTAATGACATAGGCATCACTTGCAATATTTTGAATAATTTGCCCATAATGTCTACTTCTAGCATATCTACTTGTTGTGAAGACTTAATTGAATTCCCATCAAAACCTAAAATTGATGATAATGTGCTTAGTCTTGAAAACAATGAACTTAAGGATAAAATTGAAAAACTAACCAATGACCTAGCTAAATGCTATGTAGGAGAATCAAAATTAAGACATCTTCTAGATAGTCAAAGATTTTCCTTAAGAAAAGAAGGACTAGGTTTCATTCCCAAAAAGGGTAAACATGCTTTTGTTCCATCTAAAACCATTTTTGTAAAAGAAAAGAGATATTGTAACAAATGTAAAAATTTAGGTCACATTGAAAAGAATTGCCATGCTAACAAAAGCATTTCATCTCTTATATTCAATTCTTGCTATGTATTGAAGAAAATGAACAATGGCGACATTAAAGCCAAATTTGTTGGAACCCCGATCATTGGTGCCAAAAAGAAAGCCATTTGGGTCCCAAAATCCTTGGTAACTAACCTCCAAGGACCCAAAAAGGTTTGGGTACCTAAAAGGACATAACTTTGTTTTGTAGGTCAATTACAAGGAGGGAGGACAACATTGGGTGCTCGATAGTGGATGTACTCAACACATGACCGGTAATCACAATATGTTCTCCTCACTAAATAACAAAGGTGCGGAATATGACAAGATCACGTTTGGAGACAATAGTAAAGGAAAGGTAAAATATTTAGGTAAAATTGCCATCTCAAACGACCTCTCCATATCTAATGTATTGCTTGTTGAATCTCTAAACTTCAACCTCTTATCCGTAGCTCAACTTTGTGATCTTGGATTCATATGTGCTTTTTATCCAAAAGAAGTGATTATCACTAGCATTGTTGACAATAAGTTGATTTTCAAAGGTTTTAGACATGGCAACCTCTACTTAGTTGATTTCAATTCAAATGATACTAATCTTGGTACATGCTTGTTTACAAAATCTTCTAAAGGTTGGCTATGGCATAGAAGGCTTGGGCATGTTGGAATGAAACAACTAAATAGACTAGTTAAACATGATTTAGTTGTTGGATTAAAAGATGTAAAGTTTGAAAAAGATAAATTGTGTACTACTTGCCAAGCCGGAAAACAAGTTGCAAACTCACACCCAACTAAAAGCACAATGTCAACTTCGAGTCCACTTGAACTATTGCATATGGATTTATTTGGTCCAACTACTTTTGTGAGCATTGGTGGCAATAGTTATTGTCTTGTCATTGTAGATGATTTTTCTAGATATACATGGATATTTTTCTTACATGATAAGTCAATTGTGTTTAACACCTTCAAAAGTTTTGCTCAAAGGGCCGAAAATGAATTTAGCTTCAAGATCAAGAAAGTGAGAAGTGACAATGGCTCCGAATTCAAGAATACCAAGGTTGAAAATTTGTGTGATGCTAAGGCATCAAACATGAGTTTTCGGCCAAGTATACACCGGAGCAAAATGGAGTAGTCGAACGAAAGAACCGGACATTGATAGATATGGCAAGGTCTATGCTTTCGGAGTACAATGTTTCAGACACTTTTTGGGCCGAAGCAATCAACACCGCGTTGTCGACGATTCGGACTCGGGGTCCTCAGCCGAACTTATGCAGAATTTGTAATTGTGAGACCTTTCAAGATGACCCTCCGGGAAGGTATGCCGAACAATGGTGAACAAGAGCACAGAGAAATTTATACAGGTTCGGGCCCTCGATGGTGGGAGTAAAAACCCTACGTCCTGTTGGGATTTCAGTATATGAGATAAAGCTTTACAAACTAGCCGGGAGAAAACCTCACAGGTGAAAGTTTCCCCTATATAAGTGTACAAAAAGAAGCTATAGGAGACTTGTAAGTGTTGTCTAATCTAAGCCGTAGACTTGGCTGTTTGAATGATCGAGATATCTTGTATCTTGATTATCTTTTGAGTCTGGTTCTTCCAAAAATGTCTTGGATCCCCCGTTTGATGTACTTTGCCACCTTTTTATATTGGTCGAAAAGGTGCCATATGAAGAAAACTGCATCAAACGGTTGGATGCAGTTGTTGAAGAATCGTTATTAACTTCCACGAAGGTTATTAACACGTGTTAATCATGAATAACCGCATATAATAACCTCTGACGGTTGGTCTTCAACGTGGAGGAATCTTCGGGATGCCTGGAATATCCTGGTATGAAGATAACCGAACAAACTCCAAGCACCTTGGTCGAGAATGTTCTGACCGCGGAATATGGGCTGACCGCGCAACATCCCAGATATTCAGTCCAGTCCGCGTATAGCATACGAACTTCTGACCGCATAAAGCTGTCGGCCTGATCGCACGAAACCCGCGACCTGATCGCGTAAAGCTTGTGACCTCATGGTGATGCCCCTCAGAAATAGCTTGAGTTTGCATCGAACCAAATACATGTCTGGTTCGAACCTGTCTTGAACCAAAAGTTTATTAGAAGTGACCCGGGTGTCAATCCTCGTCAGCTAGCCCCCAAATTCGAAGAAAACGAAGAGACGTGTTTACTTTGAATTTTAAAACCATGCATTGGATTTTTAACCCGACTCTTCAATTTTTCCACTTAGTGGCGCACTAAGTGAAAACGGTTGGTTTCCCAAGACGGGTTCTGACATTACGTGACGGGCAATGATAGCGCCGTAGAATTGTTTTTATCTCGAGGTAAAATTGTAAATGCTTTGACGAAACCCGAGGCGCCTAGAATGCAAACCGTCACCCAGGCGGCTATAAATACCAGGCTCTTGGATCTGTAAAACTCCACAATTTCCCTCCACGTCTAAGTCTTTTTCTTGTTATCTTGCCTCCTTCCTTTTCACATACTCCTCCCAATGGCAGATCATGAAATCATCGAGATTGAGAGCGATGAAGGGGAAATTGTCGAACAAAGGCCTCAAACGATTGAAGTCCTGTCTCCCTTAAGGAAGAATCCCAAGGTCGACGAAGGATCTTCTAGTGGAACAAAGGTGAAGAATGTAGCAAGTTTCTTTCTTCCTTCAGTTCCTTTGACCCTCCCCGTTCATGCCTCTCGGCAAGTTAGGCCTTTATCCTTAGAGAAAGATCCCATCACATTCAATTCTCCCATTCTTTTGGGTGATCAACATCCTGGTCGGCAAGCGGTGACTATCCCTCGATCAAATGATCGCCATATTGGGTTGGCGAAGCAATCTTCTGATGGGAAGGTTGCTCTTCCACCATATGATGATCTTCCTCCCAAGATGGGTGTATTAACGGGTTATGCACCGGGACAGGTAACAATTCTTTTCCCTTTTTGCTGATAATTTTAGTTAGTATGACTAACTTTTGCAAAATGCAGGAGGTAGGAGGCTCCAGCGATCAGCCTTCTGCTGTTCCATCTCTTCCTTCCGGACAGACTCTTCTGGAAGAGAAGAATGCCCTGGAGAAGAAGACCAAGGAGATGGCCTCGAAGATTCTGCGTTTAGCAGAATGTCTTGATCGATCCCGAGAAGAGGCGCACCATTTCCGTCGAGAGAGGGACTTCACTCAGCAACAGCGAGAACTCTCTGACTTGATTAGGGACAATAGTGCGTCTGTTGTTAGGGACGATATAGATAGACTTAGGGTAGTTGCTAGTTCCCTGGGGGTTGCCAGTGTAAATTCTACTGACAACAACATGTCCCTTGGGGAACTTTGTAAACTTCTTTCGGAGCAAGTCGATGTTTTGATCGACTGCATTCCTTTTGTATGTAAAGAATGTAAGAAATAAAAGTTTCTTATTTCTCATGAATATTCTTCACATCTTCTGTGCGAAAATATAGCCATAAACTTTACGTTCGCGACCATTCATACACAGGAAACTTTAGTTCTGCGATCAGAATCGCTTTTAAGAAAAAAGCACCGCGACCTGCCCTGATTCCGCGATCAGTTTCAAAGCTGCGGTCAGAACTAAAGTTCGACCAGAGTTGGGACTCGGTCAGGTTGTCACTTCGATTAGAATCGAAGTTTTAGCCTAAAACACGATTTCGATAAAACCATAACCCAATTAGAAACGCTCCAGTACGTTAAAAATTGAGTTACATGATTTTTTCGAATAAAATGTTCAAAGTATAAAAAAGGAAAAACGTCCTCTGAAAAGTACTGAAAATTTTTTAGTCCTTTTACACTTTCAGTTTCCAAAACAAAGAAGTCTTTTTGTTTCAGATCCGACGCCTGAGTACTTTATCGGGTCCATCAGAGACAGTATCCATTATGGGAAATGAATAAAGCATTCAATGGAACGTTTGAAATGAGCCGTTTACTCATTAATGCGTCGCCTTGGGTCTATAAAAAGAGCAGATGTCTTCTCAAAGAAGCCACACAGCTAAAACCCTCATTATTCCCGCCGCTCAAAACCCTCATTTCCTTCAGCCTTCATCTTCCCCAAATCGCCAGCTTCCGCTTTGATTCTACACCAAAGATGGCGTCCTGGAGCAGATCCATCCACCATTCTGAGGAGAGCCTAATGGCGTTAGAGAAGGAGGAGATCCTTTTTCCACGGCTGCTCATTAACTGGCGGCTTGCGGAGAAGGACCAAGAAACCCCAACTGTCCAAGAGGGCGAGTTGGTGATTTTTGAGGAGTATCTGCGTTGCGGGTTCCGATTCCCTGAGAGTCGGTTCCTTAAGGATGTCCTTGAACATTACGGGTGGAAACTGATCAACCTCCACCCCAACGCGATGCTGATCCTTGCAGTATTCCAGCATCTTTGTGAAGCCTTCGTCGGAATATATCCCAGCGTGGATCTTTTCCGACGATTCTACTTTTCGGCGTGGTCGAAGAGCACCAACGCCGCCGGATGCATCTACTTCCGGCTGAGGGATAAAAAGGAGTATCCCTCCCCACCCCTGCGAGATTCTGTGCATGGGTGGCACCAAAGGTGGTTTTACTGCTCTCCACCATCCGAAAGCAGTTTATGGTTTGAAAACTCGCGACCAGAGAAGTCGAGCGAGTTAGACATTCCCCCGGCGATGAACTCGGAGCTTTCGAAGCATGCCGAGGTGATTCTTCACTTGGTCAATCAAGGATTGACGGCTCGAGATATCATTCGAGACTTCGTGAAGAACCGGGTGAGTCCTCTGCGTGAAAGGGCTCATCCAGCGTGGGAGATTAGGTCCATGGCTGATAGCACCCTGGACTACAGCCAAGGTATTTATTTCTTTGGTGCTGAACTTTCTTCTTTTTGAATTGTACAAATTCTGACTTGAGTTTGGGAACAGTTCTGCCTTCATCCGAGATTGAAAGGAGGACCAACTCCCTCCTTAGGGCCTACAACTCCGATGTAGAGGGCCCTAAGGGATCACCTCGTCCCCAAAGTCTGATTCACGCCGGCGACGACCTTAAACAGGAGCGTCGAAAGGTACATTCTCTATCTGGCCTCTATTCAAGATCTTATGCACGTCCTGCGTTAAACATTTTCATCGAAAATGTGAATCAGCTCCTAGGAAGGTTTGCCGAGACGACTTTCCCAAGTGAGAACGTAGGTTCTCACGGGAAGCCGACGGTAAAAAACGTGAAGAAGGTCTCCCAAAGACCCAGGACAAAGAGTCCTGCCTCCAAGAAAGCCAGACTGAATCCTGGGGAAGGGTCTTCACGGAGCATTCCTTCTACCACAAGAAAGACAGCGGTAAGATATCGCATCCCTTCTGTTTTACCAAGCACAGATTGGGATTACTTTTTCGTCGTACAGGGAGAGGGGAGCGAGGAGGAAGAGGATGACGTTCCTTTGATCCTTCGAAGGAGGAAGATCGCGGATTTCCCATCCAGCGATGCCCCAAGCTGCCCCGCAGAGACCACTACTACCGAAGAGGTGGTCGTGGAAGATCCTGCGACCACCGAAAATCTTGTGGTCGCGGATGACCCTCCAATTCCTGAAGCCCCCGAGTCTTCAGGACTAGTTGTTTCCGTCCCCTGGTCGAAAGGACGACCATGGTAAGGATTCCTCTCTGTCATTCTTTCTTCAATTCCTTCCGTACATTTCGACAAGTCAATGTTTATACAGAGAGAAGAGCTTCTCCCTGCGACTACCGTGAGTCCTAGGGAGGAAAATCCTCCTCCTCCGCGGACAGAGGGGGAGGTAGTTGAGCAAAGGCCGGCTGCGGTGGCTCCATCGACCCAAGAGTCGCCAAGGCCTTTGGATGTAGCCTCACCAGCCAGTACGGTAGCCCAGGTAAAGACCTTGCTTTTTGTCTCTATCTGTTCTTTAGAAATATGCTCATAGCTAAACATATCCAGGGGGGAGCTACCTTGTTTGTCATGAGGAAGGCAAGAACCGATGATGGTTCTTCTTCCCAAGGGGAACCTTCCCAGAAATCCCAGGAGCGAATGGGATTTCAAATAAGGTAAGAACCTTAAATTTGGCAATAATCTTAAATAAAAACTGCTCAAATTGTCCTTCATGTCAGGCAAAGAAAGACGGCGCCCAGCTCTTCAATCGCCTCCGGAGAGGTTGAAGCCGCAGCTGGTGCAGGAGCTTCCAACGAAGAACGCTCCACCCCTGTGGTCCAGGAAGTCGTCCAGACCGCAGGGGAAAGAATAAATGTAGGGACCCAGTCACCACCGATGACTACTGGGGGTGGCGCCCAGCCGGCACTCCCACCAACTGTCCCTGTAGTGAGCGCGTCGGAGGCTCTAGCGAGGATTCCCGCTGAACTGAATGATGCTGTCTTACAAAAGTTTATGAAGGTATAATAAAACTCTGCTTTCGTGCCTGAATTGTACTTAGGACACCTTTGATCCTCTTCCTTTGCATCACAGGGGTTATCCTGGCTAACAGGCCAGTCGCATGCTGTGATGGCCAGTACAGAAGCCATTCAGAAAGAACGCGACAGCTTGCGCAGGTGAGGATCATTATCCTTTGGTTAGTATGGGTGCTTTTTGGTTGTGACTGCCTTGATTTCGCTGTAGAGAGGTTACATTTTTGAAGAGAGAGGTGGCCAAAATGAGGCTCAATTCAGTCTCGATGTTTAAGAAACAAGAGACCGAAATCAACAAACTTCGATCAGAAAATGCTGGTAAGCCAATTCCTGATTAAGAAGACTTGAATCCATAACATGCAAATAATCTCCTCTCTCTGTACATCGCAAGCAGGTCGAATTACACAGCTTAGTCGGGACAAGGGGATTCTTGAATCCTCGATTCGCCACACCGATCGGGCGATCAAAGAGCTGAGCCTCCTGGTCTTCGAAAAACTGAAGGCCGTGGCTGATCTTCTGAAAACCGATGTGGTGGAACCAAAGACAGACAACCTTAGCGTAAGCGACTGGACATCGCTGCTCACTGCCCAGGCAGAATCACTGCTTGAATATCTTCCTGGAGATGTACGGCGACGCGAAGAGGTGATCAGAACCAGGGTTCGATCAGCCGCAGCAGCCGTACTCAGCCGGGTTCGACTTCACCATGGCCCAGATGCAGATCTGAGCGCATTGGTGGGTCCGGTTGAGGTCGAGAGTGAAGAGCTGCTCGATGCAGTCATAGAGGAAGTCAAGCCCCTAGTAGATAGACTCCTGACTGAGCTGGGGATCGAATGATCCTTATTTTTGTACTTAGAAACTTGTGTATAATGCAAATGTATGTAAAAAATTATTTTTGACAAGAAAATATATATTTCGTATTTTCGTAATATGAATTCTATATTATGAGCACATCTCCCCTAGCCCCCGCCTCTGCTTATGAACACTAAAGCCTTGGTGTTATAAGCAGAGGAGAAAATATAAGCGTAACGACCAGGGATATGCATATTAAACCAACGACCAGGATCAATATAACATCTAATCTTATTGCGAACTGGTAGCCACTCGGATGACCAAGGACTTATCAGATAACCCCGTATGCGTTGAGAAACGGCTTATTTAGGAATGACTTATCTGTAAGTGATCATGAGATCGACCAGCGAATCCGATTAGATTGTTGTAATGATCTGACCGTCGGCGATCAGCCCCCAGGTCGAATGCATATGATACGGGCTTAAAGAGAAAAACTCATTGTATGAAAGCAAAACATTTTTTGTTTTGGCAAAAGATGCTAATTGAACAGGAAAACAATGATTGGAATACTTACACGTAAAACTTGCGAAGTTGATCGATGTTCCAAGTATTGGACAAAATCCGACCATCCTCCATAGCTAACCGCGCCGATCCTGTCCGCGGCACTGAGACAACAGTATAAGGACCTTCCCATTTTGGGGAGAATTTGTTGTGATTAGACTGGTCTTGAATTTTCCGTAAAACCAAGTCGCCCACGTTGAGATCGCGTGGTCGCACCTTTTTACTGTGATACCTGCGTAAAGCTTGCAAGTATGCCGCGGACTTAACCAGGGTGCGATCACGTCGTTCTTCTAAGAGGATGAGATCTTGTGCCCGTTGTTCGGACTGATTAATCTGTTCGAACTGATCTGTCCGAATAGAACCAATACTTATTTCCATGGGCAATACCGCCTCGGCCCCATAGACCAAATGGAAGGGCGTCTCACCAGTGGCGCGACTAGAAGTAGTTCGTAATGCCCATAGAACAGTATAGAGCTCATCTGCCCAAGCCCCCGAGCGGGTCCTAAGGCGATCAAAAACGCGCTTTTTAATGCCTTGCAGTATTTGCCCATTGGCTCGTTCTACGGCACCATTGCTTTGTGGATGGGCCACAGAAGCAAAGCACACCTTGGTCCCAACCTGATCGCAGTAGTCCAGAAAAAGACCGCTGGCGAACTGAGAACCATTGTCTGTGATGAGACGGTTTGGAACACCAAATCGTGCCACAATGTTCTTATGGAAGAACTTTTGTGCGGCTGATGCAGTAATATTTCGTACCGGTTCGGCCTCAATCCACTTTGTAAATGTGTCAATGGCTACGAACAGAAACTTGTACCCATTGACCGCTTGTGGCATAGGACCGACGATATCCATTCCCCAGATCGCGAATGGCCATGCAAGAGGAATGGTTTGCAACGCATAGGCAGGTTGATGAACTTGCCTTGCGTGGAACTGACACTAGGGACACTTCTTGACCATATGTTTGGCATCATCAAGTGCCGAAGGCCAGTAGAATCCTTGTCGAAAAGCCTTTCCGACCAGTGTACGATATGACGAGTGCGCACCGCATACACCGTCATGTATTTCTATCAAGAGGGACTTTCCTTTCTCCTGAAATATACAACGCATGAATACTCCTTGAGTACCCTTTCTGTACAAAATCCCATCTATGAGTTTGTACAGACGCGCTTTTCGAATTAACCGATCACTTTCGGTTTCGTCCTCGGGTAGGGTCCCATGTTCAAGATAGACTCTCAATGGATGAGCCCAATCTTGTTCCTGACCGAGGTTTGTAACGAAGGCTATTACCGGATCATCCTCGACCGAAGTCATGATCGAAGGATGGTTCAAGTGTTCAATGAACACTCCTGCCGGAGCGGATGAGCGTGAGGACCCAATTTTGGATAATTGGTCTGCGAGAATGTTGTCCTTTCGCGGGATGTATTGGACTTCGAAATGACTGAAGTGTTTTTCCAATCTCCTCACTTCCCCTAGGTAATGAGCCATTGTCTCATCGGAGGTGCTGTACTCCTTGTTTACCTGGTTTACGACCAGTTGTGAGTCTCCCCTCACCACTACTCGACGGACTCCGAGGGATTTTGCTGCCCGGAGCCCTGCAAGAAGACCTTCATACTCTGCTGCGTTGTTGGTTGCAACAAAGTGTAGTTGAATGACATACTTAAGCTGTTCGCCCTGGGGCGTAACTAAGACTATTCCAGCCCCCGAGTGTTGAAAACTACGGGAGCCGTCAAAGTACATTGTCCAATAATTGGGGCACTCCAGTTCCTCTGCCAACCGCACGGGTGGCTCAGGGTTGGTCCATTCGACCACAAAGTCGGCCAAAACCTGAGACTTAACCGCCGTGCGAGGGGTGAAATGGATCTCGAGGGCACCGAATTCGACCGCCCATTTGGCGATTCGACCAGATTTTTCTGGATTTCGAACAATATCCCCTAAAGGAAAAGAGGAGGGTACTGTGATCTTGTGTGCTTGAAAGTAATGTCGTAGCTTATGGGAAGCCATCAGTAGCGCGTAAAGTATCTTCTGGACTTCAGGGTAGCGCTCCTTAGGACCATGAAGTACTTCGCTCACATAGTAGACGGGTCTATGTATTCCTCCTCTATCCGCGATCAGAACGGCGCTGACCGCGTGTGGTGTGGCCGCCAGGTAAAGAAGCAACGGTTCTCCTTTGTCAGGAGACACCAATACTGGCGGATTGGATAGATATGTTTTTACTTCCTGGAATGCTTTTTCGGCCTCATCCGACCATGTAAAGTTGTGATGCTTCCGCAGGGCTTTGAAGAAAGGTAATCCCCTTTCGCCTAATCGCGATATAAAGCGACTTAAAGCCGCCATGCGACCAGCCAGGCGTTGAACATCCTTCATGGTCGAGGGCGACCTCATTTGTTCAATAGCCCTGATTTTCTCAGGATTAACTTCAATGCCCCTAGAACACACAAGGAAACCAAGGAGTTTTCCTGAAGAAACCCCAAAAGAGCATTTCTCCGGGTTTAACTTTATTCCAAAGCGATTCAATTTACAGAAGGTTTCAGCGAGATCGTCCAAATGAGACAATCTCTTGGCACTTTTTACAACCAAATCGTCTACATATGCTTCAAGATTACGCCCTATCTGGGAAAGAAAGGTCTTTTGCATCAAGCGCTGGTACGTGGAACCTGCGTTCTTGAGACCGAACTGCATTCTGACGTAGCAATATGTGCCGAACGGGGTGATGAAGGCAGTTTTCTCTTCATCATCTTCTGCCATGCTAATTTGATGATATCCTGAGTAGGCATCCAGAAAACTCATCAGTTCGCAACCCGCAGTGGAGTCGACCAGCTGATCGATGCGGGGAAGGGGAAAGTCATCCTTCGGACAGGCAGAGTTGAGGCTAGTGTAGTCAACACACATGCGCCACTTGCCATTTGACTTGCGGACCATGACCGGATTGGCGAGCCAGTCCGGGTGATTCACTTCGCGGATAAACCCGGCTTGGAAGAGTTTGTCTAACTCTTCTCGGATGGCTTCCTGTCGGTCGGTGGCAAAACGACTGAGCTTTTGCTCTATTGGTCGTTGTCCAGGTCGAATTGCTAACCTGTGCTCAATTACTTCCCTTGGGACACCGGGCATGTCGGACGGTTTCCACGCAAACACGTCTGCGTTAGCCCGGAGGAAAGCAACGAGGTCGAGTTCCTATTTGTCATCCAGGGCTGACCCAACCCGAATTGTCTTGGATGGGTCATCTGGGTACAAAGGAACTTGTTTGAGTTTCTCATCTGGTCGAGGAGCAGCCCTGATCGCATCGGTGGCAACGGTGGCGACCTGAGCGTCCCGGAGGGGAAGTTGATCGACCATCTCCAAAGATAGCCGGTCGCACGTGAGCGCCACGTTGCGACTACCTCGGACTGAAATGACACCTTTGGGGCCAGGCAATTTCCCGCACTGATAAGCGTAGTGCGTTGCCATCATGAACTTAGCAAGAGTCGGCCTGCCAAAGATTGCATTATAAGCTGAATCACAATCGATTACATCGAAAGTAACCAATTCTGTTCGGAAGTTGTCTGGTTCTCCCAGAGTGACCGGGAGGACCACTTGTCCCAATGGCATCATGGAGGGGCCTGGGATTATCCCATAAAACGGATGAATTATGGGCTTGATCTTCGAACGAGGAATTTGCATCTCGTCGAGTGTCTTGACCAATAAAAGATCAAGGGAACTTCCCCCATCAATCAGGACCCTTTCGACTCTCGCGTTACTGATGATTGGGGTTATAACCAGAGGTAGCCTCAATGGTCGAGTTAGCCCCACAGGACAGTCAGCGCGATCGAACGTCAAAGGCATATCCGACCAACGGGGATATTGAGGTTCGCCAAGGGATGTCTCCGTTTGGTTAACCTCTCGGAAAAAGGTTTTAAACTGCCTTTTGGAAGCGAAAGAGGAGGAACCTCCGAAAATGACATTAACATGATTTTGAGGTACCTGGTAAGCCATTTCTTCGTCTCCGTCGATGTCTCTAATCCCGCACGCCTGCTCTTTAGGCGGTAAGGTTGGCATTGGCCCAGCTCCTTGGTAGAAATCATCCAGCTGTTTCAACCAACTCCTGGAGTTTTTGAGGTCGTGGCCTGCGGAGTTGTGGAGTGGACACCACCTCTTGCCCTCCTGCGGATTAGTTGATTTTTTTGGCTGGTCGGAATCCCGGCCACCAGAGGCAGTTTTACTTTTAAAAGAAGACTTATTACCTTTGGTCGAAGGTGGTTTCTCCGCGACTGCGACCTCACGGTACTGTCCAGAGCGGTTCCTCTTCGACTTTTTTGACTTCCCACCCGGTGAAGACTCCGGCTTTTTGCTTGAATCTTCTTTCCTGGCGTCCTTGAAGCCTGGTTGGGGCGGTAGGTCCCCCTTGTCAACCATTCGGTTCCATTCGACTGCCTCGGCTGCATCGGAATATCGATCAGCCATATCGAGCAGATCGGCCACTGATCGAGGAGGGTGGATAAGCAAGTCTTCAGTGAATCTCCGGTATCGAACGGCATGCTTAAATGCCCTGATTACGGAGCCATCAGATATGTTCGGGATGGTATTTCTTACCCCGACAAACCTCTTGACAAACTGCCGAAGTGTTTCGGTCGAAGTTTGCCGCAGTCTATGCAGGTCGTCCTCCTTACCTGGCTTTTGGTAACAGTTTTGGAAATTGCTGAGGATGGCATCGCATAGCATTTCCCAATTGTAGATGGAACCCTCAGGCTGATTAAACAACCAGGTTCTAGCCGGTCCTGCGAGGACTGTTGGCAGGTAGTTGGCCATGACCTTGTCATCGCCTCCTGCTGCTTGGATGGCAGTAATATAGATCTGAAGGAACTCGGATGGGTTCTGAGTTCCATCAAATCTCTCAATGGCCCCTGGTCGAAACTTATCGGGCCAAATGACTGCTCGTAGGCCAGGCGAGAAAGCTTTGCAACCAACGTAAGGACCGTGAACCGTCCTGTGACTTTCGGTTGGGTTTCGAGCAAACTCACGTAATGGCGAGGTTACTCGTGGTCCCAAACGAGAGTGAACGGGAACTCGATCCCTACTACGAGAGTCCTGCATTCGCCGGTATTTGTCCTGTCGGGACGGTACAGGCGGTGGGTAACTCCGCCGGCCAGAGCCAAAATGAGGACCATCCCGTTCACGGGAATGTGTTACTGAGCGGGAAGAGGCTGTTGGGGTCGCCTCGGATGCGACCTCATCCAGTCTTTCCGCCAGGATCCTAAAAAAGGCCGGTCTCTGCGCATCTGTGACCGTAGGAGGAAAATTGCGCATGACTTCCGCGATAGATCGCAGTCGACCATGGGTACTTCTCCTAGGGGCACCAGGTGTTATTGTTTCTTCGTCCACTGGGAAATGCTCCGGTGGTAAAGAAGGAGTCTGGTCACGTCTACGACCACGCGACCGTCGAGAAGAACTCGGGGCAGCATCGTAACGAGCCTGTGCATCTTGAAGAGCCTCTAGGGCAGTTCTGCGTAGTTCGTTGTTCTGTTGCTCGAGGTCTTGATCCTCCTTCTGTTTGCGATCTTGTTCTTCCCTGGCAGCCTGTTGATCGGGAGTTTCTTCCGACAACGCAGCAAACTGCCTAGGGAGTGAGGTCGCCGATGGGGAAAACATCTCGGTTTGTTCCGAGTCGGACTCGAAATCGAAGAGACGGTGGAGGTTATCAGGGTCGAACCTTCCTGGGCTAATTTTAGGGTCACCATCATATTTTCCCTCAGCGGGGTCGTATGACGGGCCGGATTCATCACCTAGCACATTAAGAACCTCTGTGGGTTCTGACCTTGTGCCAGTTACCTCCTGGTCGATTGACATGACTTGGAGAGATGATTCAACCTGTGGAAGATTCTGGCCTTCGACCTCTTCCATCGGAACAGGATCGCTTCGAGAAGGCATTGGTATATGGGCATAATCCTCAAGATCGAAATCATTCTCGGAATCATATGCTCCAGTCATGTTTCGGCGAACCTCCGAATTTCAATTAGGACGCCTTGAGAAAGGCCCCACGGTGGGCGCCAGCTGTCGACGATTCGGACTCGGGGTCCTCAGCCGAACTTATGCAGAATTTGTAATTGTGAGACCTTTCAAGATGACCCTCTGGGAAGGTATGCCGAACAATGGTGAACAAGAGCACAGAGAAATTTATACAGGTTCGGGCCCTCGATGGTGGGAGTAAAAGCCCTACGTCCTGTTGGGATTTCAGTATATGAGATAAAGCTTTACAAACTAGCCGGGAGAAAACCTCACAGGTGAAAGTTTCCCCTATATAAGTGTACAAAAAGAAGCTATAGGAGACTTGTAAGTGTTGTCTAATCTAAGCCGTAGACTTGGCTGTTTGAATGATCGAGATATCTTGTAGCTTGATTATCTTTTGAGTCTGGTTCTTCCAAAAATGTCTTGGATCCCCCGTTTGATGTACTTTGCCACCTTTTTATATTGGTCGAAAAGGTGCCATATGAAGAAAACTGCATCAAACGGTTGGATGCAGTTGTTGAAGAACCGTTATTAACTTCCACGGAGGTTATTAACACGTGTTAATCATGAATAACCGCATATAATAACCTCTGACGGTTGGTCTTCAACGTGGAGGAATCTTCGGGATGCCTGGAATATCCTGGTATGAAGATAACCGAACAAACTCCAAGCACCTTGGTCGAGAATGTTCTGACCGCGGAATATGGGCTGACCGCGCAACATCCCAGATATTCAGTCCAGTCCGCGTATAGCATACGAACTTCTGACCGCACAAAGCTGTCGGCCTGATCGCACGAAACCCGCGACCTGATCGCGTAAAGCTTGCGACCTCATGGTGATGCCCCTCAGAAATAGCTTGAGTTTGCATCGAACCAAATACATGTCTGGTTCGAACCTGTCTTGAACCAAAAGTTTATTAGAAGTGACCTGGGTGTCAATCCTCGTCACGCGTGCCATCTATGCCTACAATCATGCAAATGACGCCACGACTCCTCATTTCCACACGATGACGCAGCAGGATGCCTTCTACGGTCATTTGGTCCACAAAAACACCTTCGAACACAAATGGATCGAATGGGCCTCTGTTGTAAATCAGCCCATTATGGCTCCCTTGGTGCAGATCTTCAAGGATATAGGGCTGTATGACTTTGTGGAGCACAAGTGCCCATGGAACGCCACTGCCATCAGACAGTTCTATGCTACAGTTGAGATCAGATGGGCGGACCAGCAGATTATATGGATGACAGGGTCTAGGTGCTATGAGGCCACCTTTGAGGAGTTTGCTGCGGCAAACAAGCTAAATTATGAGGAGCTGAAGGAGGGGATCGATATGGAGGAAGAGGATTACCTCCATGAGGACGACTGGCTCCAGTTCTATGAGCAGCCGGGAGGTGGACAGCGGATTGTACCATGTACTGTTACCGGTCTCAAAGTCCTCCCTGCTGTGGTCAACAAAATTGTACGAGCCACGATCCATCCCAAGAGTGGAAACCGAGAAGCGGTCCGGGATTACTACTGGAACTTCATCGACCACATCCTCAAGAGTCATCGGATCAACATTGTCTCTTTTATATTGAAGACAATTGAGGATGTCTCAGCGACCGCTCTGCCGAATCTTTACTATGCACCGTTTATCATGTCCTTGCTGCTCCAGAAGACGAAGTTTCCTCGCGGTTCTTGCGACATCAGACATCTTGGCTATAAGCCATTCAGTGTCAACCCGCGCGTCTTAGCTCGAGGCCAAGGAGCACAGCATCAGCAGCAGCCGGCTCAGCCTATGCCTCCTCCTCCTCCTCCTCAGGCTCAGCAGGCACCTCAGTCGAGCCAAGCCCCCGCCTGGTTTTCTCAGTTCCAGCAGCAGTTCCATCAGCCGATGATGGATCAGTTTGCTACTCTTCTCCAGGGGCTTGAGCTCGCTCGCTCGGACTTGGCGGCCTTGCATGATCATTTCCAGACTTTCTCTTCGCGCCAGGATCAGTTCGAGCAGCGCTTCGACGCCTTCTCCACTCACTTCTACACTCGTTTCCCTCAGACTCCTCCTCATCCCGATGATGATGCTCCAGCCGCTCCTTAGCCTTTATGGCAATTGATGCCAAAGGGGGAGAGAAAAGAGAGTAGAAGAGTAGGAGAGAGATGATGAACCTTAAATGTAAATGAAAACTTTTGGATGAAAGAACTTTTGGTGTGTGTATAGAAGTTTTAATTTAACTTGTTTAATTGAATGTCTCTTTTATGACTTATATTGAATGACTCTATTGTGAGATTGATACTTCATTGTATATGAGATGTGCTTGTGATGATGATATCATGTGTAGAATTGAATGTCTTATTTGTGATATTTCATGATTCTATAGTGAATGAATTGAGATTGCATCTTACACATGCTTGAACTCCACTAAAATGTCAAATTCTCTTATTCATACATTTAGGGGGAGTGTCTTATTCTTCGATGCTTATTGTAAAATTCCCTTTATGCTTAAAACTCTTTCATCTACTCTTTATGTTGTCATCAATTACCAAAAAGGGGGAGATTGTAGCTTCTAGGCCCCTATAGGATGTTTTAATAATTAATGACAACTACAAATGCTATACTAACGTTACCTGTCTAGTTGTGTCAAGAAGATACTTAAAAGACAGGTTAATGAAAGGCGAAGAAAGGACGCATTGATCAAAAAGGCAAAGGTACGGAATAGGGTCTTTTCCTTTTTACCGGTCTAAGGTGATTAGAGAAGAATTTTGACCGGATTTTAGGATAGTTGCCGTACTATTAAGAGGAGCATGTGGTGTATCACAATATACTTCATCTTTGTGCCACAAATCATAAAATCAACATGCATTGCATACTAGAAGGTCACATCCTTTGAAAATGCTTGTATCAGCTCATTTCTGCTTAGCACTGTCTCAGTCGGTCTGACCGTCTGTTAGACCGGTCTGACCGAATTCACGGACTGACCGATTAAAATCTCGGACTGACCGACGTGTAGTCTAAGCATAGTGCATTCTTTTTAAAGGCCGGTCTGTCCGTAGTTGAGACCAAGGTCTGTCTCCTGGAACTTCTTGATTTACCCCTTCTGGTGTTTTGAGCTATTACGGTCTGACAGTTTGTTAGACCGATCTGACCGCGAAATCGGTCTGACCGTGTTTTTGAACTACGGTCTGACCGTTTGGCCGGTCTGACCGTATATATCGGCCTGACCGTATAAGGTGTCCAGAAACTATGTCGTCTCTGGACAGTTTCATGGTCTGACCGATATATACTCCGATCTGACCGTATGTGTGCCTGACAAGGGCAGTTGAGCATTTATTGCGCCTGTTTAATACCGTTGCAATTGCGGCGGTCTGACCGAGCTTGTGCTTGCGGTTTGACCGCCAGGTGATCTTTTTCTCCCAACGGCCTGTAACGGTTATATTAATTGTGGGGGGTATATATACTCCCTTGCCCGGCCCTGTTCATGACTTTTGGCATAATCTTGAGCATTGTCATCATTCTTGAGAGTCTAAGCTTGTTTCATACACTCTAGGGTTCAAATTCTCGAATTTGTGAGAGTGTGCATTTGAGATCTTCTAGTGCATTGCATTTAGATCATTAAATCAATCTTGTGGCACTAGAAGAAGGCTAAGTGATCATCACCGGCTTGTTACTCTTGGAGTTTGCCGGCTCCTAGACGGCTAGGAGAAAGGTTTTGAAGAGCTCTTCAAGGAAGATTGTGAAGAAGCCTCAAAACGTCTTGTGAAAGGTTTGAGCACGCCTTGCCGGAGAGGTAAAGTGCATCCTTAGTGAAATCGAGGTTTGGATAACTCATCACACTAATCCGGCTCAAGATCTAGGTCACTTCTCGAGAGAAGGTTGACTAGATAGAGGAGCGGTTAGAGATTTGAGTTTGCCTCAACGTGGATTAGGGGTGATCGGCAAATCACCGAGACCACGGGATATATCCTTGTGTTGAAATTGTGCTTTATTCATATTGTGTTATTTATTTGCTCTCATTATCTATAAATTGTTTGATTATTTGCTAAATTGCTAAAATCGCCTATTCACCCCCCTCTAGTCGATATCCTAGATCCCTTTCAGAAGGTTGACTAGATAGATGAGCAGTTAGAGATTTGAGTTTGCCTCAACGTGGATTAGGGGTGATCGGCAAATCACCGAGACCACGGGATATATTCTTGTGTTAAAATTGTTCATTGTTCATCTTGTGTTAGTTATTTGCTCTCATTTACTATTAATTGTTTGATTAATTGTTAATTTGTTAAAATCGCCTATTCACCCCCCTCTAGTCGATATCCTAGATCCCTTTCAAACCGCTCCAGTCTAGACACAACACAATGACGCACTGGCGCGTGACGCTCCTCTTGATGAAGACACGGATGCCCGATCTTCTGGTGAGAAGGATAACTTCGATTTGATGGAGAGTGACCTTGGCGATTCGCTACCAACCAGATAAGACTGGACGCCCTGACAATCGCTAAACCACACTCACTAATCGTTATCAACCGTGTCAAGACGCAGCTGACCTGATCACGAGGATCAATTCCTGCAAGCAACCGAAGAACAAGCAAGAACAAGATAAAAGCAATCTGAAATTGCAAATATGGATGAAGCACACGATAAATTTGAGGTTGTGTAACTTGTAGTTGTTGGTCTAGATGACACAAGAATACAAGGATGAAGTTTCACACATGGGAAAAACTAATCTAAACAAAACCTGAGGAAGAACGGCAAAGGTGACCGCCATATGTAACAAGGGTGGCGGCCAAGGAGGTGGTCGTGAAACCCTAGGGGTACACGGGCCTTGGGCCCAAATTAGAGGTGGCACAGCACCCGGCAGAATCTACCCATGAATTATTTTGTTGATTGCGGGCTATCCAGATGGAATTTGGCAGTGGAGCCAGATACATTGGAAAGGTGGCGTCGTGGGCTTTTCCGTAAAGTGCTCATTCACCCCAAACGGACTCCGTACGTGGCCTGGGCATCGATTTTGAAGTTGGACTGCTGCTGGATGGCCGAGCTGGACTCGCGGACGAGTTGGGCTTAATCTTGGGTTGGGCTTCATGCATCGTGAGTTGCTCCACCTTTGATGTAGCTCGCTGATCCTCCGGTGTGGGCGTAGTGAATGGCTCAGCACATGGATTCATGTCGACTCGCCGTTCTCCTTGATCTTCTCGTGGCGGCAAGGAAGTAGTGGAAGTAGTGGAAGGAGTGGATGGAGCTTTGTTTATATCCGAGCTAGTGATGTCCTCGTCATTCTCCCCTTCTTGAAGTTGAGTCATCCTCGACTCAAGCATAATCTCCTGTAAAAAGTTAGTACCAAAATGAGGCAAAGCAACATGCATATACTCCCCTTCTTGAAAGCTATCATGTAGGTTCAAAGGAAAACTAGAGGAACTTGACATGAAATGATTAGTGCTATGGCAATCCTCTAGTTGATCACATTGTTGCTTGTTATCACTTTCCTGCAAAAGATTAGTCACAAGTGGGGACACGGCAAGAAGCTGTTTTTCCAAAGAAAATTCTCCACCCTTGCAATTATAGACATTAATTTCAGATATATGTCTTTCATGTTCAATTTGATTTTCAGCCTCATAAGCAAGATTAAACAATTGAGAGAAAGGATTATATTCCTTAGCAACAAGAATGTCCTGAATTTCCTTATCAAGCCCACCTATGAATCTAATCTCTTTAGCTTCCTCGGTTTCCTCTAAACCACAATGCAACAAGCATGTTTCTAATTTTTGGTAGTATCCTGTTACAGTGTTATTACCCTGTTTTACATGTTGTAGTTTCTTAAACAAAAATTCAGCATAGAGTTTACTGACAAATCTATCTCTCATAAGCCTTTTCATCTCTTTCCAAGTGTGAGGTAACTTATTACATGCACAAAAATCCTTCCACCACATTGATGCAAAAATAGTTAAAGCACTAGCAGCACTCCTAATCTTTCGTTCATCACAGATTTTATATCGAGCAAAAAAATTTTCTATCGCTATTTCCCAATCAATATATGCATCAGAACGAAATCCATTATAAGAAAGATATGTTGGAATGATTTTACCCGTACTCATGGGGAACGATGCAGCAATGGTGGTGTGGCTCTCTAGCAGTCTCTCCCTATAGCAGAACATATAAATTTTTGTTTCAATCTCCTTCTTAAATTCATCACCTGCCATGATTAGTAGAAAACAAAAAACACACAAGAGTATATTTCCCTATCAACTACTAGGTGGCGGACAAGGAACAAAAGTGACTCTTGCTCAAGCTTCTTACCTAGCTCTTACAAGTTCTTACCGAAGCGAACAGACGGTGCAACCGGTGGCTGGTTTGTGATAACTTAAACTCAAGTGTGAGCAAAGCGATTGTAAGGTACCGTACCTATATGGTTCGACTGTGCATGTATGAAATGAACTGTATATATGAAATGCTATTGTACAGAGGGCATGGCTGTTGATCGAAGGATGCCGACTAGGGTGAATAGGTGGTTTTAAAATTTTTCTTCTAAACTAGGGTTTAACAACCTAGGATTGCAATAACAAATCTTCTAATGATATGAAAGACAATTCAATACAGATTTTGCACTTTTCAAAAGATTAATAGCAAAAATTCAATCACTACGAAAATTAAGCAAGTAGTAGAGGTAACCGAAGAGATCGGGTTTTTCCCGAGGTCTCGAAAATTTGCCGATTTCCACTAATCCTTGTTGAAACGCTCTTAGCTTGAGCTTATGCTTCGATTTCACTAGGGGTAGCCCTTCTCCACTCCGGATAGGCGAGCTCCGAGCCTTTACAACCAATCGCCGGGCCTCTCCGACACACTGTCGATGGAGAGATCGCCGACCTCCCGGGTCGTCTAGGTGATGGCAATCACCAAGAGTAATAAGCCTAGCACCTTGCTTGATCAACCACAAAGCTTGATGAACACAATGCAAATGCAAGAAGGCTTGGAAACAAATTCACTCAACTAGCACTCAAGATTTCTCAAGTTTTGACTTCAATTGCTAGAGAATGGATGTGAGAGGGCTTGCACACTGTTGCTCAGGGTTTTTGAGATGTATTTCGTGTATTTAAGACATCTACAACAGTGATCTATTTATACTCTCAGCAAAAACGGTCGATTTCAAGAAGATTGGGCGAAAGTTGTACTTGCCGGACATTGTCCGGTCACTTCGGACAATGTCCGGTCAGTACAAAAATTTTGACCGTTATTCACGTGAAATACGAGTGTCAGTAGCCGTTTGGATTAAAATGTGAAGGCCGGACAAATGTATTTGTCCGGACAAAATGTCCCGACAGATGCATTTGTCTCTGTTGATACCCCTGTTCAAAATGATTTGTACACGCCGGACAAATACATTTGTCCGGACAAAATGTCCGGACAGATGTATCTGTCTCTGTTGACACTTAACATAAAACACTCCAGATTTTTGTATGGGCCGGACATATAGGATTTGTCCGGACAAAATGTCCGGACAAATAGATTTGTCTCTGTTAACATAGCCCTTACAATAGCCTAGACTTTGTATTGGCTGGACATTGTCCGGTCACTTCAGACAAAACCTCCGGACAAATACATTTGTCTTAATTCAACACGCCGTTACATTTGTACTGACCGGACATTGTCCGGTCACTTCGGACAATGTCCGGTCTTCATCGGACAGATGTACCGGACAAATGTATTTGTCTCTGTTGCACTTGTTTGCAAAGTTCTGAAATTATTTGTATTGCCCGGACATTGTCCGGTCACTTCAGACACTGTCCGGCCAGTACAAAACGAAAACAGACCTCTGAATTTTTTACTCAAATTTGATTTAGGGCAAATGCAAATGCAAATATGCTTCTAAAAACTTCAAGGTTGATCAAGAGACTTGTGCTAAGACCCCTCTTAATAGTACGACCATCTAACCTAGAAAATTTCAAAACAAGAAGGCGCTAGGTTTAGGTATTTGTACTTTTGCTGAGATTTTCGTCGTTTTCGCTTCATGGAGTCTTGATAACTTTGCTTTGTCTTTCCTTGATGCTTTCTCCTTTGATCTACCTGAGTCTCACATATAGAGGTTAGTCGCAAATCTCACGGATGTCATTAATCACCAAAACCCTAATTAGGGCTCAAGTTTCAACAATGGCTAGCATGATTCCTGAGGCTAGTCACAAAAAAAAGAAATTTATTAAAAAAATATTAATATGCACAGACGGTTTTGATCTTATAAACCATCTGTGATAGATCGAACATGTACGTATCACAGAGTATCACAGACAGTTCTGAGCTTATAACAGACCGTTTTGAGCTAATAACCATCTCCGATAATGAAACTATTCCAGATGGTTTTGACCTCAAAACCGTCTATGATACTATGAGTATCACAGATTGTTATAAGATCAAAACCATCTGTGATACTCATACTATCACAGACGGTTCTGAGATTATAACTGTCGCCGATAATGACACTATCTCAGATGATTTTGACCTCAAAACCGTCTGCGATACTCATACTATCACTAACGGTTCTGACATTATAACCGTCTGTGATAGTATGAGTATCACAGACTGTTATAAGATAAAAATCGTCTGTGATACTCATACTATCACAGACGGTTCTGAGTTTATAACTCGTTGCCGATAATGACACTATCCCAGATGGTTTTGTCCTCAAAACCGTCTGCGATACTCATACTATTACTGACAATTCTAAGCTTATAACCGTCTGTGGTAATATGAGTATCACAGACGGCTTTGATCTTATAACAGTCTATGTAGTAAGAGTATCACAAACGGTTTTGATCTTATAATAGTCTGTGGAGGGAAAAATCACAAACGGTTCAAAACCGTCAGTGATAGTACTTGATTATCACTGACTCGAATATCCCTGACGGGTCAGAACCGTCTGTGATGACTGTTTTGACCCGACTGTGATAATGAATTCTGTAGTAGTGGCAACACTGTTGGATATTTCTTCACTTTACAAATGTGTAAATATTCAAAAGTCCAAGCCAAGCAATCTTCAATAGAACGACTTTGAATGAATCCATATTGCGGGTCGCATATTCGTTACACGAGATTAGACAAAGCCGCAGCTTAAGCAACTATTTTATTGAAAATATTTTTGTGTGTATAAGCTAAGTAAATCTTCTGTTCTCCAGCTAGTCGACGATTCACCACCGCCTCCCCCCAGTGGGTCGATTATACTTTACTCTTACACATTTTTTATTTGTAAAGAGAAGGGAAATTAGCAATCTAGGCATAAAAGGTAACATAGGAGAGTTAATTCCAAAAAATAGTTTTATTACAAATCTTCAATTTGGAAGAACTCAAGTACAATTTAATAGATAAGTTCAAACTTTAATGGTCAATTGAAGATAAAAACTGAATATAAGCAATGAAAATTTTTAAAAGAGCTAAGTTCAATGGATCATATGCAAAGATGTGATAGAATAATCATCTAATTGATTAAAGATGATCTTCAAAACCAAGCATTCCAGGTGATAAATCTATTTTTATTTTTCAGTTTATGATGGAATGTGGTGGAATGATGATTCAATGAAGACTAAACATGTGATGAAATGAACATCCCCCAAGCTAAATCAGACTAAGCAAACGGTTAACTGAACACCCCCCAGGCTAAATTAGAAATTGTCCTCAATGTATGGAGAGAGATACAGATTACCGTTTGCAGTCGTGGTTCAAGTTGGTAGATGTTGTGGAAGATGACGTAGTGAGAGAGGATGTTGTGGTCCACGTAGCTCCAATGGTGCAGTCCATGGCGTCGCAAGTGAAAACCTGAAAAGAAAAACAAAAAGAGACAAAAAAAAGGAGAATAAAAAGAAAAACTTGCGTAACTTGGAGATCACTCGTCGGAAGCCGGTGGAGGAGAATGGTAGAATTGTGGTGATGTATAGGATGGATATGTAGGTGGATGAAAGAGTTGTGGGGAAAGTCAGTGGGTGTGGAGATTGTCCCCGTAGTGGGTACGTGTGCCTGAAAATGTGCCGTCCGAAAAAATGTGGCATGTGTGTACATGATAGTCGTAGATGCTGTTGACACGACCTTGGAGTTGGTTTCTTCTGGAATCCATCACAGTCCTGTATTCTGCAAATTCCAACCTAAAGTCAGAGAGACTAGTGCACAAGGACTCTATGGAAGCATTCAAAGAGGCAATAGCAGTCGTTGCTGGTTTGTTAGACTCAACAACACATGAGGAGTTAGAATCAGATGAGCTAGATGGGAGCATTCGCCAATTCTGCTCAGATAAGCAAGTCCGAGAAATGTTGGGCAAAAGGATAGGAGGAATGCCATTAGATAAGCAATGAACCTTCATCTACGAGAATTCTAAACAAGAACTCGAAGAATTCTCTTCCCTCCTACAAAACCCTCATTGAAAACAATGCATTCAAATCTAAGGTGGCTGCGGGCACAGATTCTTGATAATCCTGAGCATCAAACCCTAAGGCTTTTGCTATGTGAGTGATTAAGCCACCTAAGACAATGGGTGAGGTTTTGTGTAAATATTTCCCAATACTTTCAAGGCGACGAGCAAAGTAGGCTGCAGATGATATATGAACTTTTCCTAACATAGCCCACAAAAATTCAACCTCGGTTTCGAAAACTTTATCCTGATTACTATCACGGCCCAAAATTGTCCCAGCCATGAGACACTGTAAGTAGTGAAAGGCAGCATTGCAAATTTTGACGGCCCTTGATTTACCGAGTCGAAAAGATGTTGCCCTTCCTCTGCTATATCACTCCAAATCTTACTGGGGGTACAAATAATAGAAGCATGAAAAGTTCCCCCGGGTTTTAACCCTAACAGATTTGCAAATTCATCTATTGAAAAATTATAATCCATATTTGCAAATCTAAATCTAACACCTTCAGTTTCATCGGGAGGAACACGTATAGTGTTTTGTTCGAAGGAGGCTAGAATCTCCCATAAGACTTCGCGAAAAGTCGGAACCGGAACTGCTATAAGTGTGTCCCAACCCACATTACTAAGCAGGTGTTTAACATCATCTTCAATTCCTAGCGATCTAGTGGCATGAACATCTAAAAATCTAGTAGGCCACAAAAGTCTCTTCTTTAAATGCACAAATCTAGCAAGATGATCAAGGTTGGTAAAGTAAATATGAGGGAAATCTGGATCCGAGAAAGTTTGAGGAGACATACCGCATTTGCACTTCGTTACCTTCTTGACATTGCGTCGGGGAGTCATCATTGCCATAGAAAACTTCATCGATTTCTGAAGTCCAGATGTATATTTTCGGAACACTTGAGGATCAGAGAGCGAGATGCCAATGATCATTGCTTGTCTCTGAAATTCCGTCATATAATCCTGGACGGATTGGTCGTGGCATTGATACAATCTGTGCCAACAGTCCCATCTCTCCTCGAGATAACCCATTGGCTAGATTTCTTATCGTAGGAGTCATTTGAATTGACCCCACGCAAGGTCGTCAGCTTCATCACTGGCGACAAGGGCCTTCCACCAAGTGTTGGCATGGTCCTTCATCTTTAAAGGTGCGAATTTTCCCTTTTGAGCATTACTGAACCCTCATAGGTCAAAGTAGTTCTCAAGCTAGTCGATCCAATAATCTAGCTTCTCGGCATCGATCACCCCATCATATATGGGTATGTCAACCTTAGTTTCGACTTTGAAAGATCCGACAGTTAAAGAGGTGTTGGCGAGGTCATCGACCTTATGCTCGTCTTCGTCTTCATCTTCATCTTCGTCTGCTTTGCGCAAGTCTTCACCAATCTTCACACCTTTAACCTTGCCTTTTGAAACATAAACTTCAGAAGGTACAACCATGGCCTGCTACTTAATCAAAGCAAGCACGGTATCCATGTTGGTGGAGAGCTTAGCCACTTGTTCGGCTAGGTTAGCTTGAATGGAGGTATCGTCAGACATCTTCGGAGACGCGACTGAAGAATCATCGAATAGTCGCCTAGAGTTTCGCCAGAAGTTTTGTAACCTTGGAGAGTCTTCACCATCTACAGGATAGGATAGTTACTTTAATACCAACTTGATCTGATTACGGCCTAGACCGGGTTTCGATCTAGTCTCGATGAGATGCTGCTTTGCTTTGATTGAAGTATAGACGGGCTTCGACTATACTCGATCAGATGCTAATATACAGAATAACGGGTCTTACTCGGAATTACCGAAACCCAAGTTGATCGAAAACACAATTCAAAAGATAGCACGCTCTTTATTTCGAAGAGGGATCTGGTACACATCGAATATTAGGACGCACTCGCCTACGTCGATGAACTATGTGTCTAAGACTCGATGATATTCGATATTCGATGATCTAAACTAGAGCTATTACAAAGTATTTATAGTCCAATCGTATAAATACGTATCAGACTCAATAACCGACTAAACGTATTAGACTCGGACAACTAAACCTAACAGATAGGACTCAGTTATATGTATATGAATTGGAATACAATCCAACCAGAGATTAAATCCTCCCCGAGATCGGATCCTCCCAAGGTCGCGAACCACTCTGTGGTTGCGAAGTCCTCTAAGGTTGCGAATCCTTTCCGAACTCGACTAGTTTGCAGAGCCTTTGCGAAGTCACAAAGCCTTTGCGAACTCGACCTAAAAGTCCTGAAGATCCTCCCGGATCAACCACTAAGACAAACAAGATCATTATTGCACTATTAAAGCTTCAAGATTTCATTTACCTAACAACGGATAATTAACTCATGTTGAAGGCACTTGGAGAGTGCAGTATGCTAGGAAGACTGCAATCATAGCCCAGGTGCCCCTGAGGAAATGTCGTGAGTGAAATGAGCCCGCACTTCTCATATCATTATTGATTTCTTCCAGTGACATCAACACAAGTCCAAAGATAGTGTAATAATGGAAAAGTGATGTACTGCTAATTTAGATGAGCAAAGGCATTTAGTACAACAGTGCCTTACATGCCAATATAATTTGAGATTAACTTAAACTGTACCTCTTAATTGATGTTTGCCTATCATGAGAAGCTGCACCATCTGGATGAAGTCTCCACTTGCCCATCTGAGAGAACATAAAAGAACAAACCTGATGTCAGATGCCAAATGAGAGTAAAAGAGCAAGTAATTTACGTCCTTCGGTTTTGTTCTTATCAATTGTTGAAGTTCTTATCTGTTTTGCAGGATGCATGTACGGGATATAACTTGGTATGCAGGTTATAGGACTAGCTCCATCAGTAGGAAGACAGATACTTCTTTGGGATTTTTTACAAGCTTAAGTGTAATGGAGTTGAATCTTACCGAGTCACAAGATTCAGTTCTTGACTTCTTTCCAAGAATAAAGGGCAACAATTTACCATTCATTGATTCATGTCAACACATTAAGACCACGACTAGCAACTAGATGTAACAGAAGTACTTTAATTCTTTTAGAAAAGTGAATTGTGGAACTTTTAAAGTAAATTGAGAGTCTAATTCGTAACTACTCGCTACTCTACTACTAATTACATTCACTACCACAGAAACAAACATCCAGGACGGCACATCACAGACGGTTATGAACTTTTTAATAGAAAACCATCTATGAAGGCCTATCGGGAGAAAATGTTACGTTATCACAGACGGTTTTGAGATCAGAACCGACTGTGATAATCCGACAGACGGTTTTGACCTTGGAACCGTCTGTGATATTCTAATTATTACAGACGATTCTGAGCTTAAAACCGTCTGTGATAGTGCTGGACTATCACAGTCGGTTCTGACCTCAGAACCGTCACTGATAATCGCGTTAATCTGTCATTGTCTAGTTCATTGTTTTCATCATATCTTTTTCATAAGAACTCAGATTTTCACATTCTTATACTTTCTGGAAACATCAGATCGTGCTCTACAACGTTTCTGTTGAGGTCGAAGTCAGATTCGGTATCTATCTATGAGATATTGGGCCGTTAATGTCGATGGCGTACAGTTTGAGACAGCTTCGGTAAAATTGTCATATCTTTTGATTTCCAAGACCGTTTTTGACGTTCTTATACTTTTTGGAAAGATAAAAAAAATCCTCTACAACTTTGGTGTTGACTAGATCCTCTAATTTGGAGTTCTTGGGGTCCGAAATTGCTAATCATTATGAGAGATGGTTCTGAGCACAGAACCGTCTGTGATAATCGCGTTAATCTGTCGCTGTCTAGTTCATTGTTTTCATCATATCTTCTTCATATGAACTCAGATTTTCACATTCTTATACTTTCTGGAAACATCAGATCATGCTCTACAACTTTTCTGTTGAGGTCAAAGTCAGATTCAGTATCCATCTATGAGATATTGGGCCGTTAATGTTGATGGCGTACAGTTTGAGACGACTTCGGTAAAATTGCCATATCTTTTGATTTCCAAGACCGTTTTTGACGTTCTTATACTTTTTGGAAAGATAAAAAAATCTTCTACAACTTTGGTGTTGACCAGATCTTCTAATTCAGAGTTCTTGGAGCCCGAAATTGCTAATCATTATGAGAGACGGTTTTGAGTTCAGAACCGTCTGTGATAATCATTATCAGACTTTGCGACTTTGCGACTATAAAATTTAAGGTGGGCTTTGTCCCGCTCATTTCCACACTTTGTAACTTTTCACTTCACTTGCCCTAACTCAAAGTGGCACACTTTGTGACACTTCACTTCATTTCCACCGTTCTACACCGCGGCGCCACTATAACCCTAGATCCACACCGATCCGAGCTCGACTACGCCACCACCACTCCATTGCCCACCATCATCTCGTCGGCCACGTCTCATGGGCCGATGATGACTACAAGCAGCTCCCTCAACAACGACCATCCGATGACCACTTCTTCTTCCTCGGCCACGAGACAGCCGATGGTTTCAGCACCTCTTCGGTTGTGGTCGAGCTACGACGGCCTCCTCCAGCAGCTTCCTCAAGTTCTTTTGCAGCTGCGTTCTTCAGCACCATGGCATCATCTCTCATTCAAGCCTTGGTGACAATTCCCTCTCTTAAACACTCTCTCCCCCTGCTCCTTGTTTCTTAGATGTTGTAAAGTGACTAGTTTGTAGTTGTGTGATGAACAGCTGAATAGTGAAAATTAAAATCTGGTGTGAACTGAATCTTAGTTGATAATTGTTTATGTTGAATTTGTTTAACCCATTCTCTGTTTGAATGCTGCCAATTCTTAGTTGATAATTTTTTATGTTTAATTGAAGCTCTTAGTGACTTTGATTGCAAATTTAAAACTCTGTGTTGTCTTTGGTATCTAAAATCTGTGTTTTGGCTATTAACTATGAACAGACTTATGAACTCTAAATTCAGTGTTTATGTGATGATTCAGTGTTTATGTGATAATGATTAGCAATTTTGGGTCCCAAGAACTCCAAATTATAGGATCTGGTCAACACCAAAGTTGTAGAGGATTTTTTTATCTTTCCAAAAAGTATAAGAACGTCAAAAACGGTATTGGAAATCAAAAGATATGGCAATTTTACCGAAGCTGTCTCAGATTGAATAATTTGAATCCGAGTTGGACTAGAGTTTGAAAATTATACAACTAACATTGCCCAAATTTTAGCGTGATGAAAATGGCCAAATTTGAAGATTACCCCAACAAACTTTTTGTGGAATTTCTCGCAAAGATTCCATAAAGTATAAATTTATCCCAATCCGAGTTCGGATGAAAGAATTATGATGAAAAATACCGAAACAGATCTATTAGATTCAAACTGTACGCCATTGACATTAACGGCCCAATATCTCATAGATGGATGCCAAATCTGACCTCAACCTCAACAGAAAAGTTGTAGAGCACGATCTGATGTTTCCAGCAAATACAAGAATGTGAAAATCCAAGTTCGTATAAAGAAGATATGATGAAAACAATGAACTAGATAGCGACAGATTAGAATTAATTGGACGCGATTATCATAAACGGTTCTGAGCTCAGAACCGTCTGTGATAATCATTATTAGTGACGGTTCTGAACTCAAAACCGTCTGTGATAATATCACAGACGGTTTTGAGCTCAGAACTGTCTATGATAATGATTATCATAGACGGTTTTCAGCTCAGAATCGTCTCTGATAATGATTATCAGTGACGGTTCTGAGCTCAAAACCGTCTGTGATAGTCTCGGACTATCACTGACTCGAATATCACTGACGGTTCAAAACCGTCTGTGATGACTGTTTTGAACCGACTGTGATGTTGTATTCTGCAGTAGTGATTGTTTTAAGATTTGTGCACTTTAATTTCCAGAAAGCATGAAGCACTCTCTCTGTGTAATCATTTAGAAAAGTGGAGGAAAAAGTTCAGAAATTTTTGCACATAAAGTAAGATGAATTTAGAGCAATGATGGATTTAAACACAAAATGGAATAATGACCACAATCTTGAAACCTTGAGAGAATTAGCATGTGGCATTGGAAAAATATCCAATACAGAGCATTGTCCTATTTGTTGTGGAGCCATATCATGCCTCAACCATTCAACAACCCAATATGCTTACACATCAACTATTAAGTTTCAAAGGAAAAAAAGCATCATTTGATTACCCTGTTATCTCACTAAGGCCTTTCCAGGCTACTATTTGTGTAAGGCTTTAAAAAATTCAAGCTCGAGAAAAATGAAAAAGCTTCAGTGCATGCTCATGACATTTATGAGATGAATGCATGAGCATTTGTTAGTACAAAATTTAGGGCAATTTTCTATTACAAGTTTTTGCGGCATTCTCATCGATTTCTCATGGACAATAGAATGAGAGATTTTGTTTCATACATGCTTGATGTCATCAGAGTAATATGTTTTCAATTAAGACCTATGATGACATTGCTAAGTGGTGTAGCAAACGCTAAGGCATAACTAACTTTCTCTTTTCCAAAGCAATAAGTGTTGTACTACTAACAACAACCTTTAGATAACACAACAAGTAACCAAGACCACTAAGTCTGACTAAGAATAACACAACAAGTAACCAGGACCACTATGCTTGACAAAGAAATTAGCAGATTTTGGCTTTAAACACTCAAATAGGAGGAAATCAAAACTAAGCCCATTTGAACTTGAGCATTGACTACATAGTGTAGAAGAAATACTAAGGAACTGTAAGAATGATACCATACTCTACCTGTTATAATGCAAAGAGCAAGGATCAGTTGAACTCGCAGCATAGTTCTTTGTTGGTTGCTGTTGTGTGATACTGAGGCCACTAGTAGATCCACTGCCTCAGGTAGCCGGAACAGTAGGCTGGGTAGCGGCACCACCCGCTGCCACCGCTATAGGCATTGATAAGTGATAACTTGGTAACACTTTTACCCTAGGTTTAGTATTGAAAACGTGCAAAATCATGCTTAAAACTCCTTTTATGCGACATTTTTTGTGTAAAATTTGATTATTTTCACAAATTACTTTCATGGTTGTGTTCATCATGTTTCAGGGATCAAACCCACCAAATTTGGGAAGAATTCGACTACATTTGAGCCTCACACAACCAAGAAACCTAACTGGACAAGCAAAAAGACCTAGTAGAAGTCGAATTGGCGGGTAAAAATCTTTATCCGTACGAAACTGGGCGAAAAAGACTCCTCAAAAAACAGACCTGGTCGATACAACATGGCCGAAACTTGGTTTTGGTTACAATACGTGTCTAGCCGTAATTGCGCCACGTGTCCCGGTCATGTTCGATTCGGTTGTGGTCACGACGCGTGTGTGGCCACGTGTCCTGGTCGTGTTCGAATTGGATTCCTCGACTTTTTACTAGTTAGTTTTGGTCGGTTTTGATCCAAACTGGTCGTTTTGAGTCGGGCTTGACCAGGACTAGTTGTAATTGGGCCGTTTTGATGAGGGTTTGACCAGGACTAGTCGTATTTGGTTGGTTTTAGCTAGATTTGGTTGGTTTTAGTCATATTGGATCAGAGTTGGTCGAATCTGGTTAGTTTTGACTCAGATTTATCTATTCTTGCACTGTTTGAATCCAGACTTCATCGCCTGCACGTCAAGGAGTTGTTTTTGGGCATGTTTACCTGTGTACTATAAATAGAGAAGCTTTTGGCTCAATTAGACATACTTTTAGATGCTTTTTTAGATCTTTTCTTAGGTTTAGAAGCCGTTAGGGCTTAGTTTAGCTACTCTAGTTTAGAAGAGCCCCTTTGTCCATTTTTATTGCTTTTGTAAGCCGGCAAGGATGGCAACTTCAATTTCCAAGCAATCAAGTGAGTTTTTATTTAATTGATATTTTTATCTCTGCATTATTATTATGGATTTTAGCGAGTAGATCCCCTCTAGGGTTAGGGATGACCTAATCCTGAAGGCGTGATTCTCCCTCGGTCTTTATTTCAAGTCTTGGAGTAATTTCCTGATGTTTTCTTCCTCCAAATCCTAATTCCTTGTTTTGACAATAGACGTAACAGTTGAGTCTTAACAGGAATTTAGGGGAGTTCTTGAGTCCTTAGCGCTTTGACGTGGGATCTTGAACAAGAGAGAGGCCCTCGCCAAACGTGACAGTGGAAGCGATCCTCTGACTGTTGGCCCAGCGTCCTGAACTAGAAACTTAATTTGTTTTGGAGAACAATTGAAATTACTTACAATCCTCGGATCTTGGATAGAATTACGCCGGGTGGTTATGGAACTCCCAAAACCCTAGATTTTCATTCTAGCTTGGAAAACCTATATTGATTGCTTAGTTGTAGAAAAACACACCCACAACTCGTTTAGACTTAATTAGTGATCCATTAAGCTTAAAAGACGAATATGCTTGTTTCTCGTGGAATTCGACCCTCAAGTGCTCAACGTTCAACCGTTCACTTGCGATTTATTACTTTACACATCGCGCTTGACCGTTTCGGGTGCAATCAGGCATCACTTTCGCGGCATGGCCTGGCTGGCCTTCCACATGCTTTCTTGAACGATGGTGTCCCCGGTTCATGTGTCACTCGCAGTACTTTTGGTCAGCGACCGCATTCCTCGAGCACCGCCATTTCTTACATTCCGTCCGGCGGCATCATCCGGGCTCTGGATCCACGCATCTGGAATAGCCCAGCTAGAAAGACCCCCGTCCTACTATGCCAACACCAACCAGGGACAACGTCAGGATGAAAAAGAAGAAATCAACACAGCTAATTTTATCACATCATGTACATGAAACGAAAGCCTCAAAAAGATTAGCTTCCTTTTCTCTTTCTGTGCTTACATGTGCTAGGGCTGAAGTAGGCAAGTGAGTAGGGGGTGTGAGGCTTCTTCTAATGGGTGTGAGTAGATTGGAAGGTATGGGACTACTGACTGCCAGGTACTTGTAGATCAGAGTCTGGTGTTCCAACTCCATCCACTAAGATGGGGTGAAGGGTTCCCCTCACCCTAGCCATTGCACCCTTCATGCTAGTGTTCAAGCTCACTGAGCTCAATCCTGGGACATATAGACCAAAGAGATGAGCAACAAAACTATGCAAGCCAAGAAGGCACAGCCAAGAAAAGATGTACTTTACATAAACAACCACCAAGGAGCTTGTATTTCCTAGATATAATCCAGGTGTAAAATATGGCCAAGCAGAAGGCATTAAAAATCTGAAGCAAACTGGCTACAAGGATCAGAAACCTGATCAAGAAGTGGGGAAGTAGAAAAACAGAGTACAGAAGTACAGATTCATAGACATTGTATATAGAAACGGTATCCAAAAATCACATATTTGATGTATTAGCATATTGCAGCAAGTTCAGGCTCTAGTATATTCCTAGAATCTCTCCTTCATGCATTTGTATTTTCACCATTTTTTACTGGAAAAAAGATGTGGATATAGAGCCAAAGATCACATATTTTCATCTCTATTCACATTTTTTTAAGAAAAGTTTTCTTCTTTAGTATCAGCAAAAGGATATGACAAAAGAAACCCAAACAATGACGGCGTCGGGGACAAGCAAAGCATTAATGGATGCTACCAACAAGAAAAAAGAAACTTATATAAAAAAAATAGCAAGAACAGTACAAGAAAGATTTTAAAGTAGCCAAAAAGAACCACTCTTTTCTAGACGCTAATCTAATCAACTAGAAATCAATACACGAGAAACAAAACTACCACCTATGTTTTTAATCTAAAGATCAAAAGATGCAGTCAAAATGGACGAAATGCTCCCTGAATCCACAAACTTATTTAATGGTAGCATCCAAAAAATTTGGGGAAAGCCATAAATTAGAACCAGCTTAAAAAAAGCAACTTTATCTTGCTCAGGCTCCAAATCCAAACCCAGAACTTTTTTTTTTGAAAAAGAAAACAAAAACAGCAGCTCCATTCCAAGACGAAAAAAATATCACCAGCAATAAAGTAGGGCTGCATCCTAATCACCAGGAAAAATCTAAACTACTGCCATTCCAATCAAAGCAAGATGACAAGGCCAACAATACAAAAAAAAAAGAAGAAGAAAAACAAGAAAGGAAAATAGGTTTCCAATCACCAAAGCAAACCATAAAAATAGAAAGAAATCTCAACACCACCACCATTCCCACCCACCTGAGCAAGAAGTAGGGGAGCCATAGTACATAGGCAGCACTCCATCAACCGCTGCCGCCGCACGCCGAGGAACAGCGCCACCTCCTCAAGACATACCAGATCACGGCCCACAAGCTGGAGGCCGAGCTCTGCTACCACAAATCAGAGCTGGACCATGCCCGGGAAGCGCTCGCCGGGGAGTTCTGTGCCGAGGGCGCCCTGGAGGTGCGCCTCCACCTTGGCTGCACCCTAGCGTCCCTTAACGACCTCCACCTCTCCGGCCTCAACCCAACCCACTTCCTCCTCACCCTCCGCTCCGCTGTCAAGTCGATCCAGATCTAGGGTTTAGAGGATTGGAGAAGAGATCCGAGAGAGAGAGAGAGAGGAGCGGCGACGAGGGTATTTATTAAATCATGTGGTTTCTTCTTGCGGTTCCAAAAATATAACCGTTAGAATAAAATCATATCTATTCTAACAGTTCCAAAAATATAACTGTTAGTATAAATATATTTCTTCTAATAGTTAATATATTAAGAACCGTTAGAATAAAATCAAATATATTCTAACGGTTCTAAAAATATAACCATTAGTATATGTATATTTCTTCTAACGATTAATATATTTAGAACCTTTAGAAAAAATTATGTGATTTTTACTAACGGTTTCTCACAACCCAACCATTAGAATAAATGTCCTTCTCGATTGCACACCATGTACACTAACATTTTTCTTCCAGGTTGAGTAAAATCATTAGAAAATAGAAGTTAGTAGACTGCATTTCTGTAGTAGTATGCATTGCTGGTCACGATCCGGTTACGACATTGACTCTTTTTCCGCTGCTGCGGTAGACTAGGGGGAGCCCCTCGGTCTACGAGGTCCCTGTGGTGACGGAGGTCCCGAGGGCCCCACGGCCTGGGAATTAGAAAGTGCTCCTCATCCCTCCCCAGGGTGGCACCCCCTCGGAGAGCTCGTCCACTTCCTGCTCGGCCACCTCTTCAGCGGCAAGGACTCCGGCCGCCAGGACTCCGGTTCACATCACCCCTGTGACCTTCGTGAGGGGGCCCGCAAGCGCGGACGGATCCGGAGCAGTTGGGAGGGAGACCCCCCTGCTGTCTACGGAGAGGTCTTCCGGTTTGCGGAGGAGCTCCAGACCCAGAAGGTGCAGGAGTACGTCTCGCAGGGGACGCTCCGCGACCATTGCGGGGAGCTGCAGTCGCTCCATATCTAAGTTCATTCCCGGATCACCAGGTGGTTTCTTCCTAAGATTTTACCAATTCTTGGGCTTCAAATAACTTTCGCGCTTGCAGGGGGCGGCCCTCTCCTGGGGCATCGAGGCGCGCTTTGACAAGGAGCTGAAGGAGGTGGAGGGGAAGGCCGCCACCTTTTCCGAGGAGCGGGACGACGGGCTCTGGGAGTTGGCTCGAGTCCGAGCCCAGCTCCACGCCTCCGAGAACGGAAATGAATAGCTCCGGAGGAGGCAAGGGCAAAGGAGGATGCCCTCCGGGAGCTCAAGGGCTCTAGCACCCGGGCGGTGGCGAAAGCAGAGCCTCCCTGGAGACAAGGCCTCCGGGCTCCGGCGGGTATCACTCGGGGGATGCCCAAGCCGCCTTAATTTTGCTAAGTCTCATCTCCGAGGGACATGGTAGGGTTGTCTCCCGGGAGCCAATCTGGTTGCGGTGGCTCCCGGAGTGGCACCTAGACAACTTCAACAACCACCGCGACGAATTATCCCCTCCACGACCGGGGTCCCGGAGGGTTCCGCCGCTTCGAATACTCCCACCGGCGGGCTACGAGTATTGGCCCAAGAACCTGCGTCGGGAGGCCCAGCGACGTATACGGAGCTTGTATCGAGACCTGGCCCGAGAGCTATCAGAGGGCCTCCGGGATTATTAGGTGTAGGAGCCCCCCGGTTGTATCTTGTGTTTAATGTACCGATACCCACCGGAGGGGGAAGATGTCCTCCGATTAAATATTTCAATAAAGCTAAGTTTGCTTGTTAACTTGTTTTACTTTCCGAGTCCAAAGGATGGTCGGGAAAACGGCAATCCCCGGGCATGAGTCACCCCCCCACAGCGGGTTGTAGCGTAGCTCCGCGCGCTGTGGGGGAGGAGTGAAGGGCCCAGATGGTAATGATTGCCGGGGTAAAAATTCTCTCAAGAAGATTTTCCAAAGGTCCCGGAGAGAAATTTCCCAGTCGCCATGAGAATGGGGAGCCGGGAGTCAGGTCTCTGGGAGAAAATCATCCAGTCGCCGTGAGAGCGGGGAGCCGGGAATAAAATTTTCGGGAGAAAATCTCCATAATCCCCGGGAATAATTTTTCCTGGAGGAAGTCTCTGAAATCATTGGGGATAATTTTTCCAGGAGGAAACCTTCCGGTCACCGTGAAAACGGGAAGCTGGGAATAAGATTTCCAAGAGAAAATCTCCGAAATCCCCGGGAATAGTTTTTCCGGGAAAAAACCTTCCAGTCGCCATGAAAACGGGAGCCGGGAATGAGATTTTCAGGAGAAAATCTCCGAAATCCCCGGGAATAGTTTTTCTGGGAGAAAACCTTCCAGTCTCCATGAAAACGGGGAGCCAGGAGTGAGATTTTTAGGAGAAAATCTCCGAAATCCCCGGGAATAATTTTTCAGGAGAAAACCTTCTGGTTGCCGTGAAAACTGGGGGCCGGGAATGAGATCTCCGGGAAAGAAAGTCCGAGAATTCCGTCTCACTGAGGAGAAAATCGACCCCCGGAGGAGGATGAGTCCGATGATGGGTCTGAATATTTGAGGGGGGACTAGTCTCTCAAATTGACTCGTTACCTTAGTCCTTGAGGACTGGGTTGCCGCTTACCCCCTCACTCCACGAGGGGTGATTGTAAGCTGCCCTATGGGAGCGGGGGCTCCCGTCGTAGGGACTTTTTGGGTCGTGATAGCCCACTTCCTCACGGAGAGGGTATCCTTACTAAGAGGGCATCCCCACAGGGAGGGCATCACTGTGAGAGACGGTAATGTAGGGACCTGTAGTGAGCCCAAGCCGAGGAAAGACCAATTGTGTTAACAAGGAATTGAGATACAACGCCTCCCCCCGCAAGATCGCGATGGGGGAGGGGACGGTGAGTACAATGCCCCCCTCCCCTCCGACGTAATCACTCCGGGGGAGGGAACGGGCCCGTAGGCTAGATGTAGAACTTGCGAAGCAAGCGTATGTTCCATGTGTGCTTCAGCTCCTGCTCTTAAAGGTCAGAGAGCTTGTAAGCCCCCAAGCCCAGGACTGCTGAGATCTTGTAGGGGCCCTCCCACTTGGGAGAGAGCTTGCCCTAGGCTTGAGGGTCGGTTACGCGCTTGAGGACAAGGTCCCCCGAGGTGGAAAGCTCTCTTGCGGACGCGCTGATTGTATGCGCACGCCATTTTGCGCTCGTAGATGGCGTGGCGGAGGAGTGCTCAGTCGCGTTCTTCTTCGACGAGTTCGACCTCCAGTCGCCGATTTGCCTCGTTGGCTTGGTACGTTGCGGTCGTAGCTCCGTCGAGGAGCTCGACCTGCAGCAACCGGAAGCCCATCTTCGAGGGGAGAACCGCCTCAACCCCGTACAGGAGGGAGAAGGGTGTGCGTCCCGTCGCCCAGCTCAGAGTTGTACGTATGGAACAGAGGATGCTAGGGAGCTCCTCTGCCCATGCGCCCCGTTTGGAGGCGGCTTGTTCGAGTCGTCGGCGCAACCCCTGTAGGATTATGCTGTTGACCCTTTCAACAGCCCCGTTGCTCTGGGGGTGAGCTACCGAGGCGAAGTGGATGGTGAGCCCCAAGCCTTCACAGAATTCCCAGAAATATGCCGAGTCAAATTGGGTCCCATTAACGATAGTGATTTCCCGGGGGACCCCAAAATGACACACGATATTCTTCCAGAAAAACCGCTGTACTGCTCGGGACGTGATGTTGGCCAAAGGTTCGGCCTCTACCACTTGGTGAAATAGTCGACTGCGACCACCGCATACTTGTAGCCCCCGGGTGCTGGGTGGAAGGGACCTAGCAGGTCCACCCCCAGCGCGCGAAGGGCCAAGTGATGGGGATGGTCTGCAGTGCTACGGAGGGGAGGTTGGAACCTTTGGCCATCTTCTGACAAGCCTCGCATGCGGAGACAAGGTCTCGCGCGTCACGGACCACTGTGGGCCAATAAAAGCCCTGGCGAAGGGCCTTGGCTGCAACGGCGCGCGGAGCCAGGTGAGACCCGCAACTCCCCGAGTGGATGTCCTCGAGGAGTTGGAGCCCTTCCGGCCGTGGGAGGCAACGGAGAAGGGCGGAGGCCCCCCGCTTGTAAAGCTTCCCCTCCAGCAGGAGGTATGCCTGGGCCTTGGCTCGGAGGAGCTTAGCCTCGGTCTCGTTGGGAGGGTCCCCCTCCCCCTTTATGAAGGAGAAAAGGGGGTCCATCCAAGACGCGACCCAAGTGATCTCGGAGACTTCCAGGGTGCAAGATCCATTGTCCGCGTCCGGGGAGGTCACCGAAGGCTTCGCAATGATCTCCAAGAAGGCTCCCCGGGGGAGAGGTTCCCGGGCGCTGGCCACCCGGGCCAGGGCATCAGCCCGGTCGTTGTCTTTGCATCCGCCACCTCCTCCTCTAGGCCGTCGAAGTGCTTCTCCATCTTGCGTACCTCCTGCAAGTAGAGGCTCAAGTTCAATGCAAATTCAATGCTTGTAGGTTCACTCGTGTCCATCAACCAATAATCCATTTATCAGTGGCCTCAACAATCAACAATTCAACATGCTCAGGAATCATGAGGAAAGAACCAAATAACAATCATAATGAGAATTGAAAAATCTTTTTTGCTTATTTGCTTATACTGTTATACACTGACAATTTCCCAAATCGTCACAATATTCCAAAGCAACACTACCAAACTAGTGAACTACTGATTCACAAATCACACAACTGTCATCCATAGTTATATACGACGTGTCGTCGACTTGAGGAGGAGGCGGAGGATGCCCATCGACTGGAGGTGGAGGTGGAGGACGTCTGTCAATTGGAGGAGGAGGTGGCGGATGGGCGGAGCTGAGGAGGACTCATGTGGCGTGCCAGCCTCGATTGGAGGCAGAGATGGCGGAGGAGGAGGCAGTTGGAGAGTGAGGCGGCGGAGGACACCCGTCGATTGGAGGAGGAGGTGGCGAAGGGGCGGAGCCGAGGAGGACTCGTGCAGCATGCCGGCCTCAACTAGAGGCGGAGGCAGAGCAGCGAGGAACTAGGGTTTGTGACGACATCGACTGGAAAGTGGAAAAATATTTGACTCAATACTGATATATATATATATATATATGTGTGTGTGTGTGTGTGTGTGTGTGTGTGTGTAATAGCCCAAAAATCCTACTTTTCACCCCTCCTTTTTCAGATTTTCCCTCAGATTAATCCTACCTAATTTCAGCTCCTTTCGATTCCAAATTCAACTAAATTCTTTTATCTCTTCCCTATCAGCTATTTTTATCCATCTGTAAATCCCCAAATCATCTGCTCCATCTTATCCTCATACATGCATATTTAAAAATCCATCATATCATGATTTTTATGCACAAAATAAAAACAATTTCTTCACATGAAATGACACTATTTTATTTAAAATCATGCATATAAGATTTGTTTTAATTTCCAAAATGCATAGAAAAATTCTTTAAAAATATTTATAATATTTTAGTTGGCACAAGTAACCAGGAATTTCTGGTTCCCATGCACGTGCACTTTGCATTTCAGCTCCCATTGTTTTTAGAAATTCCAAACAAGCCCCCAGACATGACAAAAGTAATATTTTATGTGCATTTCCACTTCTAAACCCACCCATTTCACTACCAACACAGTGTAAAGACCAAAATGCCCCTGTTGGATGCATTACACCTCAGAAGAAAGCTTCTTCCACAAGCAACCTGACGAGGATTATCACCCGAGCTAGTTTGATTAACATACATTAGGTTCAGGCCAGGTTCGAATCTGATATGTGTCTATGAGTCTTACTTGGCCGCTATGATCTTAGATGACCAGTCTTCTATATACTAGGAGAGCGCGGACACAAAGGTAGTTTGTGATCACAGCCCTTGCGCGATCACAAGGCCGCAAACAATGCACGGTCAGGAGGCCGCAGACAATGCGCGGTCATGAGGTCGATGACTGCATGCAACCAAGACGATTTGAGGGTGTTTAAGTCTTTTAAGACCACATCTCCAGGATCAAGATCACTTCTCCCACGTATGAAGACAACTGCTAGGAGGTTAATATGTGTGGCTACCCACTAACTACACGTGTTAAACCTGCGTAGCAAAGAGGAGCGGTTACACAAACTGCACAGTAACAACCGTCCAGAACCGCTTCGCGTTGGCGCCCTTTTGTTCAGTATAAAAAGGTGGTCAATGCATGATCTAAAGGATGGTTAAGCATAAAAGCATTACCAGGAGTCCGAGTAACCTGAAGACTTAGGAATAGTTAGATAGACATTAATATATGAGAGATCTTCGTCTGTGATCATCTCTTCCTCCCTCTTGTAAACACTTTTTCTCCCATATAGTGAAATCATAACAGGACGTAGGGCTATTACTCACACCATCGAGGGCCGAACCTGTATAAATTCTCTCGTGCTCATACAGATATTACTCATCCTACCTTCCCGGAGGAGCGCCCTGAAAGGTCTCACAACTCACAAATTTGCATAAAATCAACTGAGGACCCCGAGTCCAAATCATCGACAGCTGGCGCCCACCGTGGGGCCTTTCCTCAAGGTGCTTTCCCTTCACCCGGAGGTTTGGTGAGCCATGTCTAGGGCATATAACTCCGAGAACGACTTCGATCTCGAAGATTATGCCCACATATGAATGCCTTCGCCTAGCGATCCCGTTCCAATGGAAGAGATCAATTGCGAAGAAATTCCGAAGGAACGTCATGAGGACATGTCTTCCCCCACCTAGGTCATGTCCATCGACCAGGGGATGGAAGGGACAGGTTCGGAACTTAATGTCAGTTCCACCATATTGGAAATCAATTCTCGATCACCATGCGTCCCCGTCGAGGACCAGGATGACAGTGACTGAGAACTCAGTCCGGGGGGTTTGATCCTGACAACCTCCACTCTCTCTTTGATTTTGAGTCCGACTCAGAACAAACAGGGATGTTCTCTCCTTCTGTGGCTTTGCTCCCCAGAGAATTCGCTGCCTTGTCGGAGGAAACTCCCGATTAGCGGGTTGCTAGGGAAGAACAGGAGCGCAGATAAAAGGAGGAACAAGAACGTAAGCAAAAGGAGGATCAGGAACGTGAGCAACGAGATAACGAACTCCGCAGAACAACCATAGAGGCTTTGCAAAATGCGCAATCTCATTATGACGCCACCCCTAGTTCCTCCCATCGCCCACATGGTCGCAGGCGCGACCAGACGCCTTCTTTGCCCCCAGAATATTCATCGGTGGATGAAGAAACAATGACACCTGGCGCACCAAAGAGAAGTACGCATGGCCGACTTCGATCTACCGCGGAAGTTTTGCATAATTTTCCTCCTACCCTCATAGACACGGACAAACCGGCTTTTGCTAAGATCCTGGCGGAGAAGCTAGATGGGGTCGCATCCGATGCAACCCCTACAGCTTCCTCCCGGTCTATGATACGTTCCCATGAAAAGGAGTATTCTTACTCTAGTCATGGTAGGTGTAATCGGCTACCATCCGGATCACTTCGACACGACAAATCCAGACATGTGGGAAGTTCTCGTGATCGGGATCGAATTCCTGTGCATTCTCGTCTGGGACCACGTGGTGCGTCCCCATCGCGTGAAATCACTCGTGGTCAGACTGGCAACCGCGGAATTCTCCACAGTCCCTATGTTGGCTGTAAAGCTTTCTCACCAGGCCTCCGTGCGGTCGTCTGGCCGGATAAGTTCAAGCCGGGGGCTATTGAGAGATTTGATGGGACCTAGAATCTGTCGAAGTTCCTTCAAATTTACATCACCGCTATTCAAGTGGCGGGTGGGGATGATCGCGTCATGGCCAATTACTTGCCGACGGTCCTTGAGGGACCGGCAAGGACCTGGCTATTCAATCAGCCCGAGGGTTCGATATATAACTGGGAAATGTTGTGCGATGCAATCCTCAACAATTTCCAGAATTGTTATCAGAAACCAGGGAAAGAAGACGATCTTCATTGTCTACGACAAACCTCTACGGAGACTCTTCGCCAGTTTGTCAAAAGGTTTGTCGGGGTGAGAAATACCATCCCAAACATATCCTATAATTCCGTTATCAAGGCGTTTAAGCACGCCGTTCGGTGTCAGAGGTTCACAGAAGATCTACTTATCCACCCTCCTCGGTCAATAGCCGATCTCTTTGATATGGCTGACCGCTACTCTGACGCGGCCGAGGCCGTTGAGTGGAATAGGATGGTGGATAAGGGAAATTTAACGCCTCAACCAGGTCTCAAGGACGAGAAAAAAGAGGATACAGGCAGGAAGCTGGAGTCTTCATCGGGCGGAAAATCGAAGAAGTCTAAAAAGAATCGAACCGGACAGTACCGGGAGGTCGCAGTTGCAGAAAAGCCTCCGCCGGCCAAAGGTAACAAGTTTTCATTTAAAAATAAAACTGCTTCTGGTGGCCACAACGCCAACCAGCCAGAAAAACCGACTAACCCGCAGGAAGGCAAGAAGTGGTATCTGATCCACAACTCTCCGTGGCACTACCTCAAGAACTACCAGAGCTGGTTGAAGCAACTAGATGACTTCTACCAGGGAATTGGGCCAATGCCAACTTTGCCACCAAAAGAGCAGACTTGCGGGCTTAGAGACGCCGACGGGGACCAAGAAATTTCCTACCAGGTACCTCGTAATTATGTTAATGTCATTTTTGGAGGTTCCTCTTTTGTTTCTAAATGCCAGTTTAAAGCATTTTATCGAGAAGTGAACCAAGCGGAAGCTCCCCTTGGCGAACCTCAATACCCCCGTTGGTCAGACACTCCTTTGACATTTGATCACTCTGATTGTCTCGTTGGGCTTATTCGACCATTGAGACTTCCTCTGGTCATTACCCCAATTATTAGTAATGCGAGAGTCGAAAGGGTCCTGATTGACGGAGGTAGTTCCTTGGACATTTTATTGGTCAAGGCATTGGACGAGATGCAAATCCCTCGTTCAAAAATCAAACCCATAATTCATCCATTTTATGGGATAATTCCTGGTCCCTCGATGATGCCGATGGGACAGGTAGTGCTCCCAGTGACACTGGGTGAACCAGATAATTTCCAAACAGAATTGGTTACTTTTGACGTAATTGATTGTGATTCGGCTTATAACACGATTTTTGGTAGGCCAACTCTTGCTAAATTTATGATGGCAACACATTATGCTTATCAGTATGGCAAGTTACCTGACCCCAAAGGCGTTATATCGGTCCGAGGCAGCCATAATGTGGCATTGACTTGCGATCGGTTATCCCTAGAGTTGGTGGATCAGCTTCCCCTCTGGGATGTCAAGATCACCACCACAGCTGCGGACATGATCAAGGTCATCCCACGACCAAAGGAAAAGCTGAAACTAGTTCCATTATGCCCAGATGATCCATCTAGAATAATTCAGATTGGATCAGGCCTGGATGACAAATAGGAACTCGAACTCATTACTTTCCTCCAAGCTAATGCAGATGTGTTTGCGTGGAAACCATCCAACATGCCCGGTGTCCCAAGGGAGGTAATTGAGCACAGGTTAGCAATTCGACCTGGATAGCGACCAATAAAGAAAAAGCTCAGACGCTTTGCTGTTGATCGGCAAGAAGCTATCCGCGTGGAGTTAGATAAACTCCAAACAGAAGGATTTATTCATGAAGTTGATCATCCGAAATGGCTTGCAAATCTGGTCATGGTCCGTAAGTCAAATGGTAAGTGGCGCATGTGCGTCGATTACACCAGCCTAAATAGTGCCTGCCCGAAGGATGACTTTCCCCTTCCCCGCATCGATCAGTTGGTCGACTCTATTGCGGGTTGCAAACTGATGAACTTCCTGGATGCTTACTCAGGGTATCATCAAATTAGCATGGCAAAAGAAGATGAAGAGAAGACTGCCTTCATCACACCATTTGGCACCTATTGCTATGTCAAAATGCCATTTGGTCTCAAGAACGCCGGTTCCACGTACCAGCGCTTGATGCAAAAGACCTTTCTTTCCCAGTTGGGGCGTAATCTTGAAGCCTACGTGGATGATTTGGTTGTAAAAAACTTAAAAAGCTTGACTCATTTAGATGATCTTGCTGAAACCTTCTGTAATTTAAACCGATTTGGAATAAAATTAAACCCAGAAAAATGTTCTTTCGGGGTTTCATCTGGTAAACTTCTAGGCTTCTCGTTTGTTCTAGAGGAATTGAGGTTAATCCCAAAAAAATCAGGGCCATCGAGCAAATGAGGTCTCCTTCGACCATGAAGGATGTCCGGTGCCTAGCAGGTAGCATGGCGGCTCTAAGTCGATTTATATCGCGACTAAGCGAAAGAGGATTACCTTTTTTAAAAGCTCTTCAAAAACACAATGGTTTTACCTGGTCAGATGAAGCCGAGAAAGCGTTCCAGGAGGTTAAAGCATACTTATCTAGTCTGCCAGTGTTGGTTTCTCCGATTACAGGGGAACCACTACTTCTTTACTTGGTGGCCACACCTCACACGGTAAACGCAGTTCTGATCGCAGAAACAGAAGGTGTACAACAACCCTTCTATTACATAAGCGAGGTACTTCATGGTCCTAAGGAGCGCTACCCTGAGGTCTAGAAGATACTTTACGCGCTACTGATGGCTTCCCGCAAGCTATGACATTACTTTCAAGCACATAAAATTACAGTGCCCTCGTCCTTTGCTTTGGGAGATATCATTCAAAACCCGGAGAAATCTAGTCGAATCGCGAAGTGGACTGTGGAACTTGGAGCATTTGACATCCATTTCACCCCTCGCACGGTGGTCAAGTCTCAGATCCTTGTAGACTTTGTGGTTGAATGGACTAACCCTGACCCACCTATGCAAGAATCTAAAGACTTACCATGCACCGACCACTGGACGATGTATTTTGACGGCTCTCGCAATTTTCAACACTCGGGGCTGGAGTGGTCTTAATCACGCCTCAGGGCGACCAACTCAAGTATGTCATTCAATTACATTTTGTTCCAACTAACAACGCAGCAAAATATGAGGGTCTTATTGCAGGGCTCCGGGCAGCAAAATTCCTCGTAGTCCATCGATTAGTGGTGAGGGAAGACTCACAGCTGGTCGTAAACCAGGTAAACAAGGAGTACAGCACCTTTGATGAGACAATGGCTCATTACCTGGGAGAAGTGAGGAGATTGGAAAAACACTTCAATCATTTCGAAGTCCAATACATCCCGCGAAAGGACAATATTCTCGCAGACCAATTATCTAAAATTGGATCCTCACGTACATCTGCTCCAGCAGGAGTGTTCGTCGAACACTTAGAACATCCTTCGATCATGACTACAGTCGAAGATGACCCGGTAACAGTCTGAGTTACCAACCTTGGACATGAAGAAGATTGGACCCATCCATTGAGGGTCTATCTCGAACATGGGACCTTGCCCAAGGATGAAACTAAGAGCGATCAGTTGATTCGAAAAGCGCGCCTATACAAACTCATAGAAGGGGTTTTGTATAGGAAGGGTACTCAAGGAGTATTCATGCGTTGTATTTCTCAAGAGGAAGGTAAGTCCCTCTTGAAAGAGATCCATGACAGTGTATGTGGTGCGCACGCGTCATTTCGCACACTGGTCGGAAAGGCTTTCCAACAAGGTTTTTACTAGCCTTCGGCACTCGATGATGCCAAATACTTGGTCAAGACATGCCCTCAGTGTCAATTTCATGCAAGACAGGTTCATCAACCCACATATGCCTTGCAAACTATCCCTTTAACGTGGCCCTTTGCGGTCTGGGGGATAGATATTGTGGTTCCTATGCCACAAGCAGTTAATGGGTACAAGTTCTTGTTCGTAGCTATTGACACATTTATGAAGTGGATTGAGGCTAAACCAGTCCGCAATATCACCGCTGCTGTGGCACAGAAGTTCTTTCATAAGAACATCGTCACTCGGTTTGGTGTTCCAAGTCGTCTCATTACTGATAATGGTTCCTAATTCGCTAGCGGTCTCTTTCTGGACTACTGCAATAATATTGGAACTAAGGTGTGCTTTGCTTCTGTAGCTCATCCACAGAGCAATGGTGCCATCGAACGTACCAACGGGCAGATATTACAAGGCATCAAGAAACATGTTTTATATTGCCTTAAGATGCGCTCGGGGGCTTGGATAGATGAACTCTACTCCGTTCTGTGGGCATTACGTACTACCTGTAGTCAAGCCACCGGTGAGACACCTTTGCAATTGGTATATGGCGCTGAGGCGGTATAGCCAATGGAGATTCATATTGGTTCTGTTCGAGTAGATCAATTCAATTAGATTGATCAAGTCAGACAACGTACCCGGGATTTAACCCTCCTGGAAGAAACACGTGATCGAGTGCTGGTAAAATCAACGGTACATTTGCAAGCTCTGCAAAAATTTCACAGCAAAAGGGTGCGGCCATGTAGTCTTCACGTAGGTGATTTGGTTTTACCAAAGATACAAAACCAGTCTAACCGAAATAAGTTTTCTCCTCAATGGGAAGGCCCTTACATTGTTGTTTCAGTACTGTGACCAGGATCGGCTCGGCTAGCAATGGAGGATGGCAGAATCTTGTCCAATACTTGGAAATAGATCAACTACGGAAATTTTACGTGTAAGTTCTCCGATCTCTTTTCCTTTTCAATTAGTATGGTTTAATAAAAATTTGTGAGTACTTTTCTTCGGCTCATGTTACGATCATTTCTATATTTGCCACACTTATAACGAGCCTTGCTCGGGCTGATCGCCGACAATCATCTTGCTACAATACCCTGATCTGATTTGCTGGCCGATCTCATGGTCGCATCCAGATAAGACCTCCCTCAATAAGCCGTTTCTCAACGCATACGGGACTTACTGGAATGTTCCTGATCATTCAAGTGGCTGCCAGTTCGTAATAAGGCCATATTTTTCCTGAGATTATAATACCAGGTCTTCGGTACCTATGATCTCAGGAGGGGGCTAAGAGAATGTGGTCATAACATGAAATGAAGAAAATATCACTCTTTTCCAAAATTTAAGGCACGGATTTGCATGTTATATATGTAAATTCTCAGGTACAATTACCAAAAGAGATCATTGTTCATTACAATGAATCAAATAAAGCCTAGTTCTTTCAGCAGATCTTCGACTAGAGGCTTGACTTCTTCAGAGATAGCCTCAAGCTGTTCACTCTCGATCTCTGCATCTTCTACCACTAGTTTCAGATTCAAATCTGGGCCATGGTGAAACCGTAATCTGTAGAGAATGGCAGAGGCTATAGATCGTACATTTGACTTCATTGCCTTTTCCTGCCGTTTTGTATCTCCAGGAAGATACTCGAGGAGTGATTCGGCTTGAGCCGCGACCAACGTGGCTAACTTGCTAAAGCTTAGATTGTCCTTTTGTGACTCGATCACATCTGCTTTTAGCAAAGTTGCCACCATCTTCAACTTTTCGAAGATGTTCAGTAGAGTACTGCTGCAAGAGGAAATTGTTCTGTTTAAGTCTTCATTCTCCATGCTGACAGTATCAATCTTCAAGTTTTGCAACTCGATGGTCGCCTGGAGGTCTTTTTTCTCTTCTGAAAGATGGCTTATTTGGTCCTTTTGTGCTGCATGAACGCAGTAAGCAGTTACTATAATAGTTCATAAGCAAGATGATTTCTTCTGGTCAGAAGTATACTTACAGGAGAGTTGCAATCGCAAATTCTGGAGTTCACCCTCCAAAAAGGAAATCTTGGCGACGGCCACTACCTCCTGGTTTTCCCGATCAGCTAAGCTCTTGTTCAGAAAGGTGTTCTCTCTATGACAAGGCAAACAATCATTAAACCTAGACGCGAATTCAGGCAAATAAGATGCATTTCACTTACTGTTGTAGCCGATTGATCTCTCATTGCGCGACCTCAATATACTTTGCTACTGCTATTGATCTGGTCGCCACCTGAGTTAAGTCCTAGAACACAACAAGAAATTGCTCTTAAAAGTTTGAATATTCCTAAGTTTTTGAAAAGCTCATAAAAGGAGTCCTACGTACTTCTATATAGTCTCTGAATGAGCTGCTCTCAAAATCAGCATGAGGTCGAGACTCAGAACTTATTTTTTCCATGACCGGAGCAGTAGATGTTCTTTCCTGCTGATCCTCCTCGGTCGGGATTGCGGCTTCCATCCCCTGGATTCGAATGCCCGCTATTATTTCCCCTACAATGGCCTGGGAGGATTCCTCAGCCATTGGAGCAGGACCTATTTCACCCGCGACTTCAACAGCAGTTGATGTGCCGATGATTGCAAATGTCATTGGGGCAGTGAGGACAAAGTCCCTGCGTCGAGTACCTCGCTACTTAGAATTCCTCTTGTCAGTAATACATAACTCACAAGGGATAGTATGCTTACTTTATCCGAAACCCCACCCAAGGGTTTGGCAATGAGCTTGGGGGAGAAAGATGCCCACTGGGTGCCCCTGATAAAGCTTCGTCAACACTTGTCCGTGTTTTTCTTCTCTTAAACAGGACAGTTTCTTCTCCTCCCTGCACAATCACAAGATGACGAGGATGTGTAGGAAGAGGAAGATAAAAAGACTGTGAAGTACATACCACAGTGGCCTTTTCGATTACTGGAGGAGGCATTATCAATCTTGGGGTTTCACAAACCTCAAGGATGGGCATCTCTTCTATGACCGCAGGGTCTTCGGCGGCCACAAGAACTTCAATTTCTGTTTCGACCCCCATAGCAGGGAACGAAACTTCGCCAATGAGAAACGAGGTGGATCTCTCTGGAATGTTCGCCTCCAAAGAGACTATCGCTTTTCTCTTGCGATGGATAAGAGGAACTTCGTCTTCCTCATCCTCACTCCCTTCACCCTATACGATGAAGAAGTAATTTCCACTTGTACCTGGGAATACAGGGGGTACGAAAAATCTTACAGCATCTTTTTTGCAGTTATAGTTTTCTTTCGTAAAAAAGCCCCTCCCAGGATCTTCTTAGGTTTTTCGGGAGCAAGCTCCTTCATTTTGCGCTTCGAGGGGGTCCTCTTCGCCTTCTTCATGGCTAATCCCCCCGAAGGACCAGCGTCCTCGCCTGGACGCTTCGCCCCAGCGAATTTTCCCAGCAGCTGTATTATTTAAAATGCTTTGGTAACACAAGTCAAATGGATGATTTATAACAAAGCTCGTTGAAAAAGATCATACCTTTCGGCGCTCTTGTTTAAGATCATCGCCAGCATTAATTAAGCTCTGGGGGCGAGGCGACCCTTTAGCTCCCTCTGCCGCGGCGTTGTACGCCCGCAAGAGGTAATTTGTCCTTTTTTTTATTACGGACAAAGACAGCACTGTGTCACAAACAAGCATATTACTTGATACGACATCTTTCATCAGTAAAAATGCGTATTTTGTTGACCAAAGGACATACCAGTGTTATAATCTAAGATGTTGTCTGCCATGGACTCCACCTCCCAATCCAGATGTGCCCTCTCGCGCAAGGGGCTCATCCTATTCTTCACAAAGTCGTGGATGATGTCACGCTCGGTCAAGCCTTGCTGGACTAAGTGAAGAATGGATTGAGCTTGCTTTTTCAGTTCTGCGCTCAGATAAGGAATGGAGTCTAAATCACTGTCCTTCTCAGGTCGGGTGTTCGTGAACCACAGTCCGCTCTCCTACGGGGGGGTGCAGTAGAACCTTTTGTGATGCCACCTTTGCACAGAATCCTGCAGAGGTGGGAATGGGTACTCTTTCTTCTCCCTTATGCGGAAGTAGATGCACCTAGCGGCATTGGAACTCTTTGACCATGCCGAGAAGTAGAAGCGTCGGAAAAGCTCCACGCTTGGCAGCACTCTGACGAAAGCTTCACACAGATGCTGAAAAATCGCCAAAATAAGAACAACATTTGGGTGGAGATTCACCAACTCCAACCCGTAGTGGTCCAAGATTCCCCCAAGAACTCGCTCTCTGGGAATCGGAACCCACATCACAAATATTCTTCAAAGATCACCAATTCACCCTCTTGGACGACTGGGGTTTCTTGATCTTTCTCCGTTGGCCGCCAGTTAATCAGCAGCCGCGAAGGAAGAATCTCTTCTTTCTCCAGTGCTATCAGGCTCTCTTCATTGCAATGGATCGATCGGCTCCAGGATGCCATTGCCAATGAGATCACAAGAAAGGCGACGGCTTTTTTGAGAAAGGAATGCAAAGAGGGTTTTCTGTGGCGAAAATGTCTAAGGCAAACGAGGGTTTTGGTTGTGAAACTTCTCTAGTAAGCTACCTCTTCCTTTTATACGCTCGAGACAGCCCTTCGCCTGGTGCATTATTTTATTAATTCCCCATAATGGGTGTCTTGCCGTTAGGACCAGTTATCTTTACCCGATTATGAATTTGAAGCAAAATGTATTTGTTATACCATTATTAAATATCATTTTAGTTCATATTCGGGGGCTATGGTACAAGGAAATCATCCTAGCACTATCACGATCTTAAAGATGAAAATTATTTTCATCAAATATCTGACATGATCGTAATGTTTTTCTGTGATCTAAGTATTGTCTTAAGGGCGGTCTCAAGGCTGTTTTGTGATCGCAATGTTTTGCTGCGACCTTAGCAACTTGAGACCAAAGTCTGAGTTCGGTTTTGAATAGAAAGCTTATTCGAACAGAAGGCTTATTCGAACAAAAGTCTTATTCTCTGTGTATGTTTTGATCGCAGACATATTTTTTCTGTCATCATTTTCACACAGTGGGGATTATTTTGATGATTGTCAGTCATACATAATCATTCGAAAAGTCAGGTATACAAGGAGAAAGGAATACTTTATTTCTTACAATCCTTGCATACATAAGGAATACAGGCGACCAAAGCGTCGACCTGATCTGAAAGTAATTTACAAAGTTCTCCTAGGGACATATTAGTGTCAGTAGGATTTACATTGACTGCCCCCCAAAGAACTGGCTATAGCCCTAAGCCTATCTACATCGTCTCTCAGCAAAGGTGTGCAGTTGTTCCTTATTGTATCGGAGAGTTCTCGCTGCTGCCGAGCGTAATCCCTCTCCAACCGGAACCTGCACGCTTCTTCGCGAGAGCTTTCGTAGCACTCTGCCAAATGCAAAATGGCAGAGGACATTTCCTCAGTACGCTTCTCCAGCGCGCCTCTTTTTCTTCTTCGAGAGTTCACCTGAAGGCTGTTGCATCTAGGCCTTTCATGCCTAACCCTGATGTGTTTTGATGGTTGATGATAATAAGTATTTTTGGACTAACTATGTGTTTGAGTTAGTGTTACAGATTTCAGACAACCGCACAAAAAGCGAGGGCTGGTAATCAAGATGTTGAAGTTCAATTTAAGTTGTTCAAAAGCATAAGAAGACGCAAAAAGAAATTGTTTTTGCTGGACTAAACTGATGCATCGAGGTATGTTGTAGTTCTAGGTTTACCGATCTCAGGGTGCATGAAGATCGATCGGTTTAAGGATTTTATTCTTAGTTTAAACCGTACTATAAAGAGGGGACGCAAGTTCTCTCTACATCTCCAATCATACCGAGAAAAATCTAGGTCAATGCACGCATATCATTATCTGTGGTTTTTCGACAATTTGTTTTGATGTATTGAATTTTGTCAACAGTTGAGGTTTTTACTTCTTGAGAAAGATCTGAAAAGATCTAATTTTTGTTGTTGTTGTCAAAAATGTTCTTCTCGAAAATATCTTCAAAACAAAACTGAAATCATTTGAATCAGATCTCTGGATTTTGAGTTTTCTCTGTTTTTATCCAGACTGACTGTCAGTCTTTGTAACTGACTGTCAGTTTGATAAACTGACTAATCTCCAGAGAGTATGTTTTTTATTGAGCTAATTTCTGTTGTACTAGACTGACTGTCAGTGTTGATAACTGACTGTCAGTATGAATGTCAGTTAGTGCAAACTGACAAATCTCCAGAGAGCATGTTTTTCTGTCTCAGATTTTTTGTACTAAACTGACTGTCAGTATGAGTATACTGACTGTCAGTGTGGGTTTCGACCACAGAGAGTTTTTGAGTTGGTTTTTAATTCTGTTTTTCTCTGTGTTACTGAAACTGAGACTGACTGTCAGTTTGAAACACTGACTGTCAGTTTGGGCAGTAAATTTTTGTTGTTATCTGCTTCAACGGTTATAAAGTTTTTAGCCGTTGCTTTTCACTGTTGATTTTGTGGACACTGACTGTCAGTCTTTGTAACTGACTGTCAGTTTGGACTGTTTCTTTTTACCGTTTTAGTCCACAACGTTCGAACTGTTGTGATCCTATTTTTACTCTTTCTGGTGATACACTACACTGACTGTCAGTTTGTGAGACTGACTGTCAGTCTTAGTTACTATTTTTCAGCTCGAGCGCAAACGGCTCTTTTGACCACGAAGGCTATAAATAGATGTGTTGAGCTACTGTTTCAACACAAGCAAACACAGCAACACAGCCTTTCTTACTTTCTCACTAGTGCTTCTTCGTTTTACTTATAACTTGATCTTTTGATCGAGTCGTGAGAGTTTTAGCCACATCGAGCATATTGTTCTTGCATTCCCATTTCTAGATATTTTTCTCGGTGTGCATTGGAGGTCTAGAGTAGACCTTGCTTCTTATTACTCTTGGTGAGCGCCCTCACCTAGACGGTTCGGAGGCGGAAATCGCTGATCTCTCCAAATCGGAGATTGTCGGAGAGACGCGATAACTTGTAAAAGGCTTGGTGCTCGCCTTTCCGGAGGGGACAAGGAGCAACCTTAGTAGATAGTGTCCTGTGTGGATACTGAAACTATACTCAAGGACTGAGTGCTTCAACGAGGACTAGTGGAGACTGGGCGTGTCTCCGATACCTCGGGATATATCGGTTTCAATCTCTTATCTTTTACTATTACTTGCTTTATCTGAATTTTTCATTTGCAAAAACAAATTTTAAAAGTCTCCTATTCACCCCCTCCCCCTCTAGTCGACATCCTGATCCAACACGTGGTATCAGAGCCAGGTTTCTCATTTATAAGCTTCACCGCTTAGAGAGAGGATGTCGTCTACTGATGGCTTTAATCTGGGTCATACTAGCCGTGCGCCTATCTTTGATGGGACTAACTATCCCTACTGGAAAGTGCGTATGTCTGTATTTCTAGAAGCCATGGGATTGGATGTCTGGTTGATTGTTAAAGTTGGTTTTTCTCCTCCGGATGATCCGGAAAGCTATACTGAAGATGATAAGAGAAAACAACATCTGAATGCTCGTGCTTTACATGCTTTATTTACTGGTTTATCTCTAAATGAATTTAATCGTGTAAGCAATTTGAATACTTCTCACAAAGTTTGGAAAACTTTAGAAGAAATATATGAAGGAACTACTAAAGTAAAAGAGGCTAAACTTTTAATGGTTAGACAAAAGTATGAAACTTTCAAAATGTCTTCTTCTGAATCTGTTGATTCCATGTTTACTAGATTGAATAATATTGTGAATGAACTTAAAGGTCTTGGTGTTATCTTTACTGATCTGGAAATTGTCAGAAAAATGCTTCGAGCTCTCCCAGAAAGCTTTGACACTCTTGTAACAGTTTTGACAAACTCCGATCTTTCTACAACTTCACCTACTGATCTCTATGGAAATTTGATTACCCATGAAATGCACAAAAAGGAGAAGAAGGAACTGAACGAAACCTCTGATACAAAGAAAAAGACGGAGGCTTTCAAAGCAAATTCCAAGGACGGCACAATTGAAGGTTCCTCCGATGAAGACTTGGCTCTCTTGGTAAGAAATACTCAACGTCTTGTTCGCAGGTTACACAAGAAGGGAGTAAGCATCGACACTCGTCCAAAAGGTTCAAGACCAACAAACTTCAAAGATGTGATATGCTATGAATGTCATGAAAAAGGACATATAGCATCAAGATGTCCGAACAAGAACAAATCTACGGATAAAAAGAAGAAGAACTTCAAGAAGAAGTTTAACACTCCTAAAAAGGCATGCTTTGGCGAATGGATGTCTGGAGGTGAGAATTCCGACTCCGACTCTGATGATGAGAGATGTACAAAGAAATTAGCCGGAATCGCCCTCAAAAATTCATCAAGCTCTCCAGTTTGCCTTATGGCAAAAAGGAATGAAAAGGTAACTTCTTTTGATCCCTCCTATGATGATCTAGTTGAAATGCTAAATGAAATCAATGAGGCCTATGGCAAAACTAAAAGAAAATATAAGACCCTTAAGGAAGAATTTTTAACTCTTTCTGATCAACACTCTGAATTAAAGGAATCTTATGAAAATGCTCTTATGAAAGATGTCTCAAATTTGTCTTGTAAAGCTAGCATTGGTACTTCTTGTGATGATATTGATAATTTTCAACTAGATACACCATGCGCTTCAAATGAATCCACTCTCTGTGAAAATATTAAACTTAAATCTCAAGTTAAAAAATTAGAAAAAGGGTTAGAAAATAGCTATAAAGGTAAAATATCTCTTGACCTAATTTTAGGTAGTCAAAGATGCACCTTTAGAAAAGAAGGTCTAGGATATTTTCCTAATAAAGATAAAAAGATAAAAATTAGAACTGTTTTTACAAAAGCATGTAACCTGTTTTGTCATAAATGCCATGAAGTAGGTCATTCACATGATTCATGCCCTCTTATGACATCTGCATATTTTGATGCTTGTTACATGCTAAAACGGTCAAAGAAAGGTTATGCTATTGCAAAGTATGTTGGTGCACCAATGATGAACAAAAGAAAAAAATCTATTTGGGTGCCCAAAACTTTGATCGCTAATATTAAAGGACCCAGAAGTGTTTGGGTACCAAAATCAACTTAAATTCTTTCGCAGGTAAACTACAAAAATGGTGGACGTCATTGGGTGCTTGATAGTGGATGCTCCGAGCACATGACCGGAAATGCCAAACTGTTCACCACAATAAAAGACAATTCCGACGAACATCAAAAGATCACCTTTGGAAATAATCGTCAAGGAAGCGTGACAGGTTTGGGTAAAGTTGCCATTTCAAATGATTTAACAATTTCAAATGTTGTTTTGGTTGAATCTTTAAATTTTAATTTGCTTTCAGTTGCACAAATTTGTGATCTTGGTTTCCGCTGTATCTTTTATCCCAATGAAGTTTTGGTTGAAAATTTAAAAGACAATTCTTTGATTTTTAAAGGTTTTCATCATGAAAATTTATATCTAGTTGATTTCTCTTCAAAAGATGCATCTCTTGCAACATGTCTAGTCTCACAAACATCTAAAGGATGGTTATGGCATCGGAGACTTGCTCATGTTGGAATGCATCAACTTAAAAAGCTTTTAAAACGTGATTTGGTTATTGGCTTAAAGGATGTGGTCTTTGAAAAGGATAAACCTTGTAGCGCTTGTCAAGCAGGCAAGCAAATAGCTACCGCACATCCAACTAAGCGAATACTTTCTACAAGCAAACCTTTGGAACTTTTGCATTTGGATTTATTTGGACCTTCAGAGTTCCAAAGTATTGGGGGAAATAGTTATTGCTTTGTTATTGTTGATGATTTCACTCGTTTTACTTGGGTTTTCTTTATTTCTCAAAAATCTGAAACCCCCGATGTTTTCAAAAGTTTTGCAAAACGTGTTTCTAATGAATTTGAATTATCCATCAAGAAAATCCGTAGTGATCATGGTGGAGAGTTCGTTAATTCAACTTTATTTGATTTTTGCGACTCTCTTGGAATCAAACATGAATTTTCCACATCCTACACTCCACAGCAAAATGGAGTTGTTGAAAGGAAAAAATCGAACATTAATAGAGATGGCAAGAACCATGTTATGTGAGTATAATACACCTATTCGCTTCTGGGCAGAAGCAGTTCACACAGCTTGCTATTCTATTAATCGACTCTATTTGCATCCTCTTTTGAACTTGACACCTTATGAACTTCTTTTTGGAAGAAAACCAAATATTTCATATTTTCGTGTTTTTGGTTGTAAATGTTACATCTTAAGAAAAAGAAACTTTGGTGGAAAATTTCAAAGAAAAGTTGATGAGGGTTTTCTAGTTGGTTATTCTACCACTAGCAAAGCCTATCGTGTTTTCAACAAAACGTCTAGTTATATTGAGGAATCTTGCGATATGGAGTTTGATGAATCTAATAACTCGCAAGAAGAGCAAGCTGTTCATGACACTTCAGGTGAAATTCAAGAACCTTTGAAAGAACTTACCATTGAAGAAGCTGAGGAAGTTGATGAAGATGGAAGTGAAGACTACAATGAACAACCTGAACCTTCTGTGCAAGCTGAGTCTGCTGCAGAAGAAGCAGCACAAGAAGAAGCCCCAAGCCAGCATAGAACAATTATCAAGGATCACCCTTTGAACCAAGTTCTGGGTGATATTAGTAAGGGTGTTCTAACTCGATCTCGTATTGCTTCTTTTTGTGAACATCATTCATTTGTTTCTTCTTTAGAACCTACATGTGTTAGTGAAGCTCTAGATGATCCTGACTGGGTAAATGCTATGCATGATGAATTAAATAATTTTACTAGAAATAAAGTCTGGAACTTAGTAGAAAGACCTAAGGATCATAATGTCATTGGAACAAAATGGGTTTTCAGAAATAAGCAAGATGAAAATGGACTAGTAATTAGAAACAAGGCTCGTCTTGTTGCTCAAGGTTTCACTCAAGTCGAAGGTTTAGATTTTAGTGAAACTTTTGCTCCTGTGGCGAGACTTGAAGCAATTAGAATTCTTCTTGCTTATGCTTCTCATTTTAACATTAAACTTTTTCAAATGGATGTTAAAAGTGCTTTTCTAAATGGTGAAATTTCAGAACTTGTATTTGTAGAGCAACCTCCCGGGTTTGAAAATCTAAAATTTCCAAACCATGTTTTTAAACTCACGAAAGCTCTGTATGGCCTCAAACAAGCTCCTCGAGCTTGGTATGAACGCCTTAGAGATTTTCTTCTTTCTAAAGGTTTTAAAACTGGAAAGGTTGACACAACTCTGTTCACCAAGAAAATAGATGATGATTTATTTATTTGCCAAATTTATGTGGATGACATAATTTTTGGATCTACTAATGAATATTTTTGTCAAGAATTTGGAGATATGATGTCTAGGGAGTTCGAGATGTCCATGATTGGTGAGCTGAGCTTCTTCCTTGGACTTCAAATCAAGCAACTCAAGAACGGTACGTTCGTGAGTCAAACAAAGTACGTGAAGGACCTGCTCAAGCGCTTTGGGATGGAAGAAGCTAAGGCTATCAAGACCCCCATGGCTACAAATGGACACCTCGACATGGACAGAAATTCAAAATCAGTAGATTCTAAACTCTATAGGTCTATGATTGGTAGTCTTTTATATCTTACAGCATCTAGGCCTGATATCATGTTTAGTGTGTGTTTATGTGCTAGATTTCAGTCAGAACCTAAGGAATGTCATTTAACTGCTCTTAAAAGAATCCTTAGGTATTTAAAATGTTATCCCAGTTTAGGCCTTTGGTACCCTAAAAATGCAAATTTTGAATTAATTGGGTATTCTGATTCTGATTATGCTGGGTGTAAGATTGATCGAAAAAGCACATCTGGTAGCTGTCAGCTGTTGGGGAGATCATTAGTATCATGGTCATCTAGGAAGCAAAACTCAGTTGCTCTCTCAACAGCTGAAGTTGAATACGTGTCTGCAGGTAGTTGTTGTGCTCAATTATTATGGATGAAACAGACATTTTTGGATTATGGAATTAAATTTGATAAAGTGCCACTTCTGTGTGATAATGAAAGTGCCATTAAAATTGCTAATAATCCGGTTCAACATTCTAGAACTAAGCATATTGAAATACGGCACCATTTCATAAGAGATCATGTGGCAAAAGGAGATATTGATCTTAGTCATGTAAGAACAGATCTTCAACTAGCAGATATCTTCACCAAACCACTAGATGAATCCAGGTTTTGCTTTCTTAGAGGTGAACTAAATATTATAGATGTTTCAAATGCTAGTTGATAAAGTGATATTTTTAAACTTCATCATACTATTGATTGCTTATCTTGACTGATGAAGTATAATATACATATATATATATATATATATATATATATATATATATATATATATATATATAAATATTTTCTCCCTTAGAGCTCTCTCTCCTGGTCAAAGTCATAACTGACAGTCAGTTTTTATAACTGACAGTCAGTATAGTGTTGTTTCTTGGTAGTAGGGTTCTGGTCTTTTTGAAGTCTCACACTGACTGTCAGTATTCAACACTGACTGTCAGTCTCAGCACTTGATTTTATTGAACTGACATTCAGTGTACCACACTGACTGTCAGTTTGAGTCCTTAAAACCCTAAACCGAGCTTTTCTTTTTATCTTCTTCGGCCGCCGTTTTCTTTTTTCTTCGCCGTCGCCGTCGCCGTCGCCGTCGCTCCTCCTCCTCGTCGCTGTCGCCGTCGCCGTCGTCATCCTTCTCCCGCCGTGAGCCCTCTCTCTTTTCTTCTTCTTCTTCTTCCTCTTCTTCTTCTTTTTCGTTATTTCTTTCTTTCTTTTTTTAATTCCTTCTACTAATCCGAAATTACTTTTCTTTTTTCTTTCCTTGATCTGCTCTAGCACTCTTTCTTCACAATCTTTGCAAATTCCCTCTCAAATCCCCACAAAAATCTCGCCATTTCTCTGTTCACTGTTCTAGGTTGGAACTGACAGTCAGTTACTCATACTGACTGTCAGCATTAGGTTCGAACTGACTGTCAGTTCATAAGACTGACTGTCAGTCTGAACCCTGAAAACAGCAATTTTTGTTTTCTCCACCCTTGTTCATCCTTGCATTCCTTTAGCTATCCACTATGTCTGATCAGCCTCATCGCCGCGTTGCTCGACGCAAGACCGTTGCGTCCAGCAGCAGGTCTTCGGGCCAGTCCTCTGGGGCTCGGCGTTCCCCCTCTCCAGAGCGTGTCCCCGTGAACTATTCGCGGTGGAACACTAGTCGGCTTCGGACTCTTCGTCAGCCGAACCCCTATCTATCTCCTCGTCCTTCTGGCACGGATGCCTCGCCACGTACCACCTTTTACACCATCACTCAGTTCGACATGTTTGAGAGCATCTACTCTCACATGCCCTTCTTCATTCATCATTCTGTCTCTTGGCAGACGATAGTTTCTCGCACTGGCATCGCTTCTCTTTCTGATGCTTTTGCCTCTGTAGGGATCCGAGACTTAGTCTCTGATTCTTCTTTGACCTAGGCAGAGGAGCCCATTAGGCAGTTCTATGCCACCCTCCACATTTCTTCTCAGCGTGACTCACTGACCTTTATGACCGGCCTCCAGGTATACACGGTCACAAAGGAGCAGCTTGAGGCCGCTTTAGGACTGGTTCGTCCTGCTTCAGGGCGCCAGCTTCATACTTTACCTGATCTTGAGCATCGTGAGGTCGCTATGCTCTACTCCGGCGCCTTCCAGGTTCGTCACATTGCCGGCATGCGCCGCGATGTTGACCTGGCGCTGAAGATTCTTCGCCTCACTCTTCTTCCGATTACAGGTGACCGCGCTAGGGTCACCTACATCACTCTCCATGCTCTCATCTCGATCTTTCGAGAGGAGCCCTTCGACATCGCTGATCTCATCATTAGTGAGCTTCAGCACGTTCTTCTCTCTCCTCGTCGTCGCCTGGTGTATGCCCCATACATCATGGCACTACTGCTCCACATTCGAGCAGTAGACACTGCTCTTCCTCGCCCTCATCAGCTTTTGGCCTTCTTTCCCCCTGGCCAGGCTGATCGTCGCCTGGGCACTCGTCCTGCAGCTCCCAGTGCTCCCTCCTCAGCCTCTGATGATGAGGATTCTGAGGACGCGACTGCAGCTCCAGCTTCTGCCTCTGCTCCTGCCCCTTCTAGCAGCTCCCGCACAGCTTCCTCTCTTGCATCTCTGCAGGTGTCTCTTGACCAGGTCATTCAGACACAGCAGGTGATCCAGAGTACCTTGGCAGCTCAGCAGGAGATCCTTCAGCAGATACTGCAGCGACTTCCAGCTCCTGATGCTGCGATGGCATCTGCTTCCCTTGCTCCTCGCAAGAGGGCACGGCCTGCAGTTTCTTCACCAGCATCATCTGCCGGCACCGCTCCAGTTCCAGCAGGACCTGCATCTCCCGCCGTCGTACCTTCCGCGTCTCCTACAGCTTCTGGAGGCACTGAGATTCTAGGCGACTCAGATGACCAGGAGTAGATTAGGTTTAGTTTCTCATGTTAGGCCTCCCTTTTTTGTGCTTGATGCCAAAGGGGGAGAGATGGATGATGTTATGATATTTTGTTTAGATGGATGATGTTATGATATTTTGATGACATATTTTGTTTAGATGGATGATATGATATGTTGATGATGTTATTTTGTGATATGATTATGATATGTTTCTTTTCTATGAAATTTTTTGATGCGATGATGCGATGAGATTTGTTCTTACATTTGTATGAGATATCAATGTGCTCTGACATAATTTGTGGTTCTCTCTCTTATGCTATGATATGCTCTGATACATCTTGAGGGATGTGCACACTTTCAGGGGGAGATTTTTGCACAAAATCAGGGGGAGTATTAGTTGGTATTAGTTTATTAACTTGTTGTCATCAATCATCAAAAAGGGGGAGATTGTTGCATCTAGGCCTTTCATGCCTAACCCTGATGTGTTTTGATGGTTGATGATAATAAGTATTTTTGGACTAACTATGTGTTTGAGTTAGTGTTACAGATTTCAGACAACCGCACAAAAAGCGAGGGCTGGTAATCAAGATGTTGAAGTTCAATTTAAGTTGTTCAAAAGCATAAGAAGACGCAAAAAGAAATTGTTTTTGCTGGACTAAACTGATGCATCGAGGTATGTTGTAGTTCTAGGTTTACCGATCTCAGGGTGCATGAAGATCGATCGGTTCAAGGATTTTATTCTTAGTTTAAACCGTACTATAAAGAGGGGACGCAAGTTCTCTCTACATCTCCAATCATACCGAGAAAAATCTAGGTCAATGCACGCATATCATTATCTGTGGTTTTTCGACAATTTGTTTTGATGTATTGAATTTTGTCAACAGTTGAGGTTTTTACTTCTTGAGAAAGATCTGAAAAGATCTAATTTTTGTTGCTGTTGTCAAAAATGTTCTTCTCGAAAATATCTTCAAAACAAAACTGAAATCATTTGAATCAGATCTCTGGATTTTGAGTTTTCTCTGTTTTTATCCAGACTGACTGTCAGTCTTTGTAACTGACTGTCAGTTTGATAAACTGACTAATCTCCAGAGAGTATGTTTTTTATTGAGCTAATTTCTGTTGTACTAGACTGACTGTCAGTGTTGATAACTGACTGTCAGTATGAATGTCAGTTAGTACAAACTGACAAATCTCCAGAGAGCATGTTTTTCTGTCTCAGATTTTTTGTACTAAACTGACTGTCAGTATGAGTATACTGACTGTCAGTGTGGGTTTCGACCACAGAGAGTTTTTGAGTTGGTTTTTAATTCTGTTTTTCTCTGTGTTACTGAAACTGAGACTGACTGTCAGTTTGAAACACTGACTGTCAGTTTGGGCAATAAATTTTTGTTGTTATCTGCTTCAATGGTTATAAAGTTTTTAGCCGTTGCTTTTCACTGTTGATTTTGTGGACACTGACTGTCAGTCTTTGTAACTGACTGTCAGTTTGGACTGTTTCTTTTTACCGTTTTAGTCCACAACGTTCGAGCTGTTGTGATCCTATTTTTACTCTTTCTGGTGATACACTACACTGACTGTCAGTCTTAGTTACTATTTTTTAGCTCGAGCGCAAACGGCTCTTTTGACCACGAAGGCTATAAATAGAGGTGTTGAGCTACTGTTTCAACACAAGCAAACACAGCAACACAGCCTTTCTTACTTTCTCACTAGTGCTTCTTCATTTTACTTATAACTTGATCTTTTGATCGAGTCGTGAGAGTTTTAGCCACATCGAGCATATTGTTCTTGCATTCCCATTTCTAGATATTTTTCTCGGTGTGCATTGGAGGTCTAGAGTAGACCTTGCTTCTTATTACTCTTGGTGAGCGCCCTCACCTAGACGGTTCGGAGGCGGAAATCGCTGATCTCTCCAAATCGGAGATTGTCGGAGAGACGCGATAACTTGTAAAAGGCTTGGTGCTCGCCTTTCCGGAGGGGACAAGGAGCAACCTTAGTAGATAGTGTCCTGTGTGGATACTGAAGCTATACTCAAGGACTGAGTGCTTCAACGAGGACTAGTGGAGACTGGGCGTGTCTCCGATACCTCGGGATATATCGGTTTCAATCTCTTATCTTTTACTATTACTTGCTTTATCTGAATTTTTCATTTGCAAAAACAAATTTTAAAAGTCTCCTATTCACCCCCTCCCCCTCTAGTCGACATCCTGATCCAACAAAGGCTACACTCTCAGCATAAAGAGCCTGGACTTCAGCAGGCTGATCGCTGGGGGCTCCAGGGGTCTTCACCTCCTGTGAACTCATGGTTAGTTCATAAAACATATAACCAACAGAGAGGATGAAGATAGCTATTACCTGAGAAGCAGAGGAAAAAGCCAAGCTTTGGGGAGAATTTGGACGCCGAAGTGTGAGCCTTCCCCCGAAAAATTGATCACCCAACAAAACCTGAGGATCGTCTGGTCGCAGAGGTGTGAGACTTCCTCCAGAAGTGGGATGGTTGGAAGGATTGTTGTGGATCTCCAAAGGTGGAGATGAAGAGGCAACTGGATGAATCGCAAGGGGCAATGTGGCAACACAGGCACCAGCACCCTTTAGAATCTTCAATGCAGCTCCACTGGAGGATCCTTCATCATCTCTAGATCTCTTCTTTGGAGAGATCATTTCCTCAATCGCCTGTGAAGTCCAAAATGAATTGCTTAGGACAATCTTTGACTCAGAAAATCATAAGATGTTTTAGAAGAAGTTTACCTTCTGAATATCTTGTGTCTTTTCTGTTTCTTCTTCATCACTCTCAATCTCAATAATCGTCTTGGGATCTTGGTTGGCCATCAGAACAGAAGAGGGTGAAACAATACAAGAGAAGAGAAGTGGCTTTAAAAAACTTAGTCAAGAGAAAGCATTGTGAGTTCAAAAGAACTGGAAAGCTCCTCTATTTATAGTGCCCAGAGGCGACGGTTCGTTCCCACGAACGTCTCGAGTTCTTAAAATGCATTTGCAATTGCTGCCTTGATTGAAAAAATTCATCATTACCTGTCAAGAAAAACTCAGGGTTTTTCTCCGGATATGAACCGTCACACGACAGAACAGTGCAAACTGAGAAATTTGAAGCGTAAGGTTCACAATTCAATGCAGGATTAAAATTTGAAGTAAACATGTCTCTTCGTTTTCTTCAAATTTGGGGGCTAGCTGACGAGAATTATCACCCAAGCTAGTTTGATTAACACACATTAGGTTCAGGTCAGGTTCGAATCTAATATGTGTCTGTGAGTCTTAAATGGCCGCTATGATCTCAGACGACCAGTCTATATACTAAGAGAGCACAGACACAAAGGTAGTTTGTGATCGCAGCCCTTGCGCGATCACAAGGCCGCAGACAATGCGCGGTCAGGAGGTCGATGACTGCATGCGACCAAGATGATTCGAGGGTGTTTAAGTCTTTTACGAACACATCTCCAGGATCAAGATCACTTCTCCCACGTATGAAGACAACTGCCAGGAGGTTAATATGTGCGGTTACCCACTAACTACACGTGTTAAACCTGCATAGGAAAGAGGAGCGGTTACACAAACTGCACAGTAACAACTGTCCAGAACCGCTTCGCGTTGGCGCCCTTTTATTCAGTATAAAAAGGTGGTCAATGCATGATCTAAAGGACGGTTAAGCATACAAGCATTATCAGGACTCCAAGTAACCTGAAGACTTAGGCATAGTTAGATAGAAATTAATATAGGAGAGATCTTCACCTATGATCATCTCTTCTTCCTTCTTGCAAACACTTTTTCTCCCATATAGTGAAATCATAATAGGATGTATGGCTATTACTCCCACCATCGAGGGCCTGAACCTTTATTAATTCTCTTGTGCCCATACAGATATTACTCATCCTACCTTCCCGGAGGAGCGCCTGAAAGGTCTCACAACTAACAAATTTGCATAAGATCGACTGAGAACCCCGAGTCCAAATCGTCGACACAACCACCTCAATGTCATTGCTTATATACCAAGATTTAGATGAAACCAACTCATTTCAGCTCATTCTTGCAGAAAACAGCAGTAGGTTAGTAGTTCTTGCACTTAGACATCTAGTTCCTTTGAAAATTTTGCATTCCATGCATTTTTCACACATAAAATGTCAGTTTGAAGCTCTCTGCCGCTCTGTCAGCAGGCCAGAGCGCGCTCCAGCGCCGGTTTCCGTGGCTTTCGTCGTCGTTCTCCCAGCTCCAGTCGCCGTCCGCTTGTCCTGGTATGTCCTTCGTGCTCGCCTCACCTCCCGGAGTCTTCTTTTCCACTGGAGCTCGGCCATTTGGTCGCTGGAGCCCACAGTTCGCCGTTCGTTTGTCTTGTCACCGCCGGCCGCCGTGACGCCTCGTCGCTCCGGCCCCGCATTTCCAAAACCACCCGCGTCACCAGCTTCGCCCTGTCCCCAATCGTACTCCTGTCAAGTATCAGCTGCGCCCGTGGCCGCTCGCCGGAGATTCGCTGGCGAGCCCTCCTTCTTCCCTGTCTTCGGCAGCCGTGGAGCTCTCGTCGATCCCGGCCGCCATTTGTCGATTCCCTCCTTTTCCACCATCTCCAGAAGGTCCTTGTCGCCTTTCCGAGTCCCACCGGCCACTTCGTCGTCTCCAGCGAGCTCCCACCGTAGCCGTTGCCGCGCCGTGCCGCCTCGCCGTGGAGAGCCGCCGTGGCAGCTTCGCCGGCCGATCCAGCCACTCCATAGTCTTACCTTCGTCCCGGCTCCGCAGCCCTTGAAGCTCAGCCCCAACTGTGGTCCGGCTAGCCGCCGGCGTGCCTGTGCGCCGCCTGTGCTAGCGGCCGTGTCCAGTGCCAGCCCCAGACATTGCTACAGTGTATGCATGTGTGTCTGTGTGTCTGTGTCACTGACATGCAGTGCCATTCTCTGCCTTGTGATGCTCCGATTGAAAATCTGACCACGTCATTTTGTTCGTCTCATCGTTTTCTTTGAGGATCTATGATTTGTTTTTCCATCCGATTTCCAAATCCCAGTTTTGCTGTGTTAAGCAGTGTTGTGCCCTCGGCTTGATCATGTCAAATCCAATGTAGAGGCTTCTGATCAAAGATCCATCTACGCCATTAGATTCGCCTCAGCCCAAACCTCTCAGATCTGTAATTTTCTTTCAGATCCAAATCTCGGATCTTATTTCCATCACTTTCGAATCAAATTCTTACTCTGTTTTCGAAACTTCAGCTTTCAAACCTTAATCGAATCCAATTCTTGGGCTACAGTACCTAGACTTATTAGGATTTAGGTCTTGCATTTTATAGTCGCATACTTATGCATGTTTGATTGATCGGTGTTTTTATCGCGTTTAGAAATCGCTCATCCGGAGATCGAGGAGCCGCCGATCGAAGACGTTGCAGAAGATTTTGTCGCGGGAGATCAAGCCAAGTCACCATCTCCTTGAACATATTGATCCTATGTTTTCAAATTAGTTAAGTATTTTGTTTTGTAAATATTATGCATGTTATTTGAGTAAATTGTGTATGTTTGAATATACCTGATTAGTTATTGTCCCATATTGAAAAGTCATTCTTGATTCTCAAGCCATGTATAACATCCTTGAAGCCCAAAGTTAAGTTATAACAGTAGTATGAGTTATCCATATGAATAAACAAAATAGTTTTCCAAAACTAAAGATGCCTTTTAAAAATATCTATTTTAGGGAGGAGAGGTATGTGAGTCAGTAATTTTGGAAACATGGTGGTGTTGGAAACATGATAATGTTGGTAACATGATAATGTTGTGATCATTGTGTAGAAAGTTGAGTAGTGTGAACTCCTCTCTAGAATAGTTAAGGACTAACCAATTTGTGCTAAACATCCAGTAGCATGTTATCGTACCTCCACAAGTCTAGTATGGAATGGGCATGACTAAGTATCCTTGCCGAACTATTGCCTTAACTCTGCATAGAGTCAATAATCTTAATAATAAAGTTGCACTAATCTAGCACTTGGTCAGTGAGGGAAGATCCCTTTTGACACACTTACACTGACGGTTTTGGGAAGATCCCAACCGATTCGTCTGAGATCGTGGCGGATGTGGTTCCCGTGCACGAGTGTTGGATGTGGTTTCCAGCACAAATCCCTATGTGTTCGCTCACTATTGGAAGAGAGAGAAGACCCCTCCCGCCGCGGGCCAATACTGAGTGAGGGTTAGGGTGAAGGTATGAGAAGGAAGATCCCTACAATGCTTCACAACTGTATTGGGAACCCCAATCAGAGGTGATATTTTCTTAAGACATCGTCAGGTGGTAAACCTTTTACAGGGCAGAGCTAGTGTAATGGCAAGGCAGGGTGAAAAGCGTGTTATTCTCAACTCAGTGGGGCGCTTAAAGCAGCGTGATTGAACCTGGCATAGGAGTCTCATATGTTTAAAGTAGCGTAATTGAGCAAAAACCTATGGTCGTGGTCAACAGTGGTTAGTTGAGGAATCTTGTGGGTAAAGCGGTACCCCCCTGCAGAGTTTAAAATGTATTTAAATACTCTGTGCTCCCGGATTTAGGAGTGTGTTATGGTCAATGGATTTTATCCATGTTGCAAGGCACAAGTAGTTTTAAATGAATTGTTTTATCAATTGACTTAAGTTCTTCAGTCTTGAACTACTATGCAAGGTAAGTTTTTAAAGAATGTTTTGAATGCTTTTCATGATTATCAACTGATAGGTTGTGAAAAAGGTTTGGAAAACAACCCCAAATACGTCCTTTGAATTTCCCTGTCATGTTATATATACTTGCATTTGTTGAATGGTGATTTGCTGAGTACCCTGTACTCACCCATGACTGAATTACTCCATCAGAGGTTGAAGAACGAAGTGACTTAGGCTCTCATGAGTTTGAGCCTGAGCCCTTTGAACACTTCGAATTTGATCCAAGCTTCTAGGCGTCGCGTACCTCGGTCGAGCGACTGTGGGAGAAGATTAGTCTTCCGCTCCTTCTGCGTTTTGCTAAAAACTTGAAAAGTTATTTTGTACCTTGTTGTGCTAACTTATGTAAGGCCCTAGTGCCATTGACTGTGAACCTATAATGTTTTATGAACTATTTATGTATCTAGCTGGTTGTTGTGATACTCATTCCTGGTTCGCAACTGAATCTTGGGAAGTTGCGACAGGGGAGCGCTGTTCTGTATCGTGGTGTTTGGTACGGGGTGGTGGACCCCACAATATATATATGGATTTAACCCGTATCCTATATATATATATGGATTTAACCCGTATCCGGATCCATATTCGGTATATTTCAGTCAAATCCAAATCTAAACCCGAACCCAGAAGTTTCAACAAAACTAGATCCGCATCCGTGTCCGAACCCAGATCGGATTCGAGTTTCCATATCCGTATCCGGCTCTATCTGGATGCGGAGTTAGGTCGAAACCCGACCCGGCTCCATTTCCACCCCCATGAGGGACCCGAGCAGGGACCCAACTAGGTAGGGGCTCAGGGACTCGGGACCTAGATGGGACCCGACTAGGACCCGTACTCGGGAACCGACTGGGACCCGACTGGGACACAACAACATTCGGACTCAGGACCTGGCTGGGACCCAACTGGGACCCAACAGCATCCAGACTCGGGACTCGGCTAGGATCCGACTGGGATCCGAACTCGGGACCCGATTGGGACCTGACTAGACCCAAACTCAGACTGGGACACAATTGGGACCCGACTGAGCCTTCGGGCACACATGCTGGAACCCTATTGAGGCACTTGGTGCGTTGCTCATGGGAGTTTCCTGGTGTCAATTTTAATTCTATTTTCTTCGCGTATTTCGTCTGATTTCATCAGCTTTTTTTCCTATCCAAATGATGTTGAAATGTTTCCAAATTTGGCACATTTATTCCGTGAAACATGGTGAACAAACACATGAAAGAGGATTGTAAATATCTTTCAAAAAGTTACAGAAAATAACGCGCGAATAAATTTTCAACAAAAAAACCCACTAACCTAGGGCAAATTATTAATACCATTTAATCACTTATCACTGGCACCCAATTACCCTAGGGCACCATAGGAGGTGGTGCCAACTCTAGGCCGGCCGCGGCCACCTAGGCCGCACCTGTTGGTCGTCCATCGATGATGTCAGCATCCCTGATGTTGGGCCCTACCGGTGATAGGTGTTCCACTCCCACCATAGGAACGTCTTCTACTACGTTGGTAGCGGCTTCATCTTCACGTACTCGCGACATCGAGTGCTTCAAGTGCAATGGACGAGGGCATGTTGTTGCTGAGTGCCCTAATAGGAGGAACTTGATCATTAATGATCAAGGCGAATGGGAGTCCGAGAACGAAGACGAGAATGTTGTCGCTAGTGATGGAAACGATGGCATTGAGGAGGGATGTGGTGTTCTTCTTGAAGTGGGCGATTTTCTCATCGCACATCATGTGCTAAGTGTCCAACTATCGAGAACAATAAGGGACAACATCACAACCTTTTCCACACATGAGACACAATCAAAGAAAAGGTGTCACGCCCTCAAATTTTTCAACTTTTTAAAAAGCTTTTAAATTTCAAATTCTTTTGCATTTGATTGCATGGTCATGTAGAGACCACTAATATTAGGAAAGGTAGAAATTTTGAATGAAATCCTGAATAAATTCACGTAAACCCTTGCAATTATCTAGAATTAGGTCAAAAGAATTTGAGTCACATAAAATGATAAAATAAAGTTCAAAACCTAAATTTAAACTATGTACAAGAAAAATTTCTAAAGATCATGGAAAATTGAAATAAATTCAATTACTAATGTTTTACCAATTTAAGAATCTAATTGAGAAAGGAATAATCACAATTAAGTCTCTTGGCCAATGATTAATATAAAAGAAAAGTCTTGATGAAATAAAAATAAAAGAATTAAATTGCAAGGAGGCCCATGTAGTGAAAAATCTTATAATTATTATTAGAAACTGACCCCTGAACTGAAGGAAATATTTATAAAAAGACCATTTTGAAAGAAGTCCTCAAAAAGAATTAAAATTTTGAATTAAATAATAAAGACATGATTTTATGTTTAGAACATTACTAAAATACCCTTAAAATGTTCCTAAATGAATAGTAAATTGAGAAAAATACCCTTTTAAAGAAAACTTCACTTTTCCTGCAGCCCACAAATTTTTACAAATTAAAAAGAGGTCCTTGCATGTAGTTTTGGACTTTATTAGTGTAAAATTACCATTTTAAACCTGAGAAAATTGCTAATACTACAGTGAATGACCTTAATACCCTCATTCAGCTGCTAGCCAAGTTTCACCAACTTTCCACCTCATATTGCACCTCATGCTAAGACTTTAACATAAGAAAGATTTAGAAAACAGAAGAAAACTGTGATAAAACTACTGTAAACCCTTAGATAAAGGTAAAAGAGGTGTTTTAAACACTCTGATGCTACCAAAACACAAAAATTCCATCTCCTGTAGCCTATAGACCCCTCTTGTCAGCAGCTGACATTGTCTAGACACAGCCAAAGCGCGCCCAAACACTGCCCAAGCACACTCTAGCCGTGCCCAGCAATGCACCACCGTTGATACCAAATTCTAGTGATCACCGAGGACGAGGCCTTTGTAGCTTCTAGGCCCCTAAAGAGTGTTTTAGTAATTAGTGACAATTACAAATGTTGTACTAATGATACCTGCTAAGTTGTGTCAAGAACAAACTCAAAAGACAGGTTAATGAAAGGCAAAGAAAGAGCCTCATGCTGAAGAAAGGACATTGATCAAAGAGGCTAAGGTACGGGATATGATCTTTTTCCATTTTACCAGGCTAAGGTGATTAGAGAAGAATTTGTACTGGATTTTAGGATAGTCGCCGTACTATTAAGAGGAGCATGTGGTGTATCACGAAATATTTCATCTATGTGCCACAAATCATAAATTCAACTTGCATTGCATACTAGAAGGTCATATACTTTGAAAATGCTTGTTTCAACTCATTTCTGCCAAATCCTGTCTTAGTCGGTCTGACCGATTGATTGTCCGGTTTGATCGAATAGACAGACTGATCGAATTGGGTTTCAGACTGACCGACGTTATGTCAAAGTATAGTTTATTTCTTAAAAAGGTCGGTCTGTCCGTAGGTAAAACCTAGGTCAGTCTCCTAGAACTTCATGACCTATCTTTTTGAATCATATTGTGTTTTGTCGGTCTGACCGTTTGTTAGACCGGTCTGACCGAGAAATCGGTCTGACCAAGTTTTTGTACTACGGTCTGACCGTATGGCCGGTCTGTCCGTATTTATCGGCCTGACCATATAACGTGTCCAGAAACTATGTCATCTCTGGACGGTTTCACGGTCTGACCGCCATTGGCTCCGGTCTGACCGTATGTGTGCCTGACAAGGGCAGGTGAGCATTAATTGCGGCAGTCTAACTGGACTTATACCTGCGGTCTGACCGCCAAGTGATCTTTTTCTCCCAACGGCCTGTAACGGCTATATTTATTGTGGGGGGTATATATACTCCCATGCACGGCCCTGTTCATAACTTTTGGCATATTTGTGAACATTGTCATCATCCTTGAGAGCTTAAGCAAGTTTCATACACTCTAGGGTTCTAATTCTTGAATTTGTGAGAGTGTGCATTTGAGATCTTCTAGTGCATTGCATTTAGATCACTAAATCAATCTTGTGGCACTAGAAGGTTAAGTGATCATCACCGGCTTGTTACTCTTGGAGTTTGCCGGCTCCTAGACGGCTAGGAATTGAAGAAGGTTTTGGAGAGCTCTTCAAGGAAGATTGTGAAGAAGCCTCAAAACATCTTGTGAAAGGGTCGAGCACTCCTTGCCCGAGCGGTAAAGTGCATCATTAGTGAAATTGAGGTTTGGATAACTCATCACACTAATTCAGCTCGAGATCTAGGTCACTTCTTGAGAGAAGGTTGACTAGATAGAGGAGCGGTTAGAGATTTGAGTTTGCCTCAACGTGGATTAGGGGTAATCGGCAAATCACCGAGACCACGGGTTATATCCTTGTGTTAAATTGTTCATTGTTCATCTTGTTTTAGTTATTTGCTCGCATTCACTATTAATTGCTTGATTAATTGTTAATTTGTTAAAATCACCTATTCACCCCCCTCTAATCGATATCCTAGATCCCTTTCAGCCTTTGAGCTCCAGGAGCAATATTTCATCCTGACTATTGTAGATACAGTACTTCTAGAGTCAAGAAAGTCTCAAAATTTTAATCATATCATCGACCCATATTTCTAAGTTATTTATTTTGATGATAAATATTTTAGAGTGTATTTGCTCATTAAGAAAAAATACTTTCCAATAATCTGGTGTAAGTATTGACCTAAATTTGAACAGCCATCTTTGATTGATCAAATAAAGAATTCCTTGATGCCCTAAGAATATAAATGATTATAAACAACTAATATACAATTGTGAAAGCATGAGAAAAATAACTCAATAGACTAAAAAGAACTATGCTTTTAAATATTATTATCGCATATGAGAATGAATAAATAGCTGGAGAGGGGTCAATTAATTGTGATTTGACTCAAATAGGAAGATGATAGGAGCCTGCATGCGAATAAGGATAAAACCAATTGTGCTAAACAACCATGGGTATATAAACGTGCCAACCACATGATCAAGAAATTGAATTTGTGTAGCTTCTAGGCCCCTAAAGAGTGTTTTAATAATTAACGACAACTACAAATGCTACACTAACGTTACCTGCCTAGTTGTGTCAAGAAGAGACTTAAAAGACAGGTTAATGAAAGGCGAAGAAAGAGCCTTATGATGAAGAAAGGGCATTGATCAAAAGGGCAAAGGTACGAAATAGGGTCTTTTCCATTTTTACCGGTCTAAGGTGTTTAGAGAAGAATTTTGACCGGATTTTAGGATAGTTGCCGTACTATTAAGAGGAGTATGTGGTGTATCACAAAATACTTCATCTATGTGCCACAAATCATAAAATCAACTTGCATTGCATACTAGAAGGTCATATACTTTGAAAATGCTTGTTTCAGCTCAATTCTGCTCAGCACTGTCTCAGTCGGTCTGACCGTCTGTTGGACCGGTCTGACCGAATTCACGGATTGACCGAATAGAATTCTCGGACTGACCGACGTTATGTCTAAGTATAGTGTATTCCTTTAAAAGGTTGGTCTGTCCGTAGTTGAGACCTAGGTCAGACTCCTGGAACTTCTTGATTTATCTTTCTGTTGTTTTTGAGCTATGACGGTCTGATCGTTTGATTAGACCGGTCTGACCGTGATTTTGAACTACGGTCTGACCGTATGGCCGGTCTGTCCGTATTTTTCGGCCTGACCGTATAAAGTGTCCAGAAACTATGTCGTCTCTAGACAGTTTCACGGTCTGACCGAAATAGGCTCCGGTCTGACCGTGTGTGTGTGCCTGACAAGGGCAGTTGAGCATTTATTGCGCCTGTTTAATGTCGTTGCAATTGCGGCAGTCTGACCAAGCTTATACCTGCGGTCTGACCGTTAGGTGATCTTTTTCTCCCAACGGCCTGTAACGGCTATATTTATTGTGGGGGGTATATATACTCCCATGCACGGCCCTGTTCACAACTTTTGGCATAATCTTGAGCATTGTCATCATCCTTGAGAGCTTAAACTAGTTTCATACACTCTATGGTTCAAATTCTCGAATTTGTGAGAGTGTGCATTTGAGATCTTCTAGTGCATTGCATTTAGATCATTAAATCAATCTTGTGGCACTAGAAGAAGGCTAAGTGATCATCACCGGCTTGTTACTCTTGGAGTTTGCCTGCTCCTAGATGGCTAGGAGAAAAGTTTTGGAGAGATCTTCAAGGAAGATTGTGAAGACTCCTCAAAACGTCTTGTGAAAGGGTTGAGCACGCCTTGCCGGAGCGGTAAAGTGCATCCTTAGTGAAATTGAGGTTTGGATAACTCATCACACTAATCCGGCTCAAGATCTAGGTCACTTCTCGAGAGAAGGTTGACTAGATAGAGGAGCGGTTAGAGATTTGAGTTTGCCTCAACGTGGATTAGGGGTGATCGGTAAATCACCGAGACCATGGGATATATCCTTGTGTTGATATTGTGTTTTGTTCATCTTTTGTTATTTATTTGCTCTCATTATCTAAATTGTTTGTTTTATTGATAATTTGTTAAAATCGCCTATTCACCCCGCTCTAGTCGATATCCTAGATCCCTTTCAACTTGGCTGATAAACTAATGTGTATCAATTTTATCCATGTATGGTGGACGTTCTCATTCAGGACTCCAAATTTTGGGACATTTGGACCTTAATAAGTTTAGTCACTTAAACTTATGGCCCGAATGGGTGAAGGAGGAGATGTGAGAGGAGAGATCATTCGAACTCTGACCTTGAGTTCCGTGATAGCAGGGAGTGTAAGTGTACTTCTCATTGAGAGTACCTCACAATGACAAGAACGACCAATACAGTCCCAATTGTCGGGCAAGGATATAAATTAATACAAAGTTTTTGAGAGCCTTATCTCCTCAATCCAGTCACATGTAGTACTATGCATGAAATTGGCCTGACGGGGAAGATTGATGGACTCATGCGGGTAAAGAGGTGCCCCTCTACAGAGTTTAAAAAGTATTCGAGTACTTCGTAGCCCCAGTGATATTTATCTGATTTGCATGATTTTTCCATATGTTTTCCCCCTCGTTCATCCATATTTTAGTCATATAAGGTGGCATTTGCATTAATCATATATATATATATATATATATATATATATATATATATATATATATATATATATATATTTATCATCAAATCGACCGTATTATTCGTTTTAAAATTTTATTGCAGGTCGATGTGATTTGGGTGTATTTTGGCTAATGGAACACATCTCATAGACTAAACCTGACCCTTAGTCGATTCCAAATAGAAGCACGTGTTTCTACGCACACATAGGAATTGACCACACCGAAATCGGAGTCTCCGGGACCCGGAATCTCAAATCCTTTCAATCGAGGACCTTCCTGTAAATTCCTAAAACCTCAAGCACCCTTTTGCAAAATAGCAAACACTCAGAAATCTAAACCCTAACTTGGGAAGGACCATCCTGTAAATAACTAAAACTCCAAGGGCCTTTTTGTATTTTTGCCTTTTCTCCTTAGAACCCTAGCCGCTGACCACTTTTTGATTTCGAGCTTGGTTTTTCTTTTTCTCTTCTTCTTCTCTTCTTCCCCTTCACTGTTTCCTCACCTCTGTCCCACCTCACCGCCGACGGCCAGGCCATATGCTGCAGTGCCCTACTCACCACCCTCTCAACCACAAACTTCTCTGACTTCTTCTCTTCTCTCTTCTCCTCTAGCCCGAGCCACCAATCCAATCACCACCACTGCTTCTTCTCCGATCCTGGCACCGTTCGCCATCATAGTGACAATGGTCGTGGACGGCAGCCTTCTCCTTGTCTTCGTCTCTCCACTCAAGCTTCTTTCTCTGCCTTCCCCCCCAAAATGATCCACACCTCCTACCACCCCCGGCCCTAGCTGGTATCTTGTTCCTCTCCTCTCCCTCTTCCTTTCCTCTCTGATCACTCGTTCCACACCACGCTGCTTTTGCCATCCTACACCGCCGCCATGTCGATCTCAAACCCTAGCACCACCTCCACTGTCAATCTTTCCAGATCTAATGTGCCTGTGTTGCCGCCTCTCCTCCGTTCATGTGCTTCGCCACGCACTGTCGCCGGATATGCGTCGGATCACCTTTTCTCCCTCGCTCAGCTCCTTCCTTCGGTCTCAAGAAGCTCCTTCGACCAGTCCCTCCTAGTCATCTTGCGATGACCATGACTACTCCATCGACCTTGACCACTTTCTCCACCACGACGACCACTTGACCACTCCAATGACTTTGGTCGTCATTAGGTTCCTCTTCCGTGACTTCGATCACTCCAGCCCGCTCCTTTGACCAACTCAACTTCTTCAACCACAGCCACCAGCTCCAGCAACTCTACAACAAGCACACGATAGCATGCATAGAGTTCATTTCTTCTTTCTCTGTTCTTCAATTCAATCTATAGTTCCTATGATGTATGAGATGGATGTGTGTATGTGAATCTTGAATTGGAAATTGTTTAATTAATTGCACATTCCTAAGTTTGTTTGATATATCTGAATCAAACTGAAATTGTGTTCTTTCTTGTGATTGATTGAGGTTAGGTTTGTGTATGATCTCTCATGAATCATGTAGCCATCTTAAACATCTGAAGAGTACTGTCTATGATCCGATTAAGATATAGATGGGTTTCGACTATACTCGACCAGATGCAGAATAACGGGATCTTACTCGAAAATACTGAAGCCCAGGTGATCGAAAACACAATTCAAGAGGATAGCACAACTATTTATTTCAAAGAGGAGCTTGTACACGTCGAACGTTGATCGCACTCGATCTTACTGATAGAGATATGTCCATGATTGTATCATGATATGTTTATGAATTGTTACGAATAAAATGTTATTGCATTCCTTGAATAAAGTATCACTTTTGTTGATCAAATAAGTATGTGACTTGTTCATGTAACTCTTTATTATGATATATGTATTGTCGGCATTATCAGTGATACTTATCCTAAACATCCATGACTTTCGGCATTACATGGAATAATAATGCAAGATAAGTCAGCACGATCATTGATTAATAGTCAAGTTTCACAGACCACGGATATGAGATATCAACTCAATGTCGTGGACATGTTGGAGAACATGTTGGTTGGATTGACTCATTTTGAGATATTGTTGAGTTTTTTATGTGTCATCAGTTAGTTTCTAATAGTTATTTTGGTTTATCTTTAGACTTGAGATCATCACGGTTTCATACATGCGTAGTAGCATACTTGGTATCATCAACCGCTACTTTTTGCCAAGTAGTTATAGAGGTGACATACAGATATATTATGAACCATGTGGTTGAAAGTGAATGGTCGAGATGGAATTTGCCCCTCTCATATCTTGAGAGAGATATCTCTGGGCCCCTTGATTTAATTGGACTAAGAAAGTGCATGGCCGTGACGAATATAGTTGAGAGTAAACTATGGAAAGGTTAGTCCATTATGAGATCAAGAAAGTACCGAGCTATTCAAGGATGACACGTTTCTCACCTTAAGTTCAATCTGGTATCGTGAGGCAAAGAGATAATCCATGATAAGTTGTATAGGTTCGTCGGATATAATCTTCGTGTACATGCGGGTAGTCATAATGTCTTGCTAGGGACTGCTTATGACCTGTGATTCGGGAAGTTGTTTCCGGTCGCATCCAAATATACACGAACCTACAGGGTCAAACACTTAATGGGTTGGAGTATTAATTTGGATTGGATTCAAAATGGTTCCCCTATTGGTAATGGGATTACCATTAGGATTAGGGTTCGCATTTGAGTAGGACTTATTTTCAAGGCCCTATAAAAGAAGATGCGGTTGGTATGCATTGATCATCTGATGTATTCTGGCTGCCACCACCATCCATGAGATAGATCTCGTAAAACCCTAGCCGCATGCGCTGGTGTTAGCACACGAACACGCGGTGCTCCTTCCCCGGACGTGTGGACTTCCGTAGAGGTGCTGCTGTTATTGTTGCACTGCTGGTCCCGATTTGGTTGCGATATCGACTCTTCTTCCATTGCTGTGTTGTTGTATCCGCGCGTCTAGTGGTAAATCTCTTGATCTATCATCTATTGCTTGCTAGCTTCTTAGGATTTCGGGTAAAATCTTTGGAATTGCGCTAGAGGAGCAAGCCCGTTCTCCAACAGTGGTATCAGAGCCTCCTTGTATAGCATAGATCTAGATTGTTAACATATATTTGTTATATGCATACGTTTAATAGATTAGATCTATTAATAATTGTTGATAACATGTTAGATCAGAATTAATATAATTAGATCTGTTGGTGTTTCATGTGATGAAACATATTCTGACCTATGATAGATGTGATCTATCACTTTTGGCAGCATCGTAGAAGATGACATCTCATAACGTGGATTTGTTAAATTAACGTGATCAATTTTACATGATCCATATATAATCCGATTGCTACTATGAATCCTTGCACGGGCCAGTGGGAGGTGGTGTAAAGGCTAGCATTGCAGTGATAGGATCAGAGACCAGTATTTCTGTTAGATTGGATCTAAAAGATTTGGTACATCTTTAAAAATATCATCTCGGGGATTAATGGAAATCTTAACTAATTAGATTGGTTCAGAAGGTCACTGTCAGGCTTTTACTATTTTAGGCCACTAAGGTGCATGACAGGATGGGATTCTTTTCCTAACTTGTTTTTGCAGGAATTTGTATGAGAAGTATGACCCTTATGCATGTTCATGCGATGTGATCATGTAATCATCACGATCTACGAATCGTGTTTTTGGACCATCGTTGAGGTGGTCGTCTCTTTTTGTATAACGGCTTGTGTGCCGACATGTGTGATGATTGGCACTCTCATGTAAATTCATATCTAGATATTAGTGTAGTAGCTTGGAACTCACTCCAGGATTTTTCAAGCATGGTGGATTGGAACCATGAAGATGGAGATGGAGATCACCAGATTAAAGGGCCATACTATCTCATAGATTGATTAGATCATCTAACTGATAGTTATTTTCGTGCATATGGATGATTTGCCATGTTTTATGTGCATAAAGATTATACTTAACAACCAGAAGCTGTTACACATCATAAGATTTTTCTTAATAAGCCCCACTCAGCGGAACGCTTTCCTTCATGGTGTGATTGAAAACAGTCGCGGTCTTTCCTGGCCAAGGTTACTGCCAACAGAAGTTAAATATAGTCGCAGTTGCGCCTATTAGATCATCTAGCTAATGATTATTTTGATTGTTTCTTGAAAGTTCTGAACATTGTTAAGTCCCTAAAATTAAGTTGTTTTGATGCTATTTTCAATTGCTGCAACTGTCAAAGTTTTGATCATTATTTGGTAGGCTTGACAAATCAAGGTGCCATTAACTATCTTGGTAAGGCAGGATAAGTGTTGGACACTTATACGCATAGAATTGGTTTCACATAAGAAAGCCATCAAAACGGCTTTGGGCCTTGGGGCATGGTGTTGGGAGTTCGGACATATTGATGTCACCCAAAAAACAAGTGTCATATATGATATGATTAGCAAAAGTTGCTTACCTAAATAACTAGGTTTCTAGCAGTGATGCCAAAACTCACTAGGACTTAGTGAAATATGGATCTTGACCCACTATATGTCATTCTAGGGATTATGTCTTTAAACATATAGTGGAAGATACTTTTATTAAATGTTAATAAAAGATTGTTCATAAACATGATGTCTTTTGCATGTTTTTCTGTTGTAGATAATGGCTGATAACTCCTCAACCAGCTTTAATTTGCGATCTGTACTAAATACAGAAAAACTGAATGGAACAAATTTCATTGATTGGTTTCATAATTTGAGAATCGTTCTCGAGTAAGAGAAAAAGGACTATGTTCTAGAGTCCCTAGTTCCTGATGAACCTTTGACTAGCGCTCCACGATCTCAACGAGATGCTTACAAGAAGCATGTTGATGACGATCTCGATGTCAGTTGCCTCATGTTAGCAACAAGGGGTTCTGAATTGCAAAAGCAATTCGAGAATGCCAATGCTTATGACATGAGTGTGACTTTTTGAAACTTGTTTGAAGACCAGGCAAGGGCGGAAAGATATGAGACCACCAAGAAACTGCATGCCTGCAGACTGGCAGAAGGAAGCGCAGTTAGCCCTCATGTAATCAAGATGATTGGTTACATTGAGAGCTTGGGTAAACTTAGTTACACCCTTAGCCGAGAGTTGGCTACTTATGTGATTCTTCAATCGCTCCCTTCGAGCTATGATCCTTTCATATTGAACTTCAATTTGAATAATTTAAAGAAGACTCTACCTGAATTACATGGGATGTTAAAGAAGGCAAAGCAAAACATCAAAAAGAATCCTGACAATGTGTTGATGGTTCAAAAGGGAAAGAATTTCAAGAAGAAGGGTAAGGGAAAGGCTAAGGGCAAAGGCAAGGCTCGAGATGAGAGCTCAAGCAGCTAAGCCCAAAGGAAAGTCCAATTAATCCTGGCCCTACCGCTGCTTCTAAGTGCTTCTATTGCAAGGAATCAGGCCATTGGAAGAGGAATTGCAAGAAGTATCTAGAAGATCTGAAAAAGAAGAAGGGAAGTGAGACTTCCGCTTCAGGTACTTATGCCATAGAAGTCAATATGGTTACTTCTCCTTCTGATTCTTGGGTATTTGATACCCGTTCAGGAGTTCATATTTGCACTTCGATGCAGGGGCTTAAAAGGAGCAGAAGTTTGACAAAGGGTGAAGTTCAACTTTGCGTAGGCAATGGAGCAAGAGTTGCTGCTTTAGCCGTTGGGACTTTTATATTGGCTTTACCTTCAAGATTGATTTTGGAGCTTAATAATTGTTATTATGTTCCTGCCATAAGCAAAAACATAATTTTTGTTTCATGTTTGGACAAGAAAGGTTTTTAATTCAAAATAAAGAACAATTGTTGTTCATTTTATTTGAATGATATGCTTTATGGATAAGCCCAATTGACGTATGGGCTTTATGTTTTAAATCTTGAAGTTCCTGTTTACAACATAAATACTAAAAGGCTCAAAACAAATGATTTGAATCCAACCTTTATATGGCATTTTCATTTAGGTCATATAAATGAGAAACGCATCATGAAGCTCTACAAAGATGGACCTCTAGACTCATTTGATTTTGAATCATATGACACATGCAAATCTTGTTTACTTGGCAAAATGACAAAGACACCTTTTACCGGTTCAGGTGAAAGAGTGAGTGATTTATTGTTTCTTGTACATTCTGATGTATGTGTACCATTAAGCACTATGGCTAGAGGTGGATTCCAATACTTCATAACTTTCAGTGATGATTTTAGTAGATATGGTTGTATCTACTTAATGAGGCATAAGTCGGAATCTTTTGAAAAGTTCAAAAATATCATAATGAAGTACAAAATCATCTTGGCAAGAAAATTAAATTCCTACTATCAGATCGTAGAGGAGAATATTTGAGCCAAGAATTTAGTAATCATTTAAAGCAATGTGGAATTGTTCCACAACTAACACCGCCAAGGACACCTCAACGGAATGGTGTGTCTGAACGACAGAATCGAACCTTGTTGGACATGGTTTGATCAATGATGAGCCAAGTCGATCTTCCATTATCTTTTTGGGGATATGCTCTAGAAACTGCTGCGTTCAACTTAAATAGGGCTCCGTCAAAAGCGGGAGAGAAAACACCATATGAGATATGGACTGTGAAGCGACCTAGTTTGTCTTTTCTCATGATTTGGGGCTATGAGGCATACGTGAAACGTTTGATGTCTGACAAACTCACACCCAAATCAAACAAGTGCTTCTTCATGGGGTATCCCAAGGAAACGAAGGGATACTACTTCTATGAGAAGGACGAGAACAAAGTGTTTGTTGCTCGTAATGGTGTATTTCTTGAGAAAGAGTTTCTCACAAAAGAAATAAGTGGAAGTACAGTGCGACCTGAAGAAATTCAAGAACCATTGCAAAATGTTTCAGCTCCCACTGAGTTTCAAGAAGAACCACAAACTATTCAAGAAACAGTTGTGGGACCACCAGCCCTGCATAGGTCTGAAAGGGTCTCTAATGCACCTGAGAGGTACATGTTCCTTACCACGGAACGACGGGATATATTATTTTTAGACAACGATGAACCCAAGACTTATAAGGAAGCAATGATGAGCCCAGACTCTGAGAAATGGCTTCACGCCATGAGATCCGAAATAGACTCCATGTATACTCGTATAGTTTGGAACTTGATTGATTTACCCAATGGAGTAAGAACCCATTGAGTGTAAATGGGTCTTTAAGAAATATTGACATTAATGGAAATGTTCACATTCATAAAGCATGATTGGTTGCAAAAGGTTTCAAAAAAATTCAAGGAATTGATTATGATGAAACTTTCTCACCGGTCGCTATGCTAAAGTCAATTCACATCATCCTAGCAATTGCTGCCTATCATGATTATGAGATATGGAAAATTGATGTTCAAACAGCTTTCCTTAATGGAAATCTAAGTGAGGATGTGTACATGACACAGCCCGAAGGTTTTATTCATCCACAAAATGATGGGAAAGTATGCAAGCTTCAGAAATCCATTTATGGATTAAAGCAAGCATCTTGGATTTGGAATATTCGTTTCGATGAGACAGTCAAACAATTTGGCTTCATCAAAAATGAAGATGAACCTTGTGTTTACAAAAAGGTTAGTAGGAGCGCACATTCATTTCTGGTTTTCTATGTAGATGACATACTATTGATCAGAAATGAGATTCCTATGCTTGAATCTGTCAAGTCTTAGTTGAGAAACAGTTTCTCTATGAAAGACTTGGGAGAGGCAGCATACATACTGGGTATTAAGATCTATAGAGATAGATCTAAACAGCTAATTGGATTAAGCCAAAGTACATACATTGACAAGGTGTTGAATCGGTTCAACATGCTAGACTCCAAGAGAGGTTTCTTACCTACGTCACATGGCATTAGTCTTAGCAAGAGTCAATGTCCTATGACATCTGATGAGCAAGACCGAATGAGTAAGATTCCATACGCCTTAGCTATTGGTTCTATCATGTATGCCATGCTTTGTACACGCCCAGATGTTTCTTATGCTCTAAGTTCTACGAGCCGATACCAATCAAATCCAAGTGAGAGTCACTGGATAGATGTTAAAAACATCCTGAAGTACTTGAGAAGAACCAAGGATGTGTTCCTGGTTTATGGAGGTGAGGAAGAGCTCATTGTAAATGGTTACACTGATGCTAGCTTCCAAACCGACAAGGATGATTACCAATCGCAATCTAGGTTTGTGTTTTGCCTCAATGGAGGAGCTGTAAGCTGGAAGAGTTCTAAGTAAGAGACGGTCACTGATTCTACAACAGAAGCAGAGTACATAGTTGTTTCTGAATCAGTAAAGGAAGCTGTTTGGATAAGAAATTTCATCTCCGAACTTGGTGTGATACCTAGCATTGTTAGTCTGATGGATCTCTATTGTGATAATAATGGAGTCATTGCTCAAGCTAAGGAACATAGGTCACATCAAAAGTCCAAGCATATACTTCGGCGATATCACCTTATACGAGAGTTTATCAGTAGAGGTGATGTGAAAATATGCAAAGTAAATACAGACTTCAATGTGGCAGATCCTTTGACGAAGCCTCTCCCGTAACCAAAGCATGAGGCACACATTAGAGCAATGGGTATTCGATACCAATATAATTGACTCTAGTGCAAGTCGGAGATTGATAAAGATATGCTCTAGAGCAATTAATGGGTATTCAGTACCTATATGATTGACTCTAGTGCAAGTGGGAGATTGATAGCGATATGACCTAGAGGCAATCATGGAAATGATTGTATCATGATATATTTATGAATTGTTACGAATAAAATATTATTGCATTCCTTGAATAAAGTATCACTTTTATTGATCAAACAAGGATGTGACTTGTTCGTGGAACTCTTTATTATGATATATGTATTGTCGGCATTATCAGTGATACTTATTCTAAACATCCCTGACTTTCGGCATTACATGGAATAATAATTTAAGATAAGTCAGCACGATTATTGATTGATAGTCAAGTTTCACGGACCATAGATATGAGATATCAACTCAATGTCGTGGACACATGTTGGTTGGATTGACCCATCTTGAGACACTGTTGAGTTTCTTATGTGTCATCATTTGGTTTCTAACAGTTATTTTGGTTTATCTTTAGACCTGAGATCATTATAGTTTCATACATGCTAGTAGCATACTTGGTATCATCAATCGCTACTTTTAGCCGAGTAGTCGTAAAGGTGACATATAGATATATTATGAACCATGTGGTTGAAAGTGAATGGTCGAGATGGAATTTTCCCCTCTCATAACTTGAGAGAGATATCTCTGGGCCCCTTAATGTAATTGGACTAAGAAAGTGCATGGCCGTGCCGAATATAGTTGAGAGTCAACTATGGAAAGGTTAGTCCATTACAAGATCAAGAAAGGACCGAGCTATTCGAGGATGACACGCTTCTCACCTTGAGTTCGATCTGGTATCGTGAGGCAAAGAGATAATCCATGATAAGTTGTATAGGTTCGTCGGATATGATCTTTGTGTACATGCGAGTAGTCATAATGTCTTGCTAGGGACTGTTTATGACTTGTGATTCGGGAAGTTGTTTCCAGTCGCGTCCAAATATACACGAACCTACAGGGTTACACACTTAACGGGTTGGAGTATTAATTCGGATGGATCCGAAACGGGTGCCCTATTGGTAATGGGATTACCATTAGGATTAGAGTTCGCATTTAAGTAGGACTTATCTGCAAGGCCCTATAAAAGGAGATGCGGTTGGTATGCATTGATCATTTGATCTATTATGGCTGCCACCACCATCCATGAGATAGATCTCGTAAAACCCTAGCCGCTTTCGCTGGTGTTAGCACACGAACACACGGTGCTCCTTCCCCGAATGTGTGGACTTCCGTAGAGGTGCGGCTGTTATTGCTGCACTGCTGGTCCCGATCTGGTTGTGACATTGACTCTTCTTCCGTTGTTGCATTATCGCATCCGCGCGTCTAGTGGTAAATCTCTTGATCTATGATCTATTGCTTACAAGCTTCTTCGGATTTCGGGAATTGCACTAGAGTAGCGAGCCCGTTCTCCTACAGTTACGTCGATGAACTAGGTGTCTAAGACTTGAATAAGTTTGATCTGATCTATGAGGTAGATAACCAGGTAGATAATCTATCTATCCTATTACAAGGTATTTATAGTTTGATCAATTGAGATAGTATCAGACTCGACAACTAACTAAACCTAATTGCATAGGACTCAGTTATATGTATTATATCTATATCGGACTACAATCCGACCAGTATCGGACTACTAACGACCAGACAGAGTTTGAATCCAAATCCGAGTTCAAATCCTACTGACGCGTTCAACCTACTGAGATCCTTCCGAATCGGTCTGTTTCAGTGATTTCAGTCTGTGGCACCTTGTGTTATCTTTGGCAGCTAGTGAGTGTTTGAGTTTGAGAATGTCTCTTGTGCTTAATTGTAATTCTTGAGATGATTGTGTTGTTTATATTCAGCTCCTGTGAGATCGAACTAGTCTTTAGTTAGTTAGTTTCACTCTCAGATCCCTTTAGATTCGACCTACCTTTGTGTTGCTTCACTGAATCGAGATTGATTTTAATTGTGACTCTAATTTGCACTATCTGTATGCTGAGTTGCTATGAAATAGTCCTCTCTTAGTGTAAATTCTGTTTGAGTTGTGATCTTTAACCTCTGAATCAATCATGCACTGATTGAAGTTCAATTCATAAATATTGATTTCTTGTCTATTGGTTCTCCATTGGATGTGCCAATTTCTACCTGTGAATGAACTGAGTTTTTCTACCAATTGATATGTTTATTCTCTGTTAACCTTATGTTCATGAGTGATTCTGAACTGTGAGGCACTAGTACAGAAATGCAGTCTACTAACCACTATCTTCTATCGGTTATTAGCGATTTAGTTGAAAACCGATAGAAAATGTGCCACGCGGTCATAAAATGGCGACGGGTGTATTTTTCCTATCGGTTTATAAGAAACTTACCGATAGAATAAATAGTATGATTTACTCTAGCGGTGATGAACATATTTGCCATTAGAAGAGATGCATAAGTACTGACGGGAGAATGTTGTGCGCCGATAGGACTGGTCGACTTCTACAACTAGACTTATTCTATCGGTACTGTATGAATATACCGACAGAGTATATTAGAAATTCCTATCGGCAATATGTAGTGCGCCGATAGAATCGTTGGCCTTCTACAAATATTTTTATTCTATCGGTAATGGATTCTTTTACCGTTAGAATATTGTCGACGATTCGGACTCAGGGTCCTCAGCCGAACTTATGCAGAATTTGTAATTGTGAGACCTTTCAAGATGACCCTCCGGGAAGGTATGCTGAATAATGGTGAACAGGAGCACAGAGAGTTTAGACAGGTTCGGGCCCTCGATGGTAGGAGTAATAGCCCTACGTCCTGTTGAGATTTCACTAAGTGTGGTAAAAGGTTTACAAATGGAGGAAAAAGTCCTCACATGCGAGGATTTTTCCTGTAAGAGTGTACAAGGATAAGCCAAAGAGGGCTTGCTGAAATACTATTTAAGGTGGGCCGTAGACTTGGCTAACTTGAGAGATTTTGGATTTCTTGATTAATCTTCCGATCTCTCAGTTGATGTTTTGATCGATCTCCCTCCTGATTGATGCTCCATGCCATCCTTTTGTACTGTTTGAAAGGGTGCCATGTGGAGGAAACTGCATCAAACGGTTGCATAGACGGTTGGATGCGGTTTTTTGGAACTGCTCTTAACCTCCACGCAGGTTAAACACGTGTTATTCATGGATAACTGTATGTGTTAACCTTCTGACGGTCGATTCTCCACGTGTAGGAATCTTCGGGATACTTAGAATATCCCGTTGTATGGGCAACCGAATAGATAGATCCCAAGTATCCTGATCGGCAGATGTTCTGACCGCGGGATATTGGCTGATCGGGCAATATCCCGAATATGTAGTTCGCGTATAGCATACGAACTTCTGACCGCGCAAGGCTTACGGTCTGACTGCGTAAAGCTGGCGATCACGTAGCGACGTCCCTCAGAACAACTTGAGCTCGTATCGCCAGATACACTTCTGACTCGAACCTGCCTTTAACCAGAAGTCCAATAGAAGTGGTCCGGGTGTCAATCCTCGTCAGCTAGCCCCCAAATTCGAAAGAAACGAAGTGACGTGTTTATTTCGAATTTTAAGACCATGCATCGGATTTTTAACCCGGCCCTTTAGCTTCTCCACTTAGTAGCGCACTGAGTGAAAACGGTTGGTTTTTCAAGACGGGTTCTAACATTACGTGACGGGCAATGATGGCGCCGTAGAAATGTTTTTATCTCGAGGTAAAATTGTAAATGTTTTGACGAAACCCGAGGCGCCTGGAATGCAAACCGTCATCTAGGCGGCTATAAATACCAGGTTCTTGGATTTGTAAAGCTTCACAATTTCCCTCCACGCCTAAAGTCCTTTTCTTGTTATCCTGCCTCCTTCCTTTTCACATAGTCCTCCCAATGGCAGATCATGAAATCATCGAGATTGAGAGCGATGAAGGGGAAATTGTCGAACAAAGGCCTCAAACGATTGAAGTCTTGTCCCCCTTAAGGAAGAAACCCAAGGTTGACGAAGGATCTTCTAGTGGAACAAAGGTGAAGAATGTAGCAAGTTTCTTTCTTCCTTCAGTTCCTTTGACCCTCCCCGTTCATGCCTCTCGGCAAGTTAGGCCTTTATCCTTAGAGAAAGATCCCATCACATTCAATTCTCCCATTCTTTTGGGTGATCAACATCCTGGTCGGCAAGCGGTGACTATCCCTCGATCAAATGATCGCCATATTGGGTTGGCGAAGCAATCTTCTGATGGGAAGGTTGCTCTTCCACCATATGATGATCTTCCTCCCAAGATGGGTGTATTAACGGGTTATGCACCGGGACAGGTAACAATTCTTCTCCCTTTTTGTTGATAATTTTAGTTAGTATGACTAACTTTTGCAAAATGCAGGAGGTAGAAGGCTCCAGCTATCAGCCTTCTGCTGCTCCATCTCTTCCTTCCGGATAGACTCTTCTGGAAGAGAAGAATGCCCTGGAGAAGAAGACCGAGGAGATGGCCTCGAAGATTCTGCGTTTAGCAGAATGTCTTGATCGATCCCGAGAAGAGGCGCACCATTTCCGTCGAGAGAGGGACTTCGCTCAGCAACAGCGAGAACTCTCTGACTTGATTAGGGACAATAGTGCGTCTGTTGTTAGGGACGATATAGATAGACTTAGGATAGTTGCTAGTTCCCTGGGGGTTGCCAGTGTAAATTCTACTGACAACAACATGTCCCTTGGGGAACTTTGTAAACTTCTTTCGGAACAGGTCGATGCTTTTATCGACCGTATCCCTTTTGTATGTAAAGAATGTAATAAATAAAGTTTCTTTTATTCATATGAACATTCTTCATACCTTCTGTGTGAAATTATGGCCAAAAGCTTATTTCGCGACCATTCATACACAGGAAATTTCAGTTCTGCGATTAGAATCGCGCTTTAAAAGATCACCGTGACCTGCCCTGATGCCGCGATCAGACTTAAGGCCGCGGTTAGAACTGAATTGCGACTAGAGTCGAACGTTCGGTTAGACCATTACTTCGATCAGAAACGAAGTTAAATAACATAGTTTTAACCAAACCATAACCCAGTTAGAATATACCCGTACGTCAAAATTTGAGTTACATGATATTTTTTACAAAAATGTTCAAGTAAAAAGAAAGGTAAATACCCCTCAAAAAGCCTTAGCAGACTTCTCGAGTTTTAGCCCTTTCATCTTCCGAAATAAAGAAGTCTTTTTATTTCAGATCCGATACCCGAAACGCTTTAAAGGGTTTATCAGAGAGTATCCATTAGGGGAAATGAATAAAATATTTAAGAGGACGTTTGAGTGGAACGTTACTCACAGAGGCGTGACTCCTCGAGTCTATAAAAGCAGTAGGTAGCTTCTTGAGGAAGCTATTCAGCCGTAAAAAACCCTTAGAGTTCCCGCCGCACAAAACCCTCATCTTCTTGCCTTCATCTTCCACAAAATCATCGACTTTTTTGACCGATCTTCCTCAAAAAATGGCATCTTGGAGTAGATCCAACCACCATTCTGAGGAGACTCTGGTGGCGTTGGAGAAGGAGGAGATCCTTCCATCGCGGCTGCTGATCAATTGGCGGCCTGCGGAGAAGGACCAAGAAACTCCAACCGTCCGAGAGGGCGAGTTGGTAATCTTCGAGGAGTATCTGCGCTGCGGGTTCCGATTCCCTGAGAGTCGGTTCCTAAAGGACATCCTCGAACATTATGGGTGGGAACTGATCAACCTCCACCCAAATGCGATGCTGATCCTGGCGGTGTTTCAGCATCTTTGCGAGGCCTTCGTCGGAGTATATCCTAGCATGGACCTCTTCCGACGTTCTACTTCTCGGCATGGTCGAAGAGCACCAATGCCGCCGGATGCATCTACTTCCGGCTGAGGGACAAGAAGGAATATCCCTCCCCACCTCTGCGGGATTCGGTGCACGGGTGGCACCAGAGGTGGTTTTACTGCTCTCCGCCGTCCGAGAGTAGTTTATGGTTTGAGAACTCGCGACCAGAGAAGTCAAGCGAGTTGGATGCTCCCCCGACGCTGGGCGTGGAGCACCTGAAGCACGCCGAGGTGATTCTTAACTTGGTGGGTCAAGGATTGACAGCGAGGGATGTCATCCGAGACTTTGTGAAGAACCGAGTGAGCCCCCTGCGCGAAAGGGCTCATCCTGCTTGGGAAATCAAGTCCATGGTGGATGGAACCCTGGACTACAATGAAGGTACTCAACCCTTTAGCACTGTGCTTTGTCATTTCTGAAATTTATGTTTTCTGACTTGAATTTGGGAACAGTTCTGTCTTCAGCCGAAATTGAGAGGCGAACTAATTCCCTCCTTAGTGCCTACAATGCCGATGTAGAGGGCCCTAAGGGATCACCTTGCCCGCAGAGTTTGATTCATGCCGGCGATGATCTCAGACAGGAGCGCCGAAAGGTAATTTCCTTGTCCGGCTTCGGTTCTGCAGGTCTTGTGTGTGTCCAGCGCTAATCCATTGTAATGGACTATGAACCAGCTCCTAGGGAAGTTTGCTGATGCGACGTTCCCAAGCGAAAATGTCGGCTCTCTGGGGAAGCCGACGGCGAAGAATGTGAAGAAAGTCTCTCAGAGACCCAGGACAAAGAGTCCTGCCCCCAAGAAGACCAAGCTGAACCCCGGGGAGGGGTCTTCACGAAGCATTCCTCCCGCAAGAAAGACTACGGTAAGATATCGCATTCCTTCTACCTTTTCAGGCGCGACATGGAATCACTTCTTCGTCGCACAGGGAGAGGGGAGCGAGGAGGAAGAGGACGATGATGTGCCTCTAGTCATCAAGAGGAGGAGGACCGGGGAGTCCCCTGCTGGTGACGCCTCAAGCTGCCCCGTAGGGACCACAGCTACTGAAGAGGTGGCCGTGGCTGACCCTGCGACCACCGAAGAGTCCCCTGCAGGTGACCTTCCAATTCCTGAAGCCCCCGAGGTTTCAGGGTCAATTATCTCTGCTTCCCTGGTCGAAGGGACGACCAAGGTAAGGAATCTTTTCGACCGTTCCTTCTATGACTCTTTCTGCACATTTGACAAGTTAATGTACATACAGGGAGGAGAGCTTCCCCCTGGGACCACTGGGGGTTCCAGGGAGGAAAATCCTTCTCCTCCGCGGACAGAGGAGGAGGTAGATGAACAAAGGCCGGCTGTGACGGTTCTAGCAACTCTGGAATCGCCAAGGCATTCGGATGCAGCCCCACCAGTTAGCCCGGTGGCTCAGGTAAAAACCTTTCTATGTGTTTTCATCTTTTTTCCTAGGAATGTGCTCGTAACAGAACATTTCCAGGGAGGTGCTGCCTTGTTTACTATAAGGAAGGCGAGAACCGGAGACGGCTCTCCTTCGCAAGGGGAATTTTCCCAGAAGTCCCAGGAACGAATGGGATTTCAAATAAGGTAAGAACTCTTACTTGACAGTAATCTTAGATGAAAGCTGCCTGACCCGTTCTTCTTGTTAGGCAAAAGAAGACAGCGCCTAACCCTTCAACCGCCACTGGGGAGATTGAAATTAGGGCTGATGAGGGAGCCTCTAATGAAGAGCGCTCCGCTCCCGTGGTTCAGGAAGTCGTCCGGACCGCGGGAGGAGAAACAAGTACAGGAACCGGGTCACAACCAGTGGCCTCTGGGGGTGGTGTTCAGACGGCACTTCCCCCAACTATCCCTGTCGCAGGCACTTCCGGTGCGCTAGCAAGGATTCCTGCTAGCATGGATGATGCCGCTTTAAACAAGTTTATGAAGGTATGATCACCCCTGTTTCGGCGCTTGAACCGCCTTTAGAGTATATTTAACTCTCTTGCTTTGTATCACAGGGCTTGTCATGGGTGACGAGCCAGTCGCATGCTGCAATGGCTAGCATGGCGGCTGTTCAAAGAGATCGTGACGGCTTGCGCAAGTGAGGATCGTCACTCTTCTGTTAATATAAGTAGGCTTTATCTGTAACTGACTTGATTTTGCTGCAGAGAGGTTACATTCTTGAAGAAAGAGTTAGCCAAGATGAGGCTGAACTCAGTTGCAGAGTTCAAGAAACTACGGACTGAAATCAATAAACTTCAGTCTGAGAATGCTGGTAAGTCGATTCTCAACTTGAGAAGACTTAAAGCCATGCCTTGTTAATAACCTCTTTTCTCTGTACAGCGCAAGCAGGTCGCATTATACAGCTCGGCCAGGACAAGACGCTTCTCGAGTCCTCGATCAACCACACCGACCGAGCGGTCAAAGAGTTGAGCCTACTGGTCTTCGAAAAACTGAAGGCCGTGGCCAATCTTTTGAATACCAACGTGGTAGAGTTGAAGAAGGACGACCCAAGTGTCAGCGATTGGTCATCGCTGCTCACAACTCAAGCAGAATCATTGCTTGAATATCTCCCTGGAGATATACGGCGACGTGAAGAGATAATCAGGACGAGAGTCCGATCAGCCGCTTCTGCCGTACTCAGCCGGGTTCGACTTCACCATGGCCCAGATGCGAATCTGAGCGCGCTAGTGGGACCGGTTGAGGTCGAGAGTGAAAAACTGCTTGACGCCGTTATAGAAGAAGTCAAGCCCTTCGTTGACAAACTCTTGGCTGAGCTGAGGATCGAATGATCCTTATATTTTGTATCCAAACAATTGTAATTACAATGCCATGTATGTAAAACTATTTTTTAAAAGAAAGTGCATATTCACATCATAAGTTTCATACTATAAGTATATCCCCCTAGCCCCCGCCTCTGTTTTGTGAATACTGAAGCCTTAGTATTTTAAGCAGAGGGGAAAACATAAGTATGATGACCAGGGATATGTGCTTCAAGCCGATGGTCAAGATTAAAGTAACATTTTAACCTTATTGCAAACTAGTAGCCACCCAGATGACCGAGGACTAGCCAGATAGTCCCGTGTGCGTTGAGAAACGGCTTATTTAGGAGTGACTTATCTGGAAGTGATCATGAGGTCGACCAGCGAATCCGGTTGAAAAATGCTGTAATAACCTAACCGCCGGCGATCAGCCCCCAGGTCGAATTTGTATAATTTGGGCTTAAAGAAAAACACTCATTGTATGAAAACAAGACATGCTTTTTATGAAAAGATGCTAATTGAACAGGAAAAGGGTTGTGGTACTTACACGTAAAACTTGCGAAGTTGATCGATGTTCCAAGTATTGGACAAAATCCGACCATCCCCCATGGCTAACCGCGCAGATCCTGGCCGCGGCACTGAGACGACAGTGTATGGTCCTTCCCACTTTGGGGAGAATTTATTGCGGTTAGACTGGTCTTGAATTTTTCGTAAAACCAAGTCGCCCACGTTGAGATCACGTGGTCGCACCTTTTTACTGTGGTACTTGCGTAGAGCCTGCAAGTATACCGCGGACTTGATCAGGGCGCGATCACGCCGTTCTTCCAGGAGGATGAGATCTTGCGATCGCTGTTCGGATTGGTTGACCTGTTCGAATTGATTCGTGCGAACAGATCCAATACTAACTTCCATAGGCAACACAGCCTCGGCCCCATAGACCAAATGGAAGGGTGTCTCACCGGTGGCTCGACTAGAGGTAGTCCGTAGTGCCCATAGAACAGTATAAAGCTTGTCTGCCCAAGCCCCCGAGCGGGTCTTGAGGCGATCAAAAACACGTTTTTTTATGCCTTGCAATACTTGCCCATTGGCCCGTTCTACGGCACCATTGCTTTGTGGATGTGCCACAGAAGCAAAGCACACCTTGGTCCCAATCTGATCGCAGTAGTCTAGGAAGAGACCGCTAGCGAACTGAGAACCGTTGTCTGTGATGAGACGGTTTGGAACACCAAATCGTGCCACAATGTTCTTGTGAAAGAACTTTTGTGCGGCTGATGCAGTAATATTTCGTACTGGTTCGGCCTCAATCCACTTTGTGAACGTGTCAATGGCTACGAACAGAAACTTGTACCCATTGACCGCTTGTGGCATAGGACCGACGATGTCCATTCCCCAGATCGCGAAGGGCCATGTGAGAGGAATAGTTTGCAATGCATAAGCAGGTTGATGAACCTGTCTTGCATGAAATTGACATTGTGGACACATCTTGACCATAAGCTTGGCATCATCGAGTGCCGAAGGCCAGTAGAATCCCTGTCGAAAAATTTTTCCGACCAGTGTTCGGTATGACGCGTGTGCACCGCATACACCGTCATGTATTTCTTTCAAGAGGGATTTTCCTTCCTCCTGAGATATGCAGCACATGAATACTCCTTGAGTACCCTTTCTGTACATAACCCCATCTATGAGTTTGTACAGACGCGCCTTTCGAATTAACCGATCGCTTTTGGTTTCGTCCTCGGGTAGGGTCCCATGTTCAAGATAGACCCTCAATGGATGAGTCCAATCTTGTTCCTGACCGAGGTTGGCAACGAAGGCTATTGCCGGATCATCCTCGACCGAAGTCATGATCGAAGGATGGTCCAAGTGTTCAATGAACACTCCTGCCGGAGCGGATGAGCGTGAGGATCCAATTTTGGATAATTGGTCTGCGAGAATATTGTCCTTTCGCGGGATGTATTGGACTTCGAAGTGACTGAAGTGTTTTTCCAATCTCCTCACTTCCCCCAGGTAATGAGCCATTGTCTCATCGGAGGCGCTGTACTCCTTGTTTACCTGGTTTACGACTAGCTGTGAGTCCCCCCTCACCACTAATCGACGGACTCCGAGGAATTTTGTTGCCCGGAGCCCTGCAAGAAGACCTTCATACTCTGCTGCGTTGTTGGTTGTAACAAAGTGTAGTTGAATGACATACTTAAGCTGTTCGCCCTAGGGCGTAACTAAGACTATTCCAGCCCCCGAGTGTTGAAAACTACGGGAGCCGTCAAAGTACATTGTCCAATAACCGGGGCACTCCAGTTCCTCTGCCAACTGTACGGGTGGCTCAGGGTTGGTCCATCCGACCACAAAGTCGGCCAAAACCTGAGACTTAACCGCCGTGCGAGGGGTGAAATGGATCTCGAAGGCACCGAGTTCGACCGCCCATTTGGCGATTCGACCAGATTTTTCTGGATTTCGGACAATATCCCCTAAAGGAAAAGAGGAGGGTACTGTGATCTTGTGTGCTTGAAAGTAATGTCGTAGCTTACGGGAAGCCATCAGTAGCGCGTAAAGTATCTTCTGGACCTCAGGGTAGCGCTCCTTAGGGCCATGAAGTACTTCGCTCACATAGTAGACGGGTCTATGTATTCCTCCTCTATCCGCGATCAGAACGGTGCTGACCGCGTGTGGTGTGGCCGCCAGGTAAAGAAGCAACGATTCTCCTTTGTCAGGAGACACCAATACTGGCGGACTGGATAGATATGTTTTTACCTCCTGTAATGCTTTTTCGACCTCATCCGACCATGTAAAGTTATGATGCTTCCGCAAGGCTTTGAAGAAAGGTAATCCCCTTTCGCCTAATCACGATATAAAGCGACTTAAAGCCGCCATGCGACCAGCCAGGCGTTGAACATCCTTCATGGTCGAGGGCGACCTCATTTGTTCAATAGCTCTGATTTTCTCAGGATTAACCTCAATGCCCCTGGAACACACAAGGAAACCAAGAAGCTTTCCTAAAGAAACCCCGAAAGAACATTTCTCCTGGTTCAATTTTATTCCAAAGCGATTCAAGTTACAGAAGGTTTCAGCAAGATCGTCCAAATGAGACAATCTTTTGGTGCTCTTTACAACCAAGTCGTCCACATATGCTTCGAGATTACGCCCTATCTGGGAAAGAAAGGTCTTTTGCATCAAGCGCTGGTACGTGGAACCTGCGTTCTTGAGACCGAACGGCATTCTGACGTAGCAGTATGTGCCGAACGGGGTGATGAAGGCAGTTTTCTCTTCATCGTCTTCTGCCATGCTAATTTGATGATATCCTGAGTAGGCATCCAGAAAACTCATCAGTTCGCAACCCGCAGTGGAGTCGACCAGCTGGTCGATGCGGGGAAGGGGAAAGTCATCCTTCGGACAGGCACTGTTGAGGCTAGTGTAGTCGACGCACATGCGCCACTTGCCATTTGACTTGCGGACCATGACCGGATTGGCGAGCCAGTCCGGGTGATTCACTTCGCGGATAAACCCGGCTTGTAAGAGTTTGTCTAACTCTTCTCGGATGGCTTCCTGTCGGTCGGTGGCAAAACGCCTGAGCTTTTGCTTTATTGGTCGTTGTCCAGGTCGAATTGCTAACCTGTGCTCAATTACTTCCCTTGGGACACCGGGCATGTCGGACGGTTTCCACGCAAACACGTCTGCGTTAGCCCGGAGGAAAGCAACGAGGTCGAGTTCCTATTTGTCATCCAGGGCTGACCCAACCCGAATTGTCTTGGATGGGTCATCTGGGTACAAAGGAACTTGTTTGAGTTTCTCATCTGGTCGAGGAGCAGCCCTGATCGCATCGGTGGCAACGGTGGCGACCTGAGCGTCCCAGAGGGGAAGTTGATCGACCATCTCCAAAGATAGCCGGTCGCACGTGAGCGCCACGTTGCGACTACCTCGGACCGAAATGACACCTTTGGGGCCAGGCAATTTCCCGCACTGATAAGCATAGTGCGTTGCCATCATGAACTTAGCAAGAGTCGGCCTGCCAAAGATTGCATTATAAGCTGAATCACAATCGATTACATCGAAAGTAACCAATTCTGTTCGGAAGTTGTCTGGTTCTCCCAGAGTGACCGGGAGGACCACTTGTCCCAATGGCATCATGGAGGGGCCTGGGATTATCCCATAAAACGGATGGATTATGGGCTTGATCTTCGAACGAGGAATTGCATCTCGTCGAGTGTCTTGACCAATAAAAGATCAAGGGAACTTCCCCCATCAATCAGGACCCTTTCGACTCTCGCGTTACTGATGATTGGGGTAATAACCAGAGGTAGCCTCAATGGTCGAGTTAGCCCCACAGGACAGTCAGCGCGATCGAATGTCAAAGGCATATCCGACCAACGGGGATATTGAGGTTCGCCAAGGGATGTCTCCGTTTGGTTAACCTCTCGGCAAAAGGTTTTAAACTGCCTTTCGGAAGCGAAAGAGGAGGAACCTCCGAAAATGACATTAACATGATTTTGAGGTACCTGGTAAGCCATTTCTTCGTCTCCGTCGACGTCTCTAATCCCGCACGCCTGCTCTTTAGGCGGTAAGGTTGGCATTGGCCCAACTCCTTGGTAGAAATCATCCAGCTGTTTCAACCAACTCCTGCAGTTTTTGAGGTCGTGGCCTGCGGAGTTGTGGAGTGGACACCACCTCTTGCCCTCCTGCGGATTAGTTGATTTTTCTGGCTGGTCGGAATCCCGACCACCAGAGGCAGTTTTACTTTTAAAAGAAGACTTATTACCTTTGGTCGAAGGTGGTTTCTCCGCGACTGCGACCTCACGGTACTGTCCAGAGCGGTTCCTCTTCGACTTCTTTGACTTCCCACCCGGTGAAGATTCTGGCTTTTTGCTTGAATCTTCTTTCCTGGCGTCCTTGAAGCCTGGTTGGGGCGGTAGGTCCCCCTTGTCAACCATTCGGTTCCATTCGACTGCTTCGGCTGCATCGGAGTATCGATCAGCCATATCGAACAGATCGGCCACTGATCGAGGAGGGTGGATAAGCAAGTCTTCAGTGAATCTCCGGTATCGAACGGCATGCTTAAATGCCCTAATTACGGAGCCATCAGATATGTTCGAGATGGTATTTCTTACCCCGACAAACCTCTTGACAAACTGCCGAAGTGTTTCGGTCGAAGTTTGCCGCAGTCTATGCAGGTCGTCCTCCTTACCCGGCTTTTGGTAACAGTTTTGGAAATTGCTGAGGATGGCATCGCATAGCATTTCCCAATTGTAGATGGAACCCTCAGGCTGATTAAACAACCAGGTTCTAGCCGGTCCTGCGAGGACTGTTGGCAGGTAGTTGGCCATGACCTTGTCATCGCCTCCTGCTGCATGGATGGCAGTAATATAGATCTGAAGGAACTCGGATGGGTTCTGAGTTCCATCAAACCTCTCAATGGCCCCTGGTCGAAACTTATCGGGCCAAACGACTGCTCGTAGGCCAGGCGAGAAAGCTTTGCAACCAACGTAAGGACCGTGAACCGTCCTGTGACTTTCGGTTGGGTTTCGAGTAAACTCACGTAATGGCGAGGTTACTCGTGGTCCCAAACGAGAGTGAACGGGAACTCGATCCCTACTACGAGAGTCCTGCATTTGCCGGTATTTGTCCTGTCGGGACGGTACAGGCGGCGGGTAACTCCGCTGGCCAGAGCCAAAATGAGGACCATCCCGTTCACGGGAATGTGTTACTGAGCGGGAAGAGGCTGTTGGGGTCACCTCGGATGCGACCTCGTCCAGTCTTTCCGCCAGGATCCTGAAAAAGGCCGGTCTCTGCGCATCCGTGATCGTAGGAGGAAAATTGCGCATGACTTCCGTGATAGATCGCAGTCGACCATGGGTACTTCTCCTAGGGGCACCAGGTGTTATTGTTTCTTCGTCCACTGGGAAATGCTCCGGTGGTAAAGAAGGAGTCTGGTCATGTCTACGACCACGCGACCGTCGAGAAGAACTCGGGGCAGCATCGTAACGAACCTGCGCATCTTGAAGAGCCTCTAGGGCAGTTCTGCGTAGTTCGTTGTTCTGTTGCTCAAGATCTTGATCCTCCTTCTGTTTGCGATCTTGTTCTTCCCTGGCAGCCTGTTGATCGGGAGTTTCTTCCGACAACGCAGCAAACTGCCTAGGGAGAGAGGTCGCCGATGGGGAAAACATCTCGGTTTGTTCCGAGTCGGACTCGAAATCAAAGAGACGGTGGAGGTTATCAGGGTCGAACCTTCCTGGGCTAATTTCGGGGTCACCATCATATTTTCCCTCAGCGAGGTCGTATGACGGGCCGGATTCATCACCTAGCACATTAAGAACCTCTGTGGGTTCTGACCTTGTGCCAGTTATCTCCTGGTCGATTGACATGACTTGGAGAGATGATTCAACCTGTGGAAGATTCTGGCCTTCGACCTCTTCCATCGGAACAGGATCGCTTGGAGAAGGCATTGGTATATGGGCATAATCCTCGAGATCGAAATCATTCTCGGAATCATATGCTCCAGCAATGTTTCGGCGAACCTCCGAATTTCAATTAGGACGCCTTGAGAAAGGCCCCACGGTGGGCGCCAGCTGTCGACGATTCGAACTCAGGGTCCTCAGCCGAACTTATGCAGAATTTGTAATTGTGAGACCTTTCAAGATGACCCTCCGGGAAGGTATGCTGAACAATGGTGAACAGGAGCACAGAGAGTTTAGACAGGTTCGGGCCCTCGATGGTGGGAGTAATAGCCCTACGTCCTGTTGAGATTTCACTAAGTGTGGTAAAAGGTTTACAAATGGAGGAAAAAGTCCTCACAGGCGAGGATTTTTCCTGTAAGAGTGTACAAGGATAAGCCAAAGAGGGCTTGCTGAAATACTATTTAAGGTGGGCCGTAGACTTGGCTAACTTGAGAGATTTTGGATTTCTTGATTAATCTTCCGATCTCTCAGTTGATGTTTTGATCGATCTCCCTCCTGATTGATGCTCCATGCCATCCTTTTGTACTGTTTGAAAGGGTGCCATGTGGAGGAAACTGCATCAAACGGTTGCACGGACTGTTGGATGCGGTTTTTTGGAACTGCTCTTAACCTCCACGCAGGTTAAACACGTGTTATTAATGGATAACTGTATGTGTTAACCTTCTGACGGTCGATTCTCCACGTGTAGGAATCTTCGGGATACTTAGAATATCCCGTTGTATGGGCAACCGAATAGATAGATCCCAAGTATCCTGATCGGCAGATGTTCTGACCACGGGATATTGGCTGATCGCGCAATATCCCGAATATGTAGTTCGCGTATAGCATACGAACTTCTGACCGCACAAGGCTTACGGTCTGACCACGTAAAGCTGGCGATCACATAGCGACGTCCCTCAGAACAACTTGAGCTCGTATCGCCAGATACACTTCTGACTTGAACCTGCCTTTAACCAGAAGTCCAATAGAAGTGGTCCGGGTGTCAATCCTCGTCAAATATATAGAAAATTGCTTAGAACTGTTCGTCTTCAAATAGTTTTATTCTATCGATAATGAATGTTTATACCAGTAGAACATTGCAAAAAATATCTTAGAACTATTGGCCTTCTACAACTAGTAATATTCTATCGGTAATGTACGTACACACCGATAGAGTATGTACAAAAATTCCTATCGGTAATATTTATTGTGCCGATAGAACCATTCGCCTTCTACAGATGTTTTTATTACTAACGGTATTCTGTTTTCGTACCGATAGAAAATATATATTTGTATAAATACACGGGTATGTCTCTTTCATTCTCACAGTTCATCTGGGGCTCGTAGTCCTAACCCGTAAGCTCCATGGACGGCCGACGCACCTCTACAGGGGACCGCTGCACCTCCGCACCTCCATCGACGCCCTCCAGACGTCGGCATCCCAAGGAAGGTACGTAAAATTTCTGCAATATTGTTAGATTATTCTAATCCGATTATGGCAATAATTCTGTTTTTTTTGTATCCTTCATTTTGATGTGTCTTCTTTTCAATATGATTATGATCTATTCAGGTCCTTGGATGATGCTCATGAGGGGCAACGTATTTCACGGTTCTTCATCGCAGTACGCTGCCTACGTTGGCTTGTTGGCGAAAGAAATGGTGAAGATCACCGTCGAGAGCTGGAAGGACGTGAAGGGCGAGATCTTGGTTGGCTCGGTCGAGAAGATGCTTAAGCCCGGCGTGTTTCTCAAATCAGGACCTATAGAAAGCATCTTACATTTTTTTGCATGCACCAGCTTGTGGCCAGATGCTTACCTGCTTGGAGAAGAAGAATTGTTGTTATTTGCACAGCCATTCTACACCATCACTACACAGAACAACATCTTGGAAGGTAGGTTCTTTTTGTTAATGGAGTTGAGTTGAGTTGATCAAGTTTGAGTCCGAGGAAATCACCAATACGTACAAATGTATGTCGACGGCAGTTCCAGCTCCTCGGGCGTCTTCGAACTGAACTCCTATGGTTAAGTCCAATGTGGTTCAGACATTTGCTGTTTTGGATGAATGGATTTGTGATGTATCAAGTCTAACTTGTAGTCGGTAGTTGCATTGTGGCAACCTGCAAAGGTTCTCTTTTATGTAAAATGTATGGGCCACTGGGTCCTCGTCGTGATCTGTTGTTAATTTCAGACGTGGCTTTTCTAATATACATCGAATGTGTGAATTGTTGTATTTGTATATTGTTGTATATTTGTGTATCATGTATTGCTAATTGGGACATGAACTTGAATGTGCAGGGAGTATTTGTGTATTTAATTATATTGGTAGGTAGGTGTGTATTTGTACTGCTGTTTCAGACATGCACTTGAATTTGTGAACTGGCATGTGTATGTTTGTACCTGAATTTGTATTGGTGAACTGGCATGTGTATGTTTGTACCTGAATTTGTGAACTGGCATGTGTAATTTCTTTGGCAAGATGAAGTCCCAAGTACCTAAGAAAAGTATTTTTGTGTCTCCTAGTTAATCCACAAATTAGCATTTCTTGAAATATATTGCTTTATCTTCTAGTTAAGATCCGTTTGATGTAAGATCTATTTGATGTAAGATCTGTTTGATGTTACATTGATATGATTCCTTGAATGTGAGAAATGGCATGTGCATGTTTGTCCCAGTTTGGTACCAGTACCTCCTCTAACGGTAAGTACACATATTTACCGATAGGAAAACACATATATTTGCTTAGTAATGCATATTCTAATGGTAAATACACATATTTACCGATAGAAAAACTCTTGCTCGTGTGTCATGCATCATCTAACGGTTCGTACACATATCTACCGATAGAAAAACTCATGTGCGTGCTGTGTCATGCATGATCTAACGGTCAATACACATATTTACCGAAAGAAGAAGTCCTGTACTTGCTCGGTAATGCACAATCTCTAACGGTATGTGTGTGTTTTTACCGATAGAATATGTGAGCGGCAAATTACCTAAGTTAGTCTGACGGTTATTTCATGTATTTACCGTTAGAAAAATGTCCATTATAAGGAAAACCCCACTCGTGCATTGCTGTGCTGCTCTTTAATTTGTTCTGTTGCACTCTGTGTCCCTCTGTTTGTGACGAAAGTTCCAGCTACACTGCTAGGGTGATCAGCGCAGGCTGGAGGGAAGTTGATTGCGCCCCTCTCTTTAAGGTACGCTTAATCGTCGACACTTATCTCTCTCTCCCTTAGATCTCCCTTCCTTTCTACTTGCAAGCTAGCAGTATTGTGTAGTTCCAAGTTTGTAGCTCTAAGCTTGGGAGCTTGGTAGCTGGAAATGTGTCATGTTTTAGGAGCTAACTAGCTTGTATTGTGTAGTTAGCTAGGTTAATTAGTGTTAATTTCGTCAGGCTAGGGTTCAACACATGTATCTGTTGTAAGAGGCTGTACATGTACATATACATAACTTAATCGGGCAGGTTTCATGCATGGCTTACTCGTTAAATTTTGTTAATTGTAGATGGACAGGAAATATTGGATGTATGGAATAAAACATACTACTCTTGAATATTTGGATGGTGTGAATGAGTTTATTAAATTTGCTGAGCAACAAAAGGAGAAGAAGGGAGAGAAAAATATGCTCTGTCCTTGTACAGATTGTATGAACTTGAAGAGGTTTAGCAACTCTGATCAAATTAAGAGTCATTTGATTCGTCGTGGTTTTAACGCGCGATACACCCGTTGGATATGGCATGGTGAAGATCTTGAGGAAATAAGCACCACTACTACCAATCAGCACGACTCGGATGTGGATTGCAATAATATCGATGATCATCCCAATTTTGGTAATGTTCATTCCGATGTGCACGTAGATGATGATGATGACAATCTAGATGAGATGTTACGTGATGTAGAGGAAGATTACAACGAAAATGACTTCTGTGAATTTGAGAAACTGATTGCTGACTTTGAGAAGCCTCTGTTCCCTGGATGTGCAACATTTACAAAACTGTCTTCTGTGCTGAGATTATATAACTTGAAGGTAGGAAACGGTTGGAGTGATAAGAGTTTCACGGCACTATTAGATCTTCTAGCGGACATGCTTCCAGAGGGAAATGAGTTGCCAAGATCTACTTACCAAGCCAAAAAAACTGTTGTGTCCGTTGGGAATGGAAATCGAAAGAATACACGCATGCCCAAATGATTGTGTGTTGTACCGTAACGAGTACTCCAGTTTGCATGTTTGTCCAAGATGCGGTGCATCGAGGTATACGCGTAGGGACCGGATTGACAGTGAACGTCACGAGGTAAGGAAAGGACCCCCGGCAAAAACTGTGTGGTACTTGCCTGTGATACCTAGATTGAAGCGGCTGTTTGCAAATCCGAAAGTCGCGAAGCACTTGCGTTGGCATGCTGAAGCCCGGAAACAAGACGGAAAACTGAGACACACAGCTGATTCTATTCAATGGAGAAACATCAACAGAACATTTGCTGAGTTCGGCGGCGAACTTAGGAATGTAAGGTTCGGGCTGAGTACAGATGGTATGAACCCACATGGTAATATGAGCAGCCGGCACAGCACTTGGCCGGTTCTTTTATGCATCTACAATCTTCCTCCTTGGTTATGCATGAAGCGCAAGTACATCATGATGGCGTTACTAATCTCAGGACCCAGACAACCCGGAAATGATATTGACGTGTTTCTAGCGCCTTTAATCGAGGACTTACAGAAATTGTGGAGCGAGGGTGTGCAGGTGTGGGATGCATACAAGAAAGAGAATTTCATCTTGCGGGCCCTGATATTTTGCACCATAAATGATTTTCCAGCCTACGGCAATTTGTCGGGGTATAGTACGAAAGGAGCCAAGGCTTGCCCTATTTGCCTAGATGAAACTGAGAGCATGTGGCTGCGAAACTGCCGGAAAGCAGTGTACATGGGTCACCGCAGGTTTCTTCCGGTGCATCACACGTACCGTAAGAAGAGGAAATCATTTAACGGGAAGCCTGAGAAGGGATCAGCTCCAGTGTTTCTGACCGGTAAGGAGATTTACTCACGCGTGAACGACATCAAAGTTGAGTTCGGTAAGCATTCTAAATCTCGAGAAAAAAATGTTTGGAAGAAGAGATCGATTCTCTGGGATCTACCGTACTGGGAGCACTTACAAGTTCGACATTGCATTGACGTCATGCATGTAGAGAAAAATGTCTGTGACAGTTTGATTGGTTTGTTGTTGAACATTCCGGGAAAGACAAAGGATGGTGTGAAAGCTCGTCGTGACATGGTGGAAATGGGGATAAGGACTGAGCTTGCACCTTTAGAGAATGGAAAGCGTACATACCTCCCCCAAGCCTGCTATACGTTGTCCAAGAGCGAAAAAACAGAACTCTGTCGATGCCTGCACGGTGTTAAAGTTCCATGTGGGTACTCCGCGAACTTGAAAAAACTTGTGTCTATGAAGGACCTAAGACTGGTTGGCATGAAGTCCCACGACTGTCATGTCTTGATGTCACAGATGCTTCCCATTGCTATCAGAGGCATTCTCCCAGTTAAAGTCAGAAAGACAATCACAAACCTATGTTATTTCTTCAACTCAATATCTTGCAAGGTAAGTACGTGCACTCGTACTATAAGTTCATTACCTCCATTTGTGAAGCTTAATTAGAAGATTTTTCTAATATGAATATTTGGCGCAACTGTGTCCTCGTAGGTAATTGATCCCGATGGACTGGATGCTTTGCAACGCGACGTGGTTGCAACTCTTTGTCAGCTCGAGATGTATTTCCCTCCATCCTTTTTTGATGTTATGGTCCATCTGATTGTTCACCTTATCAGAGAAATTAAGTTTTGTGGACCCGTGTGCCTGCGCTACATGTATCCATTTGAGAGATTTATGGGTGTATTGAAGGGATACGTAAGGACTCGTCGTCGACCCGAGGGGAGTATCATGGAAGGTTATGCCGCCGAGGAGGTGATTGAATTTTGCACAGATTATATGGCCGGGGTTGACCCAATTGGCGTTCCTAGGTCCCGACACAAGGGTAGGCTTCAGGGAATCGGAACAATTGGATTCAAAGCTATCGTCCCCGCTCGTGATGTGTACGCAAAATCACATTTTTGGGTCTTACAACACATGACAGAGGTCGAGCCATACATACACGAGCACAAGGTAATGTTACGGTCACAGAATCCTTCGAAGTCAGACGTTTGGGTCAGCAGAGAACATAACAGGAAATTTGCTGAGTGGATCCAAGAAAGAGTCACGCGAGCTGCCGAGGGCTCCGTAAGTGAAACTGTGACATGGTTGGATAGAGGCCCAAGATTCACTGTAGGGACTTGGCAGGGGTACGACATCAATGGGTATTCATTTTACACAACAGCTCAAGACGCCAAGAGTAGCACGCAATGTAGCGGAGTGACACTGTTTGCTATTTTCGAGGATGCCAGGTCAGTAAGGGCGCTGAACTCATATTACGGTGCTATTGACGAAATATGGGAGCTCGATTACGGATTACTTAAGATTCCCCTGTTTCGATGCCAATGGGTCGAAATCCCTCGAGGTGTTCAAGTTGACAGTTACGGGTTTACTCTCATCGATCTTGGTAGAGTCGGACACCAAGACGATCCATTCATACTTGCAAAGCAAGCCACACAGGTATTCTACATCGTTGACCCGGCCAATCCAAACTTGCATGTTGTCCTCCACAGCAAGAGACGTATTGTTGGGGTCGAAGATGTTGTCGACGAAGAGGAGTATAACCAATTCGATGAAATACCTCCATTTTTAGAGGACATTCAATCTATCCGTACTGAAGATATCGACGAAACAACGTATCTGCGAGATGACCACGAAGAAGGATTATGGGTTGACAACCATTGATGATTAATTTCTATTTCAGGGATAAATGCCAAGCAAACAGCCCACAAGTTCTGCAGCAAGGTGAGGAACTTATCATTAATACATCAGGCAGTACATTTTTCTTTAGAACTTAATGATAAGCTAGTTCACAGCATTAATACATCTCAATTTTACTCCACAGCATGAGTTCTAACATGTACAGTACCTTTATCCTGTAAATACTTAATTCTTCCCTTCAAATAGCACTTGCAAAAATCTCATCGCAGCCTCTTGCTTCTTCAAATTAAGTTCTGCAAAAATCCCTTTTTTCTGTCGGTATTTTGTTATTTATACCGATCGAAAAGGACATCCACTACTTTCATGTGTCTCAGGCACTTCTCTCAGGCACTTCAAAACGTTTTCTATCGGTATTGTTCTATTTTACCGTTAGAATAAATTCGTTAGTCTCACGGTATTTGTTGTCTGACGGTTTTTTCCTATTTTTACCGATAGAAGAATACTCTGCCGCTTTGAATTCTCAACTGTGTCGCCATGCGTCGCCTTGGAAACTCTATAAGTACCTCGCCATGCGTCGCGGTATTTTGTTGTTTTTCTAATTCTCGAACGGTTCGACTCCTCATCTTCTCTTTCACAATGGCAACCTCCATGGGATCGTCAGCCACGCCCTCCCCGGTAAGAACTCTAAATCTCCTCAGTTTACCCCTGTATTGTTAATCCATGTTCAGTTCATTCTTGACCTGTTGATTTGCACAGGGAATGGTAGTCGTGGAAGACACTACCAAATTGAAGGCCGACCTGAGGACCCTCCAGGAGGAGCACAAGCTCCTTACAGACAAGCACACTCAGCTACGGCTTGACCTTGACGATCTCTTCCAGCGCATTAAGCGCATGAAGACGGATGGTGACAATGCTAGGGCGAGGACGAGGTGTCTTCGCGAGGAGAAGAAAGCCGCGGATATGACCATCGCTGGCTGCGGTTTGACTATGAAGGATACCATAGCGAAGCTGAGGGAGGTCGCAGGCCTTCTCGACGCGGTAGTAGTTGATCCTAGGGACAACTTGTCGCTAGAGGAGTCCTGCGTCCTGGCTGCAAGTCTAACTGACTCTATTCTACATGCAGCCAGGGCTAAGACCACCCCTTGACCTAGCATTTTGGGTTTTATTTTTTTTTTGTAAGTGATAAAACAACAATGAATGAACAATTTCTTTTTATGTCAATTTTCCAATTTTCCGGCTATCTTCCCTCTTTCTTTATCATTCTGCAGCTTTCAACCACGGTCTGTTTGATGTTAAATTGTGTGTACCTTTTCATTACTCTGACGGTATTTTGTTGTTTTTACCGATACAAAAAGGCACCCAATACTATAATCTCAAGCACTTAATTAAAAAATTGACTACTTCAAATTGGTCTCACGGGATTTTATTGTTTATACCGATAGAAAAAAGCATCCACTACTTCAAATATTTTTCCGGGAAATTTACTTTTTCTATCGGTACTATTGTGTTGTGCCGATAGAAAATTACATAATTCTATCGGTATCAATTTGTTGTACCGATAGAAAAGTTCCTCCACTGCTTTATTACTCGTACACGGCCCTTGGGTTTCCCTCCACTCGAACAGTTCCACCTTAGAGCACTGCGTCTCTTCGAGAGCGAAGAAAACCACAACCTCCGCCGTGACCACTCACTTCCTCTCTCCCACACGACGATCGCCGGCTGGACACTGGTTCGCCACTGCCACCGGTTCTTATTTTCGTCCTTTGCCGGCCGCCGCTGCGTTCTACACCGCCTCTCCATCACCAGAACTGATCGCCACCGTAAATACCCTAATTCATCGTTCTATTTCCAGCATCTTCCTCATTTGATCCTAGTGTTTTGCACGTACTAATTCTTCGAGTTTTGCAATTACACTAGGGTTCCCTATTGTGTTGGATTATGTACATTCCGCACGCAATGTTGATTTAAATTAGGGTTTACATAATATGTTCCAATGCTGTAATGAACCTGTTTTGAGATTTTAACTTATCTGTACTGCTGTATGTGTGATCAATTGTATCCAACTGCCATGTAATGCACATTATATGTTGGAGGTGTTCTTACACATATTCTATCGGCAGCTCATGTGTTTACCGATAGAAAATATTTCTGCACAAGTAGTAAAACTTAATTTGGATCTGGAAGGACATGAGCCATGCAATGTACTAGTTTGGTTGGGAATTTTTACTCACTTGGTATGAATATATGGCAATGTGGATGGGTCTTCGATGTATATGTTTCAAATGCCTATACATGACTTTTCCCAACCTAATAGATGTGAAGTCCTGATGACTCACATACAGGCTAGGCTAAAGATTATGCACAGTGGCACTTAGATGCTTGTGTGCATATTTACGTGTGAAATAATAATGCTGGCCCATGAATATTAGTATAGCAAATCATCGAGAATGTTATGTGATGACAGTGAATGGTGGCTTGTCAACAAAATTCCATATGTAGAGAACATTGTTATGTTCTATCGGTATCTCACGGGTTTGCCGATAGAAAAATTGTCTTCTGTGGAGGTTATGGTCTATCGGCAGCTCATGTGTTTACCGATAGAAAATATTTCTGAAGAGTTCAGGAAGTAATTTATGCATGTCTTTCTTTTTGTATTATTTTCCCTTTTGCCGCCCTAGTTAGTCTCCAGTCCTGGGCTGAGTTATGGAATTCCAAGGCGAATTAATTGCCATATATATGGTTTGTTGAAGGTTTTGTAGGGGAAGACATGTCGTCGTCTTCATCGGATGGTACTAGTGGTTCGACTAGGGCCAACCCCATCGTAACTACTGAAGATGCAGCTGTTACATCCCAGCGCAAGAGGGTGGGGCGAGGCGCGACGACGTTGGGGCGTTTGGCCAAACGCACGGATCTTTCTTGTGAGTTCAACCAATTTGGGAGGCCGATTGGAAAGAATGCTGGGGGGTACGCGGCCTACATTGGGCTGTTGGCGAAAGAAAGGGTGAAGATCACCGTCCAGAGCTGGAAGGACGTGACGGCGGACGAGAGGGATAGGTTGTGGGCGGAAGTAAAGGTTAAATTAACTGAAATCGCTGAACTAGCTTGGAAATAATATGAGGTACTCACGAGACTTTTTGTTTATGCTTAATTAGTTTATGGAAACAATAGCTAACATGTCTTCGCATATGCAATTATCTCAGTGCCATCAGTAGCCACAATCTTGGGAATGCGGGTTTTATGTGTTGCGCTACATGTACGACCTAGTGCAGACAAACTTTGCCCAATTCCCCCAGGTAAGCATCGATAGCTAACTCAAATTTGAAAATTGGGTGTCACGTTCTAAATTAGGAAGTTAGTTACTAAGTATTCACATATGCTTGCAGATCGCCATGTCGAAAGACTCATACGAAAATGCAAAGATTAGAGATCTTCGACAAATCTGGGCTCAATATGTCATGGAGGAAGTTGCGCCCAACCATCCGCCATGATAATTTTCTCTTTTTCGTGTACTCTGTGCATAGACTGTTTATATACATGTGAATAAATATATATGTCAATAAATGTCCACATTGGATTGAAATTTGTATTTGTCCATATATATGTGAATAAATGTGAATAACTGTCTAATGTGTCAATCTGTTCTGTGAATTTACCCTTCTTTGCATCCGTACTGTATTGTGTATCCAATCTATAATGTATTGCATCTGTACTGTATATGTGAATGTACTGTATTGTAAATGTAAATGTACTGTATATGTGAATGTTCTATCGGTAAATTCATTCATAACCGACAGACCACTACAAATTTTCTATCGGTAAACTCATCCACAACCGAGAGACTACTACCCATTTTTCTATCGGTAAACTTGAAATTAACCGTCAGAATAGTGTGACTTTTCCTGCCGGTGAACTCATCCACAACCGAGAGACTACTGTGGTTTTTTCTATCGGTAAACCTATAATTAACCGTTAGAAGAGTGTGATTTTTCCTGCCGGTGAACTCAAACACAACCAAGAGAGTACTAAGATTTTTTCTATCGATAATGTCATTTCCAACCGACAGAGTGCTACACTTTTTTCTGTTGGTAAACTTATAATTAACCGTTAGAATATGGGTATTTTTCCCAACGCTAAACGTCAGACGACGACAGGTTTTCTATCGATACAATCATAAGGTGCCGATAGAAAAGTAATATTTTCCTGTCGGTAATCATGTAATTAACCGTTAGAATATGGGTATTTTTCCCACCTTTAATCGTTAGACTACGACGGGTTTTCTATCGGTACACTCCTAATATGCCGATAGAATTGTTAATTTTTTCTGTCGGTTATTTATCGATAGAAAATGTTCTGTCTTGTTCTATCGTGTCTATCTCTATCGGTACGAAAACCGATAGTAGAAGGGTTTTTTTTACCGATAGAAGAAAGCTTTTCTGTACTAGTGAGGTGCTTTTCTACAACTTGATGTTGAGATCCCAGTGCTTGAATTGCTTAATCTAGCATTCAGTTGCTGCCCATTCAGAATAGTGCAATGCAAATTGTGTATATTACTTCCAGTTTGAGTCATATTTGGGTTCATGTTAATTGTGCTAGACTAGCTTCTTCTGGGATTGAATTGATCCCTTGTTCATCTTTTGAGAAGAACTGAAATAGAAGCAACATTATGTGCTTGTTTTGTTGCTGTTCCATGGTCAAAAGGAGTTGGGGAACGGTTAGTGTTGGTTTTGTACCCATCAATTTTGATAATAGTTATTGATTGTATCGTACGCTGTCCCTCTCGCGAGATTACTATTCGATCACGACTCTATTGCTTGTATTCGCAAACATGTGTACAATCAAAACACTGATCGATTGTTGTTGATGACCACCTCTCTCTCTTCATTTTTTCTGACATTTTCTCACTCTCTCTTTCGTCTGATTTATTTTCATTTGCCATCGATTTAGTTTAGTTTTACGCATTTTGCTTCTCTAGTCCCTATAGAAAGAATGACAGAATACTCGCCTTTGCTGCACCGATCCCGTCCTCTTGTGAGACGGTTTAGGACGGTATCACCCAGATAGGCATATGCCATGGGTAGTAACTGGATAGCACAATAGTATTGAGACATTAAACAAAAACGGGCAAACAGGGAGGCAAGGTGGACATGCAAAAGATATCTGATCTATCCATGGAGACATTTCACACCTTTTATAAGGTCTTACTGGATAAGTCCTACTTCAAAGCGAACCATAATCCTAATGGTAAACCCATTACCAATAGGGGACCCATTTTGGATCCCATCCAAATTAATTCTCTAACCCGTTAAGTGTGTAACCCTGTAGGTTCGTGTATATTTGGCTGCGACTAGAAACAACTTCCCGAATTACAAGTCACAAGCGGTCCCTAACAAGACATTATGACTACCCGCATGTACACAATGATCATATCCGATGAACCTATACAACTTCTCATGGATTATCTCTTTGCCTCATGATACCAAATCGAACTCAAGGTAAGAAACGTGTCATCCTTGAATAGCTCGGTCCTTTCTCAATCTTGTAATGGACTAACCTTTTTTCATAGTCGACTCTCAACTATATTCGGCATGGTCATACACTTTCTTAGTCCAAGTACGTCAAGGGGCCCAGAGATATCTCTCTCAAGATATGAGAGTGGCAAATTCCATCTCAACCATTCATTTTCAACCACATGGTTCATAATATATCTGTATGTCACCTTTACGTCTACTTGGCTAAAAGTAGCAATTGATGATACCAAGTATGCTACTACGCATGTATGAAACCGTGATGATCTCAGGTCAAAAGATAAACCAAAATAAGTGTTAGAAACAAACAAATGACACATAATAATCTCAACAGTGTCTCAAGATAGGTCAATCCAACCAACATGTGTCCACAACATTGACATGATATCTCATTGATCGCACCTAAAACAATGTGATTTTGTAATACCGCAAGTGGATGGTTGATAGTTGAGCACTGGAGGGTCGAATTCCACGAGGAAAAAGCGTATTCGTCTTTCTAGCTTAATGGATCACTGATTAAGTCTAAATGATTTTGGGGTTTTTTTGTCTACAACTAAATCTACTACTAAATCTATCAATCTAGGGTTTAAAGTAGTAAATTGCAAGTATGAAATTTGGGGTTTAAAAGCAAGAATGAAAAGCTAGGGTTTTGGGGGTTCCATATCTATCCGGCGTAATTCTATCCAAGGTCCGAGAATTGCAAGTTAATTTCAATTGTTTTTAGGATAGATTAAGTTGTCAATATGGTCATTGGTATAATGGTCAGAGGATCGCTTCCACTATTACGTTGGGCGAGAATCTCTTTCTTGTTCAGGATCCCACGTCAAAACACTAAGGACTCAAGAACTCTCCTAAATTCTTGTTAAGACTCAACTGTTATGTATGTTGCCAAAACGAGAATTTAGGGTTTTTAGAGGAAGAAAATATCAAGAAATAACTGCAACACTCAAGATCGAAACCAAGGAAGAATCACACCTTCCGAATTAGGTCATCCCTAACCTTAGAAGGGATCTACTCGCAAAAAACCATTAAAATATTGGAATAATAAGAATTAAATAAAAATTTACTTGATTGCTAGAAAATTGAAGTTGCCGTCCTTGGCGGCTTACAAAAGCAGAAAAAATAGAAAAGGGGGATCTTCTAAGAAAACTAAAATAAAAAGTAGCTAAAAACTACTACTAAAACCTAAAGAAACCATGTCTAATTGAGCCAAAAGTTTCTCTATTTATAGCACATAAATCCTAGAATTAACCAATTACAACTCAAGACTTATTTAGGAAGGAAACTGACTTAGATTCGGATTGCGGAATGCCTTAAATCGACTAATGGGTCTGTTTCGGATTCGGGATTCGGGTTTCGGATTTTGGATCCAAATCCCTGTTTTTTCAAATTTTCAGCATTTTCTTTCTCCACTTTGTTTCCTATCCAAATGATGTCGAAATATCTCCCAATTTGGTATGTTTGTTCCCTGAAACATGATAAACACATGCATGAAAGCGGATTGTAAAAATGTTAAAAAAGTCACATAAAATGACGTATCAAAGTAATTTTAAGCATCATTTTTGCACATTTTCAATACTTATCTTATATTATTATTCTATGTAATGTCGAAAATCAGGGATGTTTAGAATAAGTATCATTGATAATGCCATAAGTAAATTGAGACAATTCATATATTATCATTATAAAGAGTTCCACGAACAAGTCACATACTTGTTGATTAATAAAAGTGATACTATATTCAGAGAATACAATAGAATTCATAAACATGTCATGATACAACCATCTACATGATTGCCTCTAGGGCATATCTCTATCAATCTCCCACTTGCACTAGAGTCAATCATATAGGTATCGAATACCCATTGCTCTAGTGTGCATCTCATGCTTTGGTTGCGAGAGAGGCTTTGTTAAAAGATCTACCGCATTTAAGTCTGTATTCACTTTGCATATTTTCACATTACCTCTATTGATAAACTCTCATATAAGGTGATATCACTGAAGTATATGCTTGTACTTTTGATGCGATCTTGGTTCCTTAGCTTGAGCGATGGCTCCACTATTTATCACAATAGAGATCCACCGGACTAACAATGCTAGGAACCACACTAAGTTCGGAGATGAACTTTCTTATCCGAATTGCTTCCTTTGCTGCTTTAGAAGCAGTTATGTACTCGACTTCTATTGTAGAATCAATGACTGTCTCTTACTTAGAACTCTTCCAGCTCACAGCTCCTCCATTGAGGCGAAACACTAACCCAGATTACAATTGGTAATCACCTTTGTCGGTTTGGAAGCTAGCATCAATGTAATGATTTACAATGAGCTCTTCCTCACCTCCATAAACTAGAAACACATTCTTAGTTCTTCACAAGTACTTCAAGATGTTTTTAACAGCTATCCAGTGACTCTCACTTGGATTTGATTGGTATCGATTCGTAGAACTTAGAGCATAAGAAACATCTGGGCGTGTACGAAGCATGGCATATATGATAGAACCAATAGCCGAAGTGTATGGAATCTTACTCATTCGGTCTTCCTCATCAGATGTCATAGGACGTTGACTCTTGCTAAGACTAATGTCATGTGACATAGGTAAGAAACCTCTCTTGGAGGCTTGCATGTTGAACCGATTCAACACCTTATCAATGTATGTACTTTGGCTTAATCCAATTAGCCGTTTACATCTATCTCTATAGATCTTAATACCCAATATGTATGTTGCTTCTCCCAAGTCTTTCATAGAGAAATTATTTCTCAAAGCAAACTTAACAGATTCAAGCATAGGATGTCATTTCCAATCAATAGTATGTCATCTATATACAAAACCATAAATGCATGTGTGCTCCCACTAACCTTCTTGTAAAGACAAGGGTCATCTTCATTTTTTATGAAGCCAAATTGTTTGACTGTCTTATCAAACGAATATTCCAACTCTGAGATGCTTGCTTTAATCCATAAATGGATTTCTGAAGCTTGCATACTTTCCCAGCATTTTGTGGATGAGTAAAACCTTCGGGATGTGTCATGTACATCCTCACTTAGATTTTGAGGAAAGGTGTTTTAACATCCATTTGTCATATCTCGTAATCATGGTAGGTAGCAATTGCTAGGATGATTTGAATTGACTTTAGCATGGCGACAGGTGAGAAAGTTTCATCATAATCAATTCCTTAAATTTGTTTGAAACCTTTCACAACCAATCGTGCCCTATGAATGTGAACATTTTCATTCATGTCAATCTTTTTCTTAAATACCCATTTACACTCAATGGGTTTTACACCATTGGGTAAATCAACCAAGTTCCAAATTTGATGAGTATACATGGAATTTATTTCGGATCTCATGGCTTCAAGCCATTTCTCAGAGTCTGGGCTCGTTATTGCTTCACCATAGGTCTTGGGTTCATCATTGTCTAACAATAATATGTCCCGTTGTTCCGTGGGAAGGAACATGTACCTCTCAGGTACATTACAGACCCTTTCAGACCTACGCAAGGCTGGTGTTCCCACAACTGTTTCTTGAACATTTTGTGGATCTTCTTGAAGCTCAATGGGAGCTAAAACATTTTCCAATGGTTCTTGAATTTCTTCAAGTCGCACTGTACTCCCACTAACTTCTTTTGTGAGAAACTTTTTCTCAAGAAATATACCATTACGAGCAACAAACACTTTGTTCTCTTCTTTCTTATAGAAATAATATTCTTTCGTTTCCTCGGGATACCCCATGAAGAAGCACTTGTCTGATTTAGGTGTGAGTTTGTCAGACGTCAAACGTTTTACCTATGCCTCACAACCCCAAAACGACAATAAAAGATTGACGGCTCATCATCGATCGAACCATGTCCAACAAGGTTTGATTCCATTGTTCAGACACACCATTCCATTGAGGTGTCCCTGGCAATGTTAGCTGTGGAACAATTCCACATTGCTTTAAATGATTACTAAATTCTTGGCTTAAATATTCTCCTCCACAATCTGATCGTAGGAATTTAATTTTCTTGCCAAGATGATTTTGTACTTCATTCTGATATTTTTTGAACTTTTCAAAAGATTCAGACTTATGCCTCATTAAGTAGATATAACCATATCTACTAAAATCATCAGTAAAAGTTATCAAGTATTGGAATCCACCTCTAGCCATTGTGCTTAATGGTCCACATACATCAGAATATACAAGGGCTAATAAATCACTTGCTTTTTCACCTAAATCGGTAAAAGGTGTCTTTGTTATTTTGCCAAGTAAACAAGATTCGCATGTGTCATATGATTCCAAATCAAATGAGTCTAGAAGTCCATCTTTATAGAGCTTCATGATGCATTTCTCATTTATATGACCTAAACGACAATGCCATACGAAGGTTAGATTTAAATCATTTGTTTTGAGCCTTTTGGTATTTATGTTGTATACAGGAACTTCAAGATTTAAAACATAAAGCCCATTCATCAATTGGGCTGAACCATAAAACATATCATTCAAATAAAATGAACAACAATTGTTTTTTATTCTGAATTCAAAACCTTTCTTGTCTAAAGATGAAACAGAAACAATGTTTTTGCTTATGGCAGGAACATACTAACAATTATTAAGCTCCAAAATCAATCCTAAAGGTAAAGCCAATATAAAGGTCCCAACGGCTAAAGTAGCAACTCTTGCTCCATTGCCAACGCAAAGCTGAACTTCACCTTTGCCAAACTTCTACTCCTCTTAAGCCCCTGCAACGAAGTGCAAATATGAGCTCCTCAACCGGTATCAAATACCCAAGAATCAGAAGGAGAAGTAGCAATATTGACTTCTATAATATAAATACCTGAAGTGGAAGTCTCACTTCCTTCTGCCAGTTGGCTACTAATGTGATTCTCTAGTCACTCCCTCTGAGCTACGATCCTTTCATATTGAACTACAATATGAATAATCTTGATTATATGAGGGCTAATTGCACTTCCTTCTGCCAGTCTGCAGGAATGCAGTTTCTTGGTGGTTTCATACCTTTCCACCCTTGCCTGGTCTTCAAACAAGTTTCTAAGAGCCACACTCATGTCATAAGCATTAACATTCTCGAATTGCTTTTGTAACTCAGAACCCATTGTTGCTAGCATGAGGCAACTGACATCGAGATCATCATCAACATGCTTCTTATAAGCATCTCGTAGAGATGGTGGAGCATTAGCCAAAGGTTCATGAGGAACTAAGGACTCTAGAACATAGTCCTTTCTTTCTTGCTTGAGAACGATTCTCAAGTTACGGAACCAATCAATAAAATTTGTTCCATTCAGTTTTTTTTATTAAGAACAAATCACAAATTAAAGCTGGATGAGGAGTTATCGGCCATTATCTATAATAAAAATGTGCAAAAAGACATCATGCTTATGAACATTCTTCTATTAACAATTAATAAAAGAAATTTCCACTACATGTTTAAAAACACAGTCCCTAGAATGACATATAGTGGGTCAAGATCCATATTTCACTAAGTCATAGTGAGTTTTGGCATCACTGCTAGAAACCTAATTATTTAGGTAAGCAAATTTTGCTAATCATATCATATATGACACTTATTTGTTGGGTGACATCAATATGCCCCAGCTTCCAACACCATGCCCCAAGGCCCAAAACCATTTTGATAGGCTTGTTAAGTGAAATCAATTCTATCTGTATAAGTGTCCAACACTTATCTTGACTTACCAAGATAGTTAATGGCACCTTGATATGTCAAGCCCACCAAATAACGATCGAGACTTTGACAGTTGCAGCAAATGAAAAGGGCATCAAATCAACTTAATTTTAAGGACTTAACAAAATTCATAATTTTCAAGCAACTATCAAGAACATCAAAATAATCATCACAAATAGTCAAATCAATCTATGAGATAGTATGGCCCTTTAGTATGGTGATCTCCATCTCCATCTTCATAGGACTAGTCCATCGTGCTTGAAAAATCCTGGAGCGAGTTCCAAGCTACTATACTAATAGCTAGATATTAATTTACATAAGAGTGCCAATCATCACACATGTTGGCACGCGGGTCATCATACAAAAAGAGACGACCATATCATCCATGGTTGAAATAAACGAGTCACAGATCCTGATAATTACATGATCACATCACATAAACATGCATAAGGGTCATACTTCTCATACAAATTCCAGCAAAAACAAGTTAGGTAAAGAATCACATCCCATCATGCACGTAAGTGGCCTTAAACAGTAAAAGGGATGACGGTGACCTTCGGTGGTCCCGCTTTCGAATCGGCATTTTTGACTATTTATAGTATGAATTAGCATTTCCGTGATGACACCAAGGTATGCTAGTACGCATGTATGAAACCGTGATGATCTCAGGTCTAAAGATAAATCAAAATAACTATTAGAAACAAGCTGGTGACACATAATAATCTCAACATTGTCTTAAGATGGGTCAATCTGACCAACATGTTCTCCAACATGCGTTCATGACATTGACTTGATATCTCATATTCATGGTTCGTGAAAGTTGACTATCAATCAATGATCATGCTGACTTATCTTACATTATTATTCCATGTAATGCCGAAAATCAGGGATGTTTAGAATCAGTACCATTGATAATGCCGAAAGTAAATTGAGATAATTCATATATCATTATAAAGAGTTCCACGAACAAGTCACATACTTGTTGATCAATAAAAGTGATACTTTATTCAGGGAATACAATAAGAATTCATAAATATGTCATGATGCAACCATCTCCATGATTGCCTCTAGGCATATCTCTATTAACAATTGCTGAAGGCAACCTATCCTGGGTTGTTGCTATGGGCTAGGTTACGGGCCTGACAAAAGGTATGCAAGATTATTGTAGATAATGGCAGCTGCAATAATATTGCTAGTACAGAGATGGTGGAGAAATTATGCTTGAAGCTACATTGACATCCTAGTCCCTACAAGATGCAGTGGCTTCATGATTATGGCTCGTTGCGAGTTAGTTGCATTATGAGGGTTCCCTTCTCCATAGGGAAGTACCATGATGAAGTGGATTGCGACGTGGTTCCCATGCAAGCTTGCCACTTGCTGCTGGGATGCCCTTGGTTGTATGATTGTGATGTCTAGATTAGCGACCGTACCAACCGACTCACTTTTGTCTATAAGAGTGAGCGGGTCACCTTGTATCCTTTGTCTCCTAAGGAGATTTTAAAGGATGTGCTTAAAGCCAAAGGAAAAGAAGTGTGAGAGAGCGAGAAGCACTTGAGTGAGAGCCACCATTATAATGAGCAACTAAATCCAAAGCAAAATAAAACCCCACAGGTTGCATTGACCAAACCAAAATGAGAGAAAGAGGGTTTAGTTATGATGGCTAGGAAAGGGTATTTGAGTAGATTGAGAGATACCCAATCTATATTCTTTGTCCTTATGTACAAAGCATGCTTATTATCCACCGATGATTTACCCTCTACCTTGCCTAGTGTTGCTTTTGCTCTATTGCAGGAGTACGAGAATGTGTTGCTTGATGAGGTGCCGTCAAGACTTCCACCATTGTGTGGCATCGAGCACCAAACTGATTAAGTGCGGGTGCCTCGCTGCCTAACCGCCCACCTTATCACACCAATCCATAGGAGACTAAAGAGATTCAACGCCAAGTACAAGAGCTGCTCGACAAAGGGTATGTTTGAGAAAGTCTTTCTCCTTGTGTCGTACCTGTCCTTTTAGTACCAAAAAAAAGATGATCATGGAGAATGTGTGTTGATTGTCAAGCTATTAATAATATAACTGTTAGATATCATCATCCTATTTCTAGGTTAGATGATATGCTTGATGAACTTTATGGTTCTAGTGCTTTCTCCAAGATAGACTTGTGTAGTGGATACCATTAAATTAGGATGAGAGAAGGAGATGAATGGAAAACAACTTTCAAAACTAAATTTGGATTATATGAGTGGCTAGTTATGCCATTTGGACTGACTAATGCACCTTCTACCTTCATGCGCTCAATGAATCATGTTTTGAGATCGTTCATTGGAAAATCTGTGGTAGTCTACTTTGATGACATATTAATTTACAGCACGTCATTAGAGGAACATATTGCACATATTCGAATGGTACTTGCTGTTTTAAGGGAAGCACACTTATTTGCTAACCTTGCTAAGTGCATCTTTTGCATGGACAAAGTTTTTTTCTTGGCTTTGTGGTTTCAGCTCAGGGTGTGGCAGTAGATGAAGAGAAGATCAAGGCAATTCGAGAGTGGCCTACACCCCTCAATGTGAGCCACGCAAGGAGTTTTCACGGACTTGCCAGTTTCTACTACCGTTTTGTGAAGGATTTCAATACCATCGCCTTCCCCAATCAATGAATTAGCGAAGAAAGATGTGCCATTCAAGTGGGTGACGCACAAGCACGAGCATTCCAAGAGTTGAAAGATAAGTTGACAAAAGCACCACTACTATCACTTCCTGATTTCGGTAAGACCTTTGAAAAAGAATGTGATGCGAGTGGTGTAAGGATTGGAGGAGTACTTATGCAAGATGGTAAGCTAGTAGCATATTAAGTGAAAAGTTAAGTGACCCAATTCTCAATTATTTAGTTTATGATAAAGAATTGTTTGCATTAGTAAGAGTGTTGGAAACTTGGTAACATTATCTCTGGCCAAAAGAATTTGTTATCCATTCTGACCATGAATCACTTAAACACCTTAAAAATCAATTTAAACTTAATCGTAGACATGCTAAATGGAGTGAGTTCATAGAGTCTTTACTCTATATTGTCAAGTACAAGAAATGAAAGGATAATGTTGTGCATTGTCTAGGCGACATACACTTTTATCCCAACTTGATGCTAAAATTTTGGATTTAGAGAGCATTAAGGAATTACATGCTAATGACTTATGCTTTGCTAACCTGTATATTAAATGTAGTGAGGGCAAATATTGGGAGAAATATCATTTGCATGATGGTTTCTTGTATCGTACTAACAAGTTATGTATACCAGATTGCTCGGTATGACTTTTTCTATTGCAGGAAGCTCATGTAGGCGGTCCTATGGGTCACTTTGGCACTAAAAAGACTGAACGGAGTGTTGGCCGATCACTTCTATTGGCCAAAGATGAGGCGCGATGTGGAGCGCTGTGTCCTGAGATGTGTGACATGCCACAAAGCTAAGTCTCACTTAAACCCCCATGGCTTGTATACTCCTTTACCTATTTCTAGTTTACCCTGGGTAGATATTTCCATGAACTTTGTTCTTGGTTTATCTAGGACTAAGAGGGGGAGGGATTCAGTGTTTGTGGTAGTTGATAATTTTAGTAAGATGGCTCATTTTATTCCCTGTTGTAAGAGAAATGATGCTTCACATTTTGCTAAACTATTTTTTAGGGAGATTGTGCATCTATATGGTGTGCCAAAGATGACAGTTTTGGATCATGATGGCAAGTTTTTAAGCTATTTTTCGAAGACCTTGGGGGGGGGGGGGGGGGAGGGAGGAGCTTGGCACAAAGCTCTTATTCTCTACTACATGCCACCTCCAAACCAATGGACAAACGGAGGTTGTAAATTGCACATTGTCCACTCTGTTGAGAACAGTTCTAACAACGAATTTGAAGATGCGGGAAGATTGTCTGCCGCATGTGGAGTTTTCATATAACAAGGCAATACATTCAACCACAAAACTTTGTCCATTCGAGATAGTTTATGGTTTCAAACCTACTGCTTCCATAGATCTTTTGCCTTTATCTTTGCATGAGAGAACTAACATGGATGCGAGCAAGCATATTGATTTTGTATAGAAGATCCATGTGAAGGTGAAAGAAAACATTGTGAAAATGACCCAGCAGTATGAGAAGAGAGCTAACAAAGGTAGGAAGAAGCTTATATTTGAGCCAAGAGACTTGGTGTGGTTACATCTACGCAAGGAGCGCTTTCCGGAGCAATGCAAGTCTAAATTGCAGCCACGCGGTGATGGACTATTCCGAGTGCTCGCGAGGATTAATGACAATGCATACAAGATTGAGCTTCCAAGAGGGTATGGTGTTAGTGCTATCAACATTTCTGACCTCTCCCCATTCTTTGGACATTTAGAGTCGAAGACAACTCCTTTTTTAGAGGGGGAGGATGATGACGACATCATACTCATTGATGCTACACTTGATGGCGAGAACTGTTCATCTCATACGGAACGTATGGGTCCAATCACTGGTAGTCGTGCTAAAGAGATTCAATCTCAGGTGAACGCTAACTTTGCTCAACTAATTGAGAATTGTGAATTGGTAGTACTTCCATTTGCATCTTTATTTTGTGTACTTAGGTTCATTGTAGAGGAGATAAGAGAAACAAGTGCATGGGGGGATACGAGGATTCTAAACTTAGCCAAATTCATGAAAAATCACAATTAGAGAACCAGGTCAACAACTGCCGAATTGGGTCAACCCAACATCTGTCCACCTCACCTCGTGGCTAGGGTTTTCACCCACATTTAGAATTGTTTTACTTTTATTTATTTTGCTGTTTTTGCTCAATAAATATAGGAGAATAATGTTATGTAGGGGGGCAATTTAGAATTCAGTTGATGAAACAAAGTTATTCATGGTTCTTGAAGAGATGAGTGTCTTTCTACCAATTTTCTTATGAATTCTCGTGGAATTCGCTGGAGTGAAAGCCTCCGGGTTTTCCCTAATTCGTGCTTCATACTTTCGGGCGTTTTGTGTGGGTTAGTCTCTGATTGTAGGTCGGCAATTGGACAGCGGGTTGGAGTTCTTGAACCTTCGGTTTGTCTCCCCAACACTCAGTTCATGATCATGTACCTTCGGTCGATTTATTTCAATTAGTTACCACCCCCTCCATTGATTCTATGCCATGAAGGTCAGGTCTCCAACCTATGCGCCATCTTCTTCCCAGAGTTGGTGCACATCAGGCATAATCAAACCATAAATTTTTTTAATAACCCAAAATAAAAAGAAAATCACGAAACTAACCCACATATATCCAAAAATATGCTATCTTTTCATCTATATCTCTGGTTGGTGATCTGTTTGTGTTGATCTGATTATTTTGACTCATAATTCCACCAACTCAAAGGATTGTCAATCGAAATTATAGATCAAAAAATTTCGATCTTGGAAAAATTAGAAAGCTTGAGTTCAATTTTTCTAGATAAAATGTACTAAAATTTCAACTCTTCCAACATTCATATCTTTTGATCTATAAATTTGATTGACGATTTATTCGAACCACTACAATAGTGAGACTAAAATGATCAGATCAAAAAAATCGGATTGTTAATCGGACTTACATATCTTAAGAAATAATAAGATATGATATCTTGTGATATATAACTCCGGTTAATAATTCGTTTATGTCTATATGATTATTGTTGCTTCATGGTTCCAATAATTAAAATAGATTGTTAATCGAATTTATAATTTAAAAGATATCGACACTGAAAAATATAAGATAGCTATCTTGTACAATACATATAATGCTTGATGGAACTTTTATTGCGGCTCCCTGACTTAATAGAAAAATCTCTTTTCTGTCACGGATCCCATCCACGATAGATCTTTTATCATGGCTCTCATATGTGATAGTAGTTATATCCCACCTCCAAATCATTTTTGTAAATTCATTGAATTATGGATCATTTTTATAATTTTTTTCTTTGGTTTATTTTTAAAAAAATCCCTACGAAAAAAGAACTACAGGAAAAAGGCTCTTTATATAACCGTCTAACCTCGAAGGAACATCCAGGACAAACTCGCGGCTCCCCTCCCTACTCTTGTCCCCTCTCCGGTAATCATCAGCACCTCTCGGCGCCTCTAGATCAACCGTGGTTAGGGCTCCGTCGCCGTCGCCGTCGCTGATCTCGCCTCCCCTCCGCCAGCCCGATTCGTCTCCAGGTCTCTCTCTTGCCATTTTCTAGCTTTGAGTTCTTCGGAAACCATGCGATTATTTTGTATATATCGATTCAATAGGTTCTTGATTGGTATGCGACATGGCCCTCTTGTCAATCTGCTAGCTTGTCCCCTTCCAATATTTCCCAAGAAATGGTGTGAAGTGTGTAGAGTTCATGGTCCAGGCTTAGCTACAGATTTGTAAGTGTGATTTCTCAATGCTGGAATTGGGATGGACAGGATTTTAGTAGGGCAGATACATTGAAGCCAAGATTTGCATGTTCTTGGAAACAGAACATGAATGGCTATTGAATAACTTGCAAACACTACATTAATTTTTACGAAAAGAATGTGAATGCAGCTTGGATACATCACGTAGATACGCCACTCTAGACAAATGCGGAAGATAGGTGTGAAACAAGGGATTAAAAGAGAGAAGAATTGGAGGAATCCCACGCACACAGCAATGCCATGAGTGCTTGTATTTATATTGTGCTAGATGATGAACAGTAACACCGAAAAATCAGCACCACGAACAGAGTAAGCAGCGCTAGATCCTGAAGACCAGGACATACAACAAACTCACGCATACACGTCTACATGACTGTTTCAACACACCACCTCAATCTAAACCTTCTAACTTAGGTTAAGATTGCGCCGAAAATTAGCAAAACTCTGTACAGGAAGAGCTTTAGTGAAAATATCAGCAGTCTGATCTTGTGATGAAATAAATCTGATCTCCAGCACTTTCTTTGCAACTCTTTCCCGTACGAAGTGGAAATCGACTTCGATGTGTTTTGTTCGAGCATGAAAAATAGGATTAGCAGAAAGATAAGTTGCGCGCAGGTTGTCGCACCACAGAGACGGTGGTCTCATTTGAAACACCCTCAACTCGTTTAGAAGTGACTGAATCCAAACAATTGCATTTGCCAACCCCTTATATTTAGACTCAGTGCTCGACCTTGAGACAGTGTGCTGCTTGCGTGAGCTCCATGAGATGAGATTGGTGCCAAAATAAACTGCAAATCCACTAGTCGACCTCCTGTCATCAGGACAGCCAGCCTAGTCTGAGTCCGTAAAAGCACTGATAAGATTGGAGCCTGATCTTCTAAAATTGAATTCCATATCTTGAGTGTGCTGCAAGTATCTTAGTATCCTATTTACAGTCGACCAGTGAACAGAAGTTGGAGTATGCAAGTACTGACATACTTTATTCACTAAATATGCTATATCAGGTCGTGTTATTGTCAGATATTGGAGAGCTCCAACTATACTTCTGTATTTTGTTGTTTTGGTATCAGTCAAGGTCTCACCTGCAGTTCTTGATAGCTTCTCAGATGAGGCCATAGGGGTAGAAATCGGCTTGCAATTGGACATATTAGCTCTACTCAGTATATCACCAATGTATCTTTTCTGAGATAGTGCTATACCATCATTTTTCTGCACAACTTCAATTCCAAGAAAATAGTGCAGCACCCCCAAATCCTTGATTGCAAAATCTCTGTGCAATTGCTTGAGCAGGTCTTCTACAGCCTGGTTTGAGGAGCTTGCTATAACAATGTCATCAACATATATCAATATATAAATGGTGCATCCACACTGATTATAGATGAACAATGAGGTGTCAGCCTGTGATGACGTAAACCCAAGTTCCTCAAGTATTGTGCTGAGCTTTGAGAACCATGCTCTGGGTGCCTGTTTAAGGCCATACAGGGACTTATCTAACTTGCACCATGCTGAGGATACTTGAAATCTTCATAGCCCGGTGATTGCTTCATAAAAACATCTTCTTCTAAATCCCCATGCAGAAAAGCATTTTGGACATCAACTTGCCGTAAGCCCCAGCCCCGAGAAACAGCTAAAGCAAGAATGAGTCTCACTGTTGTGGGCTTAACCACCGGACTAAAGGTATCTGAATAATCCAGCCCATACCTCTGTTTGAATCCCTTGGTGACCAATCGTGCCTTGTATCGATCAATGCTACCATCTGCTTTGTGTTTCATTTTGCACACCCATTTACAGTCAATTAAGTTCTGACTGTGATGCCGTGGAACAAGGTGCCACGTTTTGTTCTTCACCAATGCCTCATATTCTGCATCCATGGCTTTTCTCCAGTTGGGATCTTGCATTGCTTCAGAAGGGAAAGATGGCTCGACCACAGAGACTGTGAAGGCTGCTCGCCCCTTGGTCGAGTATCTGACAGTGCCATTGGTGAATTGTCGAGGCTTCTGAATATTGTTTTGAAGACGAGTCTGCATGCCAGGCAATGGGCAGTGTGCAAGATCCTCAGTCAATGGACTCAATGAACTGGGAGAAGAAGGACCATGGGCTGTACCTGCAGGGTCAGTGATAGCACTAGGCAAAGGAGTACCAATATCAGTCATATGGTCACTCATGGAAGAAGTTGGAGTGGGAGAGTGTGGCTGTTGAGGAATAGAAATGCTAAGAGGTAGAAGAACATCTGATGGGTTGAAGGAATGATTTTGAGAGGTAGTATCAGCAGCAAAAGGGAACACAAATTCATCAAAAACAACATCTCTAGATATGTAAACACGTCCAGTGGGTTTGTGCAAGCACTTGTACCCCTTATGGGATGAGCTATAGCCAAGGAAAACGCACTGCTTCGATCGAAATTGTAGTTTGTGAGTATTATAGGGCCTTAAATTCGGCCAACAGGCACATCCATATGTTTTCAACAGGGAATAATCAGGTGTGATGCCAAAGAGTTTTTCAATTGGAGTGGAGTATTGGATAACTCGACTAGGCAGCCTGTTTATCAGAAAACAAGCTGAACTGAACGCCTCATCCCAGAATTTCAGGGGCATAGATGCGTGAGAAAGCAGTGACAAACCAACTTCGACAATGTGTCGGTGTTTGCGCTCGGCCGACCCATTTTGTTGGTGAGAGTGTGGACAGGAAAACAGATGTTGAATACCATTTTGCTAAAAAAGTTTGTGCAAGGCTTTATATTCTCCACCCCCATCAGATTGAATAGCAACAATTTTCTTATTCAATAAACGTTCTACATGCTGCTGAAATTGGGCAAAGACAAGAGCCACATCGGATTTGAATTTTAGTGGGTAAAACCAAATAAACTTACTAAAGTCATCAATAAAGCTAACATAATAGCGATAGCCTTTTACAGAAGTGCAGGCGGGACCCCATACATCAGTGAAAATGAGATCCAGCGGAGAAGATACATTATTTGAGATAGGAAAGGGAAGTTGGTGGCTCTTGGCTTCTTGATAAGCATTACAAACATGTGAGATGTTCTGATTAGAAACTACAGGAAACTTATGTGAATGAAGAACTCGATCGACAATTGATTAAGAGGCATGACCAAGGCGACAGTTCCAAAGATCATGAGGAACCTTGACACCTGTGAAGGCTATCTTGCTCAAGACAGAGGAGGAGGTCTTCAACGGGTAGAGGCCCTTCTCACATTTGCCTTGAAGAAGCAGTCTCTTCGTGACTCGGTCCTTAACAAGGAAATAGTGGGGATGAAATTCAAGGTAAATATTGTTGTCAGTTGTAAGCCGATGAACTGAAATAAGATTCCTATGGGCACTAGGGACATGCAGAATGTTTTGAACTTTCAGAGAGCGACTAGAAGTGGGAATGTGAGTTTGACTAATATGAGATATTGGCATACCTACGCCGTTGGCTGTTTGGACATGATCCTTGCCTTGCTACTTGTCATGGGTGGAAAGTTTGTCCAGTTCTGAGGTGATGTGGTCCGTGGCTTATGAGTTTGTGTACCAGTTAGTGTCGATGTCATAGAATGGTGCTGTTGAAGGGCCGCCACTGGAGCATCGGTGGCCTGGTAAGAGTGATCGAAACGATGGTAGCATTTCAATGCTATGTGCCCCAACTTCCCACAGACCTGACACTGCGGTCTGTTGCCACGCACTGGACTGGAATTGTTGCTGAATATTGGCTTGTCGCGGCCACCACCGCTGATGCTTCTTCCTCGGACTCTGAAATTGTCCTTGCCTCTGAAGTTGGCATTGCCACCGCCTCTTTTGGTCGAGCGGAGCACATTGTTTGCATTGATCTGGAATACAGCTTGCTGCTGTGCCTTGCGCATCTCATGACTAAGCATGTGGGCGTAGAGCTCAGTCAGAGAAAATGACTCTGTCCGTGTGGTCACGGAGGTCACAAGTGAATCATATTCCTCGCCAAGGCCAGCAAGCATGTATGATCCAACCTCATCATCTTTCAATGGAAGACCAATGAATGACAGAGTATCTGCAAGATTTTTGATCTTGTTGAAGTTGTCAGTAATTGAGAGATCACCTTTTTTAATGTTTGACAGTTGCATACGGATCTGCATGACCTGTGCCTTAGATCCTGAGGAGAACATGCGCTCCAGTGCTCCCCATACTTCAGTTGATGTGGAGAGGAATAGGACATGGCCAAGGATCTCTTTAGAAAGAAAGGACAAGAGAGCACTCAATAGCAATATCAAACAAGAGAGCACTCAATACC